>JBAMBJ010000541.1:0-180690 GCA_037043495.1 Drosophila recens | reverse complement strand
TTATGAGAAATAAAATAATTGAATTTTGTTTAATGTAAAATCACTGTTTGCCCTATTGTTCTAATTTAAAATAAAATATATTAAATATAAAATAATTATTACTTTATACCTGTAACATTCCATGCCACAAAGTTATTATACTCTTTTACACAATTGGGTAACGAGTATGAAAAAAAAGGGTAAGAACGCATAGTTATTTATCATGTTATAAGTTATGATGTCAGCATGTCGGCATTATGTGACTGATAAGCGCCAGAAAATGAGCACACACATTTACACACAGACACACACCCTCACACACAAACGCACACATACGCACACACACACAACATTTCTTTCACAAATAACATAAATGAAATGAAAAATCGAGGTGAGAAAACTTTCGACGTTGTTGGCTGTCATTTGTTGAGTCCGTCTAGGCCGTGTTAACAGCCCAGCTCCGTTTGAATAATGGACGCCTCTTTTGAGAAAGAAATAAAGTCAGATGGATAGCAAACACACACACACACACACACACACATTCACACAGATACATAGACATATTGAAAGGCACGCATACAAGCGCAATTTGCATAAGAAATGAAATTAAGAAACAGGCAGCTGGCTTGCAACTTGCCGCAGTTGTAAATTAAAAGTTCATGCCAAGGACATTCAGCGGCACACACTTGTCTCAACGGGCATCCTTGTGAATGGAGGAGAAGCAGCAGGATGCAGTGACAAGGACACGGCAACTTGAGCGCTAAGTGCAGCCCCAGAGCTCAAGACAAGTCAAGTCTAGATCATGTGATGGTAGCTGCCAACAGCAACAAGGCCAAGACCTCAGCAATCAGTTTAGACCTTAAGCATAATGACAAACTAAACTAATTGCATAGAGAGAGCTTTGACAACTGTCCGGTTATAACTTTCAGCAATGCCTGTCGACTATTAGAGGGATGGTAAATTTTTAGCATTCCAGTCAATTAGACAAAACACTTTTTGCCACTGCTCTGCATAATTCATGAACAAAGCGAGAGAGCTAGAAAGATGAAGGCGGAGAGTTGCCTACAAATTAAAAGCATAAATAAATATTTGAGCTACATTTTGACGCTCTGTAATCTGCCGCATTTTGGCCACTAATTTCGCCTTGAGACAAATCCGCCTACTTGTGAGTACGAGTGACTTGACTTGACTTAACTTGGCTTGGCATTTCTTGTCCTGACTTCACTTGACTCCACTCGACTTGCCCCAACTCAACTCGGCTCGGCTCCAGGGCAATTGAAGTCTGGTACAAAAATGGCGAACGTAATTGAAATATTGGCAGCTGGAAGCGAGTTGAACTCGTAAATTATTCAAGAAAAAACAACTGCGAGAGATTCACTCAGGCAGAAGTTACCCTGTAAACGACAGAAAGGTGGAAGGTTGAAATTTAAAATATTTAAAATATTTTTTAAAGTATAAAATGTTGCACAATATTGTATGGATTAAATCCCACAGAAGACACCCATCAAAAGATAGAAAATGAAAAGTCTGAAATCTAAAATATTTTAAATATATTTTCCAACCATAAAATGTTGTACAATATTTTATAGATTCAATCACACACGATAAAAATGACTGAAATTTGCATTTCTAAAATATTTTAAATATTTAAATACAATCAATAATTGTTGTAAAAAATTGTATACGTTCATCAGACCCTGTTTTAAAAAATCTACTCCATACAGGGTATAAAGCAAAGAAAACATGCCGAACTAACTGCTTAGCAAGCCGCATTGCACTTTCAAAAATTCACTTTAATTTATAATTTATCAGCTGAGGGCTGAAGCTTTTGGGCTTTGAAGTTCAACGCATTGTTTGGGGAATATGCGGCGAAACTTTGATTGTGTTAATTAGCAAATTGGCGCCTGCACAAGCCGCAAAATGCTGCTGGGGTGGTGGCTGGAAGGCGGTGACTGCCACGCCCTCAATTTGGCATCTTGCCCGACCTGAGATCGGCCTTGGAATCTGCCACCTTAACACAATATTCGCCTCATTGTCAACAACAATTTGTTGGCAACATAAAATGAAGTGAAAAGGGTAACCAATTTTCGTTCGTTTGGCCAAAATACGTTTTGGCCATATAAAACGCACAATGAAATTGCCTATGCGGCAATAGTTTCCTCTCCATTTTGAGCATAAATGTTGTTCGTGTTGTTACCTTTTATTGTTGTTACCTTGGGTCTGTTATGCTTTCTTTTCTCTATTTTATTTTGTTGTTGCCTTTTTGTTTTTTTCGATCGCTCGTCAGGTAGAACGTAAGCTAAGCAAACATTTTGGCCGACATGCAAAAAAGTGTTAGTATGCTCCACGCGGCACTCTGCTATCAAAAATGTCCTTTTACCACACACGCATACATATGTGTTATGTTCGACCATATATGTAAAAACTCAGACGTGATGTAAATTTCTATTGAATGCTGAATGGGCAGAAAAAATATTTTTAATGGTCTTTGGGCAACCCCGAACCAGCAAAACCGTTGACAGTTGCCTGAATTTACGGTATAGAAAGAGGAGTCCAAACGGGGCGACTACAGAGGGGGGGATATCAAAAAGGAAGTCCTACATATGTAAAGTAATGTCATGCGTTTGGTTTAGCAAGCCATCAAATCGTGTGGCTATTTAATAGAGTTGGGCTTTTTAGTTCGATTTGCTGAATAAGTTCAATCGTTCATTTTTCAGTCGTGAACTAAATCAGTCATTTAGTTCAGTTATTCAGTTGGTCAGTTAGTCATGAACTATGAACGAGATAGTTTCTTTTCAGTTGGTCTGAACTATAAACGAGATGGTTTCTATTCAGTTGGTCATGAACTATGAACGAGATGGTTTCTATTCAGTTGGTCATGAACGATGAAAGATGAATAGGTCATTCTGATCAGTTAGTCAGTTGTTTATGAACGATAAACGATGTGAATAGGCTACGACTGTTTCTTTTTAGTAAAATGTGAAATGTGTTTTAAGTTTTTGAATCAAATAGACGACAAATGCCAACTAGATTCCGGATTTCCTCTTATTATTTTGGGTTATACTTATACCCTGGCTTTTTGAAAATGAGAAAAAAGAGTAAATTGGTTTTTAATTTTGGGCTTAAGTTACCTTTCACATTGTTAAAAACTTAAAAATATATAGAATTTAAACATTGTTACATGTAAATAAAGAAGAAATTGAATTCATTTGCGGAACTCCATGTATTGTATTTCTCTAAGAAATTAAATTTTTTTTTAAAGAAATTACTGATCAACTGCGAAATGACCGATTTAGTTCATGATTGACTGAATAAGTTCATTAGTTCATCTTAATGACCCGTTCATTTGAACTTTTTCAGAACTAAACGACACAACTCTACTATTTAAAGTCAAGCTGCAGCCGGAAAGTATGCTACAGTATTTTTCAGTTCGTTTACGGCCAGCAAAATGTTCAACATCAAACTAGCTAAAATCTAATAAAAGCAGACTTTTCAGAATATTGCCAATAAAATGATATTAAACAAGATAACATTAAAATGCAAATGCAAATTGAACTAAAGAAACTTTCAAATAGGCTTTGTAGAAAATGTGAAATGTAAATTTTTGTTGGATAAGATTCTCATATGTTTAAGGCTATCGAAAATTTTAGAGATGATTTTTAATGATTGTAATAAAGACTCAATTGGAATAAGCTTGAAATTTATAAAACTTGTACTTTTATTTTACCATAAAGCTCAAGAATTTATTTACTCTTTTTTCATTTTTTGCCTCTATTTTAAAATTTTTTTTAATATCGATTACAATTTCTTTGTAAAGCTATGGGTGTATTCTTTCTCCATTTTTTTAACCTTTTGTAAATGGAAGCAAGTTTTTGAATCTTGTGAATTCCAGCTATCATCCAGTGCATCAACGTTTATCAATGTTCAATATAAAGTATATTTCTTCAAGTGAAATATGCAATTCTAGTTTGATCAATTTGCACATGTCATGTGCTCAGCCATCAAAACGATTTGTCAATGTCATAATTACATATTCAAATGTCAGTGTAACAATATACAATACACACAAACACACATACATATAAACCTATCAAAATCAAGAGAATTCAAATAAAACATCGCATCAACAATGACCTTGCACTGAGAGCATAAACTAAATGTAATATTCGTAGTTTATGCATGTAAGCACTGAAAATCCAGAAATACCAATATATATAGAAAGATACATATATATATTCATGGGTTTGTATGTAGTAAAAAAATGTTGAAAAAGAAATGCAGTTAGATGTCATTATGTTGTTATGACATGCGAATTCCAAATTCAGCATCGATTGCCTGGCCTTAGGGCGCGTCAAAAACATGTACAAATACACAAATAAACATGCCATGTCTAACTATATAAATGTATACGTATATATGAATGAATGTGTTTGTGTGTGTGCAAATATTTGAATATGTATTGTGTTTGGTATTTTTGCATAATTTGGCATGTAAAACATTTACTACAATGCAGTGCATGTAAATATTGCATTCGATGTTGGCAAAGTTGTGCGGCTTTTCATTTTGATTGCAGCTGTTGCTGTTGTTGCTGTTGTTGCTGATGTTGTTATTCTTGGTGTTGTTGTTGCGGTTCTGGATGGAAAATACGTGAATCGTCGAACAGCAACTAGCACGTGCTTAGGCGGAATTTTCCTCCGCTTCCCACATAATTATATGCAGTAAAATCTGTTGAATAAAATATGTATGTACAAAATATGTATGAATTTCTCAAACACACACACACTGCTTGCATTGTTTATCGCTCGCTTTTGCTGTTGACAATATTTATGTAGACATTTTTTGTGTCGCTTTTTTACCTGTTCAGTTCTGTGCTGCCTGTTTATGTTTCGGTGTCAGAGTGGAACATTTTTTATGCAAATGTGCCAAGTTTACTGCAGTCTTCTGCTCTCCATCTTTCTCCATTTCACGCTCTTCTCTCACGTGGATATTCAGTTATGTTTTTTTACTCATCTGTTTTTTATTGAACCAAAAAAACAATGCGACAAACTTCTTTGGCGTCGCTTTCGCGCTTCGACCAATAGCCAACACCAATTTTGTGCATTATTTTGGACTTCTATTTTTCAGTTTCAGTTTCAGTTTTAAGTTTCTTTTATTTGCTGGAAGTACTATTTATGTTGGGTTTGATTTTCGTTGTGCAATTCTTGTCATTATTACTGAAGTTCTAAGACTCGGCACACAAAGTAGTTTTTAGTTAATCAGGCAGACAGATAGAGGGTCTGTATGACCAGACCAGAGACTATAGATTCTAAAACTACCAAATTATGTATCAGAAGTTTGGTAGTTAAAGCTTTTACCTTGGGAATCGGCACAGATGATAAAAAATTTGTTATTAAGTTAATAAATAGAGAAGGTGTTAATATACAACAACAAAAGCGTTAATTCGGTATAAGCAATTCAAACTTCTTGTTAATTTATAATTATTTTTACGCGCATTATGTGTTTACAAAAGATTAAAAAATCTTAAGCTAGGCAAGCATTATATTGTTTTTTCTTTATACTAAACAAATCAGGGAACGTGCTATTAAATTCAATATTCTTCTTACTTGTTTATTCAGCTTAAGATGTTTTTTTTATAAGTTGGAATTCTTGTTCATGCCAAGTTAGATTTCACTTGCTGTAAGCTGATCAGATGACAAAGGAATTTAGTTGCTTGTTATGCTGTTCGCTGGGATTTGATACTGGCTTCGGTTTACTTTCCTTTCTTCCCCTTTCCTTCCATGAACTCTCTCTATTTCATTCTCGTTCTTTAACTTTGTTTTAAAATCGCTTGGCTTCCTTTCTATTAAAATATAATGTAAATTCTAAAAGGATTTTACGTCTGTTTTGATCTTAATTCTTATTTAGTGCACGAAGCTTGCAAATATTGTTAATAAACAAACGAAAATGGGGTTTAAATTAAATAAAATTGTTCAGAGAATGTTTTCCTAATGTGCCTTGTACCATGTACAGGCTTAAGTATCTGCAGCTAAGTATTTGCTGTCTATTTAAGATATTTACATATGTAAATATATTTTATAATTTTATTGTTTATTTTAATAAGCAATTTCTACACATAAGTCTAGCTGGAAGTTATGGCACAACCCTTAACGGCCTGTTTAGAATAAGCTCACAGAGAGTTATGTAAATATTTGTGTATACTTATGGATAAATGTTTGTATATATGTATGTGTATATCCCAGGTATATGTCGGGAGACAGTATGACAGCTTCTGTTTTTGTGCTGGCCATAAAAGCGCTTTTATTGCTCATTTGACAATATGGTCGCTTGCACCCCTTGTGTTTGCCCCCTTGGGGAAATGCTGTTGTTGTTGTTGTTGTTGTGATGTTGGCGGTAAATCTAAATAATTTGGCAATTTCGTGCTGATTTTATTACACGCCACAAAGGTACCACATTAAAAACGCAACTTTCTATATGGCAGCAATGTCGATAAGGTCGGATTAAATTCAGCCCGCATACATGTCGTATACGCAATCTGTGCAGTTTTCTTTTGTAAAGTTGCCGGCATAAATTTCAAATTGCAATAGCAGAAGAATGAAAAAACTGCTAATTAAGTGACGGCCTGCACTTCATTTGCAGCTGAGCCAGAAGAAAAATCTCAAGTGTTCCTTAAAACTTTACTTTTAATTTTCTTCACTTTTCACCATTTTTGCACATTTATTTTTTCTTGTGGCCTGCATAGGTATGCATTTTATGGCAGGCGGCTGATTAAACTTTTTCAGCTGCACTTTTGGCCAGGCTGCTAGCAGCAACAAAATGAGCTCAACTTCATGTGAATTGCTGCGGGGCGAGGAAGTTTTCGGCTTTAATTTCTTCATCGTTGTGAGCAACTGTCAGAGCAACTGTGGCACGAGGCAACTTGACTTGCTAGGCAACTCCATGCGGGCAGAGAGTTTATCATTTCCTTGCTTCTTGGGAAGTCAAATGAAAATTCATGAAATTTACTTGCATTTTTCGACGCTCTGGGAATATGGTGACAGATTTTTCTCGGTATTCATCTTTTGTTTCATGTCCTAAGGAAGGGAAGTTCAGTTTTCAGATGCATTATGAAATTTAAGAGCGGGTTATGTGTTTGCTATTTAACTAATAAATATATATATATATATATTTAATAATCAACCGTCAAAACTCTCAATATATTTTTAAAGATTATACAGCTGTATAGATGTTTTGTTCTTTTAGATTTATTATTTATTTTATTGTCAAATTACTAGTAAAAATATTCATAAAACTAAAAATACTTTATAATCAACTGTCAAAATTATCAATATATTTTAAGGATGGCTTAAATGCTCAACACAAATTAATCAGCGTCTTTAATATAAATCAGAATTTCATAATAGATAAAAATTAAATAAATTTGGTTTTCAGGGATTTTTAATTAATTTCTTCCAGAAACTTAATACAAGTTTTTTCAACCATCAGATAGATAGTGCGATTCTGTTCATTTTATGGCCGACTTTAAATAGTGTAAATGAACAAGAGAGAAGGCAAAAAATGTACTCGCCCAGCCTTGGACAACAAGTTTTTAATTATAAAATAACTTTGACCAGTTTTACAGCCAGAGCACAGGCGTTGTACATGTGCAAAAGAATTACGTATGCCACCCACTTTTGGCCAACAACATGTACAAGAAGCACAACATTAGGCCAACTACAATTGATGGCAATGCTGTGTAATTAGCCACAAATTGTTTAGGCCTAGTTGCACACGCTGCCAGATGTTCGACTCGCCAGCCGAAATCCAAATATGCGCACATCTAAAACCAAAGATGACACAATTTGGGGCATTCGCCTATCTGTGGCTATGTTCATGTGTGTGTGTGTGTGTGTGGTAGTCTGTTTCTGTATCTGCATCTGTGTGTATGGGAGCTTTGTGTGTGTTTAACCGTATTTGGCCAATTAAGTAAGCTGCTCTCGTACACACAACGAACGGCTCATGTCCACGCAAATTAAAATTAAATTTTTCTTGTTTTTTGAACCAAAAGCTGTTGAAATTTTGCGGCAACTTGTCGCAATTGAACTTTTATGGACGTTGAGTGCGTTGCACGTGTCGTATACGCAATTACGCGTGGCAACAGCAACAGCAGCAACATCAGCAGCTTGTGTGTCATGCTATATTGTACTTACTCAGGCCACTGTAAATCCAGCCTATAGTGCTTTCCAGCTTTAATTGGATTTTTGCAACATTTTCTTTTACAATTTTTAGTTCTTATTATTAATAAATTTTAAGAAGAGTAAGCACAAATTGAGTTAGACAGACTTTGAAAGACCCTGCAGCTATGCATTTCTTTATTTGCATTTATAAATATGTTCTCTTTTCAAAAAAAATTGTCAATGACTGATGACTTATTGTATAAAAAAGGTGATTGAGTAATTTTATAATAACTTTCAATTTATAAATGGAGAATATTGATAAATTGAATAGCAATCAAAATGTATAACTATTTTTCTGATTATAAAATAATAATATAGTCCGTGGAGAATTTTAAAAACTTTTAAAAAATTAAAATTAATTTATTTTTATTTTTCCAATTATAAATTACGAATATAAAATGATTGTTATTTTTGAACTTAGCCAATAGCTTTCAATTTATAAATGTTAATTAATTATGTCTCAATCAAGAATATTGAGATATTTTATAGCAATCCAAATTTACAACTATTTTTCTAATTATAAAATAATGATATAAATAGATTTTTGTATAAAATGAATGTTATTATAAGACAAATTATGTGTTAATCGAATATGTTGAAAAATTTAAAAAAAAACCCAAATTTATATCTATTTTTATACCCTGTGCCCATTGAAAATGGTCAAAAGGGTATATTAGATTTGTGTGATGTATGTAACAGGCAGAAGGAAGCATCTCCGACCCCATAAAGTATATATATTCTTGATCAGCATCAACAGCCGAGTCGATTGAGCCATGTCCGTCTGTCTGTCCGTCCGTCCGTCTGTCCGTCTGTCCGTCTGTCCGTCTGTTTGAACGCGTCGATCTCAGAGACTATAATAGCTAGAGACTTCAAATTTGGTATGTAGGTTGCTGGATACCGGACGCAGATCAAGTTTGTTTTTAATTTAAGATGCCACGCCTCCTTCGCCCACAAATCGCAAAAAACGATTTGAGGTCGCAATTTTTAATAAAACACTTCTTAATTGAGCCGGTAGTTGAGAAGTTAGCCTATTAAATGACCCTGAAAGTTTTAAAGCGATTGATCTATAAATAAAGAAGATATTTCGATTTTTCTTTTAATTCACATAATTCAAAACTATAGACATTTTGAGTGCGAGCGAGATAGCATGTGTAAATTTGTTTGTGCAAAAAACATAGCAGTGAGCACGTGTACGAAGAGTACGAACGCAAAAGCGAGCGATAGGCAAATAAAATTATCGATATCATTTGGGTATTCTCTTACAATATATTAACATAGTTTAAGCTAGAATAAATGTATCCAGATATTTGAATGCATTGAAAATGCGAAATGATGGCACTTTATGTTTATTTTAAGTCCACCTAGACCATAGTTAAATGCTGTGCGCTCTTCTGCAGGAGAGACGACAGATCGTTTTACAGCACTGAAAATGACCCAAAACTGAAAATGGATCATTTTCTGTAAGTGATCCAAAACTGAATCTGGTGCTGCCAGACTTCAGCAGGCTGAGAAAAAGTTTAGTTTGTGGCTACCCTTGGCGTGAGCAACATCGACTTCAGCGATTACGATTACGATTTCCGATTTACAATTTTAATTAAGTTTATAGAGTTTAGAGTAATTTAATCAAGTCAGTTGTGCTATAATTCATTGTTTGCAGTGTTATATGCTATTATATATGTGAAGTGGACAATTTTTCTTATTTGCGCGTGTGTTAGTGATTCTCCTGCAGTGCATGTACATATGTGTGCACATATGTATATGTAGATGTAGAGTGCGCGCGGGAATTTGTTGTTGTCCGTTACTCATTATACCCTGTGCCCATTGAAAATGGTCAAAAGGGTATATTAGATTTGTGTGATGTATGTAACAGGCAGAAGGAAGCATCTTCGACCCCATAAAGTATATATATTCTTGATCAGCATCAACAGCCGAGTCGATTGAGCCATGTCCGTCTGTCTGTCCGTCTGTCCGTCTGTCCGTCTGTTTGAACGCGTCGATCTCAGAGACTATAATAGCTAGAGACTTCAAATTTAGCATGTAGGTTGCTGGATACCGGACGCAGATCAAGTTTGTTTTTAAATTTGGATCGGACCACTATATCATATAGCTGCCATAGGAACGATCAGACAAAAATCAAGTCTTAGTATGAAAAACTTTTTGTTGTTTGAGATATCTTAACCAAACTGACAGAATATGCATATGAGATGGTTCCATACATTCTGACCAAATTTGTTTGAAATCGGATCACTATATCATATAGCTGCCATAGGAACGATCAGACGAAAATCAAGTCTTAGTATGAAAAACTTTTTGTTGTTTGAGATATCTTAACCAAACTGACAGAATATGCATATGAGATGGTTCCATACATTCTGACCAAATTTGTTTGAAATCGGATCACTATATCATATAGCTGCCATAGGAACGATCAGACGAAAATCAAGTCTTAGTATGAAAAACTTTTTGTTGTTTGAGATATCTTAACCAAACTGACAGAATATGCATATGGGATGGCTTCATACATTCTGACCAAATTTACTTGAAATCGGATCACTATATCATATAGCTGCCATAGGAACGATGAGTCGAAAATCAAGTCTTTGTATGAAAAACTTTTTTGTTGTTTGAGATATCTTAACCGAACTGACAGAATATGCATATGGGATGGTTCCAAACATGTTGACCAGATTTGGTTAAAATTGGATTACTATATAATATGTATTTATTTATGTTTTATATGCTTTTATACAAATTACTAATTCTATTATAACCAATATATGATTTTTTGGAAACTGGCACAGGGTATCTTACAGTCGAGCAAACTCGACTGTAGCCGCACCACCTCGCGAGCGAAGCGAGCCGGGGGTAGGCGAGCGAAGCGAGCAGGGGGCGGAGCCCCCTTGTTCTAATTATAAATAAGAATATAAAATGATTGTTATTTTTGATACTCGTCAAAATTGGTTTATTGTCAGATTAGAAATTGGCCCAATTCATTAATAAAATGTTAGATACAGCTATTTTCAGTTACTGATTCATCTAATTAATTTGTTGTACTAAAATTGCAATTTGGCAATATTTTGTTTAGCGTAAGTTGCAAAAATATTAGTTTTTCATTTTACGTTGTTGCCGTTGTAGTTGGCTAATAAATTGCATTGAAATGTTGTTGCGCATACGCAACGTTGCCGCAGTAGTGTAACAACAACAACAACAACTAGAAAAGCTATTGCCATTATATGTAGCAGACATTTTAGCAGACATTTCATAGCATTTTGGCCATTTCAATGCATTTCAAGCAGTTGTTGTTGCCGCTGCTGCTGCTGCTGCTTGTCGACAACAGTTGCATTGCCCTTTGCTTCAGTTCTGCTTACACTATTTTCTCTCTCATTTTCTCTCTGTCTTTTTCTGTCTCTCTTTTTCTTTGTGTCTTACGTAGCTATCTCCTTTGGCTGTGTAACAGGTGCAGGCATGCAGCATTTTTTGTTTGTTGCCGTTGCCGTTGTTGCTGTTGCTGCCACAACTCAATTTATTTCAACATGTACTTTTGAAACAATGAATTTCACTTTAGTTGCTAATGGATTTTGTACGAAGCAGGCGAAATGTGTGTGTGTGTGTGTCTCTGGGTTGGCTTTTTTGTGGGTCGGGTCAGCTGCCAAGAAACTGCGTGAGACAAGCCAAGCACCAAGTCGAGTCGAGTCCTTGCACTTGCCTCGTTTTAATGCATTTTGTTTGCTTTTGGGTGACATTTCCCCTCACACACTCACACACTTTCACATACAATGACAAATGAATGTTGACGTGCCAGGCGTCTCCTTATTGAGACAAACGGCTGACGCAGGGACATTGCATGGGATTTAAGTCCCTCGACAAGGCACTGATAATTATGCAAATGCAAATGATTGCAGCTTCGCTCGGTTGCTAACACAATGCAATTAAAAATGCACCGAAATTGCTGCTGACAGCCAGCTGAGCGGCAACTGTGATGAACTTCAATCCAGGACACTTAATTAATTTTCCTTTTCATTCTTTTTGTGCATTACAATTGCCGGGCAGTTGGATCAACAGCATTTTGTGGCTGCCACGAGCCAACGGGCAGCAATTCAATTCATTGTTGACACTAAAAAGTAAATTCTCTTCCCTCAATTCAAGCAGTTGTTGTTGTTGCTGTTGTTGTTGTTCTTGTCTACGCAAATACTCTAAGCCATTTTGCTTCGTGCTGACATTGTCCTGCCATTTGTCCTTGCGGCCATTGCCATTGTCATTGTGTTGTTGTTCTGAGACTTTTATGCTGTGTTTAGTTTAGTTTTCAGGTTATTTTGTGCCTACGGGCCAGACACAGTGCCACATAATAAAAGTTGCCTCGTTGCAACCTGCTGCCTACCTCTCTCTCTCTCTCCTCCCTCCTCCTTCTTCCCTGTAGGCTTTACATTTACATTACATCTACATGTGTCTCTGATTTAGTTAACAACTCGTATTACACGCCGTGAACTTGTAAGCCCCAATTGCTTTCTGCAACAGATACTTATGTTATTTTTGCCGAGATACGAGCAAGTTGCGACAGGTTGCGTATATGTGTGTGTATGTTTGTGTGTATGGCACACATGTACCTGATGGCCTGCAGCGTTATGGCCATAAATATACGAACAAAATTATAATTAGGTCAATGTTTTGGTCAGCTCGTAGCTGATAACAAAATATGTATAAATATAACAATATTAAATATAGTTATTTAGATTTATCTTTGTATATTTTCAGAATGCTTTCTTAAGCTCTTCTACATATATTGACAAAAATCGTCACAATCTGACATGAAAAACTTTACTGCTTATATAGACTTATCAATCAAGCTCATCAAAAATACTAAATATTTTATAATCAATTCTTTTATGAACAAGTACTTAAATAAAAGAATTTAGCTGATTGTGTGAAAATTAGACCAGTCTTAAAGAACCAACTTTTAAAGCTTTGCAAAAATGGATCCAATTTCCAGGCATAAAGACATTTTGTTAACAAGCTCCAATTTTTTTAGTTAATTTAATTTTAATTTTATTTACTTATTTAACATCCTTATGCTACAAGTTATAAAAAACTTACGATTATTGCACTAGTCACAACATAATACAATAGATTTAATCCTATGATTGGTATTACAATTATTTTAAAATAACTTATAATTAACTTTAACAGTTCGATTTCAATTAAATGATTTTACGAATTACATTTTTTAATATTACTTGTTTTGAACTATTTTTAAATAAGATTGTTTGGGTACATAGAAAGTTTGGATTAATAAAGGGTGCGCTTCTAATTGTCTTTGGGTGATGTGGAATATTGTTCCAAAGGCGAACAGCATGTACAAAGAATTGTTTTTCTGACGATGAAAGTCTATTTCTAATAGCTGTGATATTTATTGATTATTAAAAAAAAATGTATTAGGTTCAAGTTGCAAGAGATTTAAAGAGATGAAGCATAAGCTAATCCAATTCTCACTTATCCTTAGAAAAAGCGTAGTCTCAAAAAAATGCGTAGATCAATCTTTATATTCTAATTAGAAAAACATTTTGTTACTCTATTTCTCTGAATTTCCTGTTAACTAATTTAAACTTTGTTGGATATATTATTGTAATATTATTTTCTACTTTTCTAACACATTAGTTTATTGCATAAGTCAAGTAAGTGATTGGAAATTGGTTGTCGAAACACTGAAATGCCTCGTATAAATAAAACTAGATGCAAACACTTTGAATTTGTGCTGCGACTTAGTTAAGCCCAATTTACACGGTCGGTTTCCGACCGACACTTTTTGACCGATGGAAAATGTTGCACCAAAAAATACCAAAAAATGACATTCTTACGTATAAAGTTTGCTTCGATGACAAACCGACGCTCTAAAATTTTGCGTGTTCACACGAGATCGACGATTTATTAACGTAAAGTGTCGGTCGGAAACCGATCGTGTAAATTGGGCTTTACCGATGACAGGTGTCAGGTGCAATCAAATACGCTTTCAAAGCTTAAACGCTTTTGTGACACTTTCAGCAAAATTTCACAGAAAGAGAGGGAGGGAGAGGAAGAATGAGAGGGAAGTTGCCACAGCAACAAAGATGAGAATTGGGTTGAGAAGGTGAAGCCATAACGTTACGTGGCACAAAATTTAGGCTGGCAAGCTGCAAGTGTGTGTGAGTGTGTGGGAGTGTGTGTAAGTGTGTGCGAGTGTGTGTGATGGTGTGTGTGTGTGTGTAGTTGCCGAGTTTGGTTATGCTTTTACTTTTGTGGCATTGCTTACTAATTGAATTAATGTACACAATTTCCAAACAAAGTTTCTTACAGAGCGTAGGAGGCGGGTTTTAGGGGGCGTGGCTGCCGTGTGTTGTTGGTTGTTGGTTGTTGTTGTTACTCCTGTATTTGCCACGACACATGTGCGCGATTGAAATCAGTTTTGGCAGCGCCAAGCGAATTGAATTTGCAGTCGCTCCTCTCTCTCACTCTCCCATTGCCATTGCCCCTCTCACTCACTCACTCACTCACTCACTCACTCACTCTTGCTTTCTCTATCTGTTGCTCGCTCTGCGCGTGTGTGTGTGTAGCAATTTTAAAACAATTTGCTCGTTTAATGCCAAAACATGTAAAGTTTTTTAATTGTCTACAAATTGGCAACATTTGTCGCTGGCAGCAGTCGACAGTCGACAAGGGGCAAAGGGGCATGCAACATGCGGCATCTACCCAGATTCAGATACAGATTCAGATCCAAAGCCAAAGACATTGAAAAGTCGTCGCCAAAGTTGGCGAATGTCGCCTTCTGCCCCAAATTGTCGGCGTCACATGTTGCACTTGGCGCCTGTTTCGCAGCCTTTTAATTATATTTAATTGAAATTCGAAGCCACAACAGGCCGCATTCGTTTCGCCCTTAAATGAGTTTCATTCGGGCATTAAAAACAGTTTGCGCAATTAACCATTATATCTAGATATACGTTGATTTATCTTGTGCCTTTCATTTGACATTCAATAAATTTAAGTTTTATTTAATAAAATTTAGTTTGATAAAATTTGAAGCTGATTATATAAGTTGAAATTAAGGCTGATTTTTAACTTAATGTCAAACAATACTAACTGGAATTCCTTTCATATCTGATCACTATGATTTTAGCAATAAGAAAGAAAAAATTAAATATATGTGTTTCTGTAAAAATACATTAACTTTGTCTTGGATACAAATATTTGAATTATTTATGGTTGAACTGAATAAAATGGCAGAAAATACATGTCAAATGATCTTACTTACGATGCTATGCATATAAATTAATAATTTTGTAGAAACTTAAAATTAATTTAGATAATTTTGGAGACTCCAAAATCTCTAACATCTATGGAACTCCGATGTTTTTTTAGCTAAAAAATTCCTGTCATTACCTTCTGTAGAGAATTGTGGAACGCGACTTACAGTGTTGAAAATAATAATAGAAACGTATCAAACAAATTTTGATAAAAAACTGCGCATGAATTTAGAAATCCGTTGTTGTGTTTAAAATTGAAACATTGCTAAATAGGTATAAGAAAAAAATTATTAAGCAAAAAAATAATTTTAGCCAAAGCATTTTTAAATAAATACAAACAGCAATTAAACGTTTTCAATATTTTTTGCAACAACGTAATCTATTGCATTAAAATAGTTTTAATGTCTGTAATTAGTCATAGGCATTTAATTATTAATAATATTCAGGCAAGTGTCAGTTTGCCTTTGACCTTTAGCCGAGGTGTCATTAAGCCCCACAGCATTAGACACTCGCACACAGACACAGGGCAGAGTGCGTGTGTGTGTGTGTGTGTGAATGCAAATTTATGTGTCATTTTTATTGTGCAATGAAATTTCAGACTACTGTGACACTTTATCTTACTTTCTCTCTCCCTTTATTCCCCTCTCTCTCTCTCTCTCTCAGTCTCATAAGCAACTTGAGAGCGACAGTTTTGTAGCGTGCACAAAACTAATTTGCACTTGAAACCACAACAGCTAAAGTCAGAGAGAGAGCCGCAGAGACAACCGCAAGTGTGCCCCCCCCCACCCTCCATGCCACATGCCCCAAGTTGTCGCTGCCCCATGACGCAGTTGTTGCAGGCTGTTTTTGAGCTGCGAGTCATGTGTCCTTGGTGTGCTTGGTGTCCCTGCCGAATGAAGTGTAAATGAGATTTTTATGCAACACCAGAAACGACCACAAGATGCAACCAAGTGCTGTTGCTTTTTGTTAAGTCAACATTGCGACAGTTGCCCCTCATTGTTGTTGCTGGTGTTGTAGTTGCTGCTGCTGATGTTCTCGTGTTGTTTTATTGCTTAAGTTGCGAGTCATAAAGCTCATTATGGCCAGGAAATTGCATATAACATTACAGATATACACAAGAATCACAACAACGTTAGCAGCTAAGCAACCGTAGAGCAAAGTGAAGCAGAGCTTAATTAATGTGCAAGTTACACAGCCAGCAACAACAACAACCGCAACAACAACAACAGTAACAACAACATGAGCTTGTGGCACGCAGCTCGTCTTGCAACACTTTTACCGCTGCCTCAACTCAACTGCTGTTGACGTTGGTAAACGAAATAGAAAATGAAAACATGTCAGGCTTCAAAAACATAATTGTGTTAAATTTGCAGCAAATATGTTTTTCTTAGTTCCCATTATTGTTGTTGTTGTTCTTGCTGTTGTTGTTGTTGCTTACGAAAATATTGCCATTTTGCCATTTGGCATTTTCCGGTTTTGCCATTGCATTTTCTCTAGTTTCCTTCAACTTTTGTGGCTGCTTGACGTATGCGCAACGTGTGTGCATAAGATTAAGCATACGCACGGTTGGCTGGCCCCAAACTATAAATGCGACACGAATGTCAAGCTCCTTCGCATGCATGTACATTGTACACATATTTGAATTATATATACTACACTCTAAATAGAAATGGCAAATGCATTCGCATTCACATTCGCATATAAATTGCCCGTCGTAAGCTCTCAATTTACTGCCAAGGGATAGTCTGACTCGACAGCAGCCCAGTGCAAAGATAGCTTACAATTAAAATAGCCATAACACAAGCAACATCTCGAGAGAGAAATTCCAAACAAGAGTTTGCACACCCAGTCTTATAAATTAGACGCAATCAATCAAGTTAACAAAAGTTAGTGTGGAAAAAAGTGAAAAGAAAATGAATTGATGTGGAATTGAAGCAGTTTTTCATTTCTATTCAGTTTTCTAAATTAAATTGCAATTGCAGAGAAATTAAATTTGAGTAAGCTAATTTGTTATGATTTTAAAAATACTGATAAGCTTTGATTGACTGACAAGCTGACTGCAAACTTCTTATAGAAGTTGGCAATTAGTAATTATGTGCTTAATAAGAGGTTTTGAATTATGAGATTATTGGCTGCCAGTTTAATTTAATTATTGACAGAAATGAGATAAGTGGATAAACATAATAACTACATGATACTTAAATTTTCTTTAAGCTTTAAGTTTCCATATATGATGTGCTTTTTTGATCTTTGCTTATGACTCAATATCAATATATGCATGAGAATTATTTTTTTTTTAGATATGAATCAAAACAAAAAACAATGTGTGGATTAATGTCTCTTGGGTAGTTTCGCAACATCTCTCTATATTGTTATTGGAATCAATTTATTGACATCCGTTGAAACTGTCAAAATTCACACATCTGAACAGATATTGTTGTGTGTTGTATGTGTGTTGTTTGTGTGCGGTGAATTAGTCCTGTCATCGTGTAAATTTTGCTAAATTATTATCAAAACCGTTTGCAATCTATAACCGTACAGGATTTGTGTGTCAAACGGACAAACACGGACAATGTTGGACACTGTTGTCATATTGAAAGGAGCCAAATTGCAATTGCGATATGACAATAATGCAATCAAACAATCAATCAATTAATGTCTGCCCGAATTAATGTTGAATATTATGTATTATCATCAGTGTCATCATTAGCACTAAATTCAATTATCTCATAGGCAACGAGTCACTTCGTCAGGCAAAATGCTCCTTGACATCCACAACTGATGATTCATCATTGTTAAACATTTTCAGATGGGAAAACGGAAGGAAGCTGGCTGGAAATTGGCATGAAACGCAGTTTGCCTTGTTTTCAAATTCAACGAAATGAAATTCTAAAATAAAATTGTCTCGAATATCAAGTAACATTTCCAGCATGGCTGGCGATAATAATTGCCACACGAGACAAATCCATCGTGGCGATGTCGTGGAGTTGTACTACGATGTCTACAACACTGGATCCTTTTCCGTTTGGTGCACACTGCTCGCATTCACTGTCTTTGTGCTCTTCCACGTATCCAGACAGCGCTGAGAGTGAAATTCTAACTCTATTCATTCAGTCAATCAGAAAATCAGCTTTTTGAAGGCCACTTCTTCAAATTTATTCATTACCTTTCGAAGAATTGTAGCTACAGAAGAGTATTAAAACTTAATAAAAAGTGTTAAAATCATGCATTAAATATATTAAAATTTTTGAGCCGAAAAAAGCTTAATTAAATTGTGTTTATTTTCTGCAGTTCGAAAAGTGTAAAAAACGTGTAAAATGGTTTGTGAAATATCCAGCTATTTGTGACCATCACAAAAAACTTGTTATGCTCTTTGATATTGCTGGTTGTGGGAAAGTAAAACTTGTAAAGAGGATCTGTAGTCGACTAGACGATACCCTGCTCAAGTCACAATTGTACAGTAATGATATGAAACTATAGAAATAATTAAAAAATATCCTGGAATATTATCTTTATAGACTGGATTTTTGTCTTTATATTTAAGTACCTGCTCAATTTCCCCTTTTATATTCGATTCTTATTTTCAGTATACCCTTTGAATTTCAGCAATCCAATAAAGTTATGTTTATTTATCAACAAGCGATTCACCTTAATGCAATTTGCTTTTCACTTTAAATGTGTGTAAACGTGAGCCAGCACACACACACACAGGCACACACGCACTCATATATAGTATCTTCCACAAAGGGGCCAAAAAAAGTGCGCTCCACTTTTTTCACGCACAATCGGATGCCTCGACAAAGGTTCATACGTCGCTGTCATGTATATAATATTTTAACTTTATTTGATTTATGCATCATTCACGCGCAATTTATCGAAAGTGGAAGGGGGCAAAGAGGCGTGTAAGTAGACGGTTTCATATTCATATTCATAAATGTATGTAGTCGCATACTCGTTTGACTTTTTGATACATAATGCAGCAAACATAACTGATTTTCAATGTTTACTCGAGTTACAAGCACTTTGATTTGTGCTGCATGTGTGTGTGTGTGTGTGTGTGTATCAATAACAACATCAACATGCAGCTACAACAACAACAACAAACACAACAACTAACAGTCAGGCAGGCGTAAGCCGCTGCTTGTTTATATGTTTACTTAACTTTTATGGCGTTGCTTCTTTGTTTCTGTATATGCGTGTATTTGTTTTCTCCCTTTCACACATTTGCATAATTTTATGCACAACTTTACACACTCCCACACACACACACATACACAACCGCATAAATATTTGCATATGTCACAAGCACAAAGAGAAAGAGACATCGGCCATACATGGCGTATGAGTGATGCCAGCAACGCCTATTTTAACGCATCCTATTTTTTTGTTGCCCGCCACGCCTACATATCAACATTAAGATACATGTTGTGATTACCCACATTTCATGTTTATCATAATATTATAATATTGACATCATGCCAAATGCAAATGATTGAAATATTTATAGACCTGAAAATCAATGTTTTAAGCACATTAAATAATTGCTATATTAAAAATATGAAATTGGCGGTATATGTGAATACTAAAGTGGAAAATTGATTGCTGAGAATGAATTTAATTTGCAAGCAAAGTTTAGATTTATTTTACTAATCTAAAAAAAGCTCTACCTAAAACGGATATTATTAAGTTGTTTATGCTTGTTAAAAGGGGGAAAGTTATGGAATTGGATATATAAATAATTGAGTTTTAATTGAAATTACACGACATCTCCTAATTGACTGTTAATATTAAAATAATATTGTATAATTATTTGCGATTTTAATTTGAAATAATCTTTTATCGAAATTTAGAAATATTTTTAGATTTATTATTTTGTTTCGTATTCACCTAAAATATCAATAAAATTGAAAAATTTAAATAAATCTATTATTTTGCATACAAAAATTTAACTTACTTAATAATAATTTAATATATTAAGTTTCGTGTTCCTCAAAAAATCTGTAAAATTTAAAAATGTAAAAAAAAATATTATGTTGCATACAAAAATATTTCTAAATTAGGTATGATGTGATTAAATCATAGGGTATTTCAGACTTTAACAAATAATCGACTCCTATCAACGTATTTTTTTTTAAATTTGTGATTTAGAGATATCTCCCAGCCTGTTATTTCTTTAGTCAAATACTCATCCAGCTTTATGAGCATTTTCTGTCCATTCGTTTTTTTTTCTGCTCTTCAAGTATCAGCTGCTCTGAGCTTTCTGATCATCCTCCTTTTGACTGCCTTTGCAATTTGCTAAAAGTGTTATCCACAATCCGTGATTCGCATATGCAAAAGTCAACCTACAACTGGTCTCAGGCGTTCTCAATTCGGTTTCCTTTTTTCTCTTCAACTACAATAACTACTTAAATTTTTTCTACTCCTTCCATTTCGGTTGCAGTCAGCTAAAGAGCTTGAGAGAGTGTGTCACGGCATGCCACAAAATGGAGCATGCTGCGTCGGGTTGGTTGTCACACAGTGTCAAGCTGCAGGGGATTTGAGGAGTGAGGAAGAGTGGAGGAGGGGACGGTGACCAACTTGAGACAGATGCCGCAGGATGTCATCCTGCAGCGGCTACAGCTGCGCTTTCCAGTGTCCTCGCTAATGAAACAAAAACAGACAAGTTAATGTACAGTTGATGTACATTCTAATGGGCTGTGGCCCAAACCAAACCAAAAGCAAAGACCAAGGACTCTTGGCGGCACACAACTGTCTGCAGATTTGCATAGAAAGTAGTCGCACTGGCCGTGCTAATTGAGTGACTAAGTTTTTCGACATTCTAATGCCATTGTCAAGCTGCTGCTGCTCCTTCAGCTGCCGCAAAACTAGTTAACATTTCCGCTGCTGGCACTTCACCTGCAGCTCTTCCACCCAGTTCGCAAATTCACCATGAATATGGCTTTTATAAATAATTCAAGCGTATGCTGATAACTGCCTCTCTAAGCCCGCTTTGCCCCCTTTTCGGACCCATTCGAGACGCTGGCTCTTTTCTAGAGCAGCGCAAATTAACAGAGCGCATTGAATGGGCCCGAACTCTATACAAAAGACTAAAAGCCTTGCCTGCCTGCCTGCACAAAACGGGGCCCAAATGTCACAGCAACAACAACAACAACAATTACTACAACAACAGCATAAACTTGCGGAAGTTGCTCTTTTGAAATGCAAAACTTACAGCATCACAGAATCACCGAGTTTAGCAGAGTACAAAATTTTTGGGCATTAAAATCAACTGTGCATGTTTTTTGGAATTATTCTAGCATAATTTCTCAACTGGCAGCAGCTGTACTATAAGTATTGACTTCCTTCTTTGGCACATTTTACTTAATTTGTGCACAAAAGTGTTGCCTACTTTTCTGGCCAGCACGCGCCATTGCAAATTAACAGCAGCAGCAACAACAACAACAACTGTCAGCAAAAGCAAAACAAAATAACACAATTTACAGTTAATCTAAATGTTGGTTTTTATTAGCCAGCAGAAGTTTCTGCGGCTGCGACTGCAACTGAACTTGATAAAAGTTAAGCCAAAGCCAGGACAAGAGTCGAGTGCTTAAAATGGAATGAAGGAAGTGGAGGTGGAGGGGGGTACTGAGACGGTGGCGGGGAGTGCATGATATAGCAACAGCAAAAGTGACTTTATTATAATTTTCAACTTTTGATTTACTGCGCACTTTGAGCGTGTCTCTCTCTCTTTCCCTCGCTCCCTGTCTCATTTTGCTCTCTATCTACAGTTGATTATGTCTTTGTAAGTATGTGTGTGTATGTGTGTGTGTGTGTGAGGCTCAAGATGCCAACAAGGCCAATTTCTACACCAACTCCAACTCCAACTCCACTCGGCCCTAGGCAGCCAGCACAAAAGCCAGCAACAACCACACACAAAATGATGCTAATTTTTACACACAACAACAGCAACAACAACAACCACAAAGACTGCTACAATAACAACAGCAACAACAATGGCAAGCAGCGCCAAATTGTTGCCAGAGATAGTAACCTCAACGACAACGACAACGGCAAGAAAACACAATTGCAAAAGTTTAACACAAAAAGATTTACAAAATACAATAATAAAAGCAACAATAAAATTAAGCATTGTAATATGGTGACACAAAAATTGTGCAACAATGGAACAGATCAAATCTATCTAAAAAGCAAAACGAATTATAAATACTCTTCTTGATTGGATTATATGATAAAGTTGTTAAAATTATGCGTATAATAATAAAATATTTGGCATACAAGCATCAGATTTTTAAGCATTTTTTGGGTGAAAAATAGGATAAAGTTTTGAAAAAAATTTGGAATAACCTAAAATTAAGAAAAAAGTTAGGAAGATTTTTATTAAGTTTCTGGGAGATGATAAGATTTAGTGAAGAGATTTCATAAACAAAGATTTTACATTAAAGATTTCTTGGAATATGAATATGATTTCATCCACATCCTTAAAAAATATTTTAGATTTGAAAATAAATTGGTAATTGGTAATTACGAGTAGTTGTTCATAAAAAATACCACAGTGTGTTTTCTTAAATTTGAAGAAATGCGTCTGTAAAGAACAGGGATAATATACTTAAATTATATGATGATATTACTTTTAAATAATTAAAGATTGAAGATTCTAAAATGTACATACAATAGGACGATAAAATTTGTTTCTTTTAAGAAGATAAAACAAAAATCAATTGAAATATATTAAATTTCGCACTTTAATAACTTTTTACATTTTTTTAAAACACTCAGAAATATTTTTGTCATCATAGAAGTCATAATAAAAACTGCACATTTTACTTACGCGCTTTTATAATTTTCTCAACTTTAATAAGACAATCAAAAATATTTTAGTTATCATAGAAATCAACAAAAAAATGAGCTGCAATCAAATTTGTTGCAAAGAAGTATAGTCAAACAACATAATTCAAGTCATAAGACACGTAAATTCTTCAACATATTACAAGTTGTGGCAAGTTTAAAGATATTGTTAAATAAATACTTTAAATAAAATCCTAAGTCGCTTTAAATTTGATGGTGGCACGGAGACATAAAAGCGATTTTCGGTTTTATTTTTTGATTTGACTTAAAACGACGATACTTGACAAGTAACCGTGAATTTATATACATATTTTTGAGAAAAGTTGTTCGTGTGTGTGTGTGTGTGTGTGTGTTGGTGTGTGTGTGTGTGACTTTAAAGCGTACCTGGCACGTGTCATAATTGCAAATCAATGAGCTGCAATACAATGGTGGCACTGATTATGACGATGCCATAACGATGATTACGCCAATTGTATGTAAGTGAGTGTGACTCCGTGTGTGTGTGTGTGTGTGTGTGTGTGTGTGTGAACGGCACGCCTAGCTGTAAATGTACGTGCATGGGCTGTATGTGTGTGTGTGTGTGTGTATAGCATTTTAATAAATTACGTGACAAACTGCAATGCTCTAAGCCTTCCCATGTGGCTTACACATTGGTCGCTCTCTCTCGCTCTATCTCGCTCTCTCTTGACGAGAGGGAGGGCGGGAGTTGGTTGGTGAGTGGGTGGAGCAGCAGGTGGCACTCGCGGCTGGTGCGTGCCCGAATTCCGTTAATGTAGGCTCATTAGTTGGAGCATTAAAGCAGTATTATGAGCACCATTACGAGCCAAGGGGATTACACTGCAGCATTGGCCGAGTTGCATTTGCATTTCGCAGTTGGCACAACGTCTTGCCACAATTTGCATACGCCCGATTGTATCTTGTAGTTGTCTTTTCCTCCCACTTTCCCTCCACTCTCCCCTCTCTTCACTCTCTTCCCCTCTCTACGCACTGGTATCTGTCGCGCTTCTAGTGTAATTTGCAAAATTAAATGACAAAGTTTTGCACACAGTTAACAATATTAAATCGGATTTCAAAGGCAACGCCAGCAACGACATAGTCCTGGGCTCCAAATGTAATTACATTTTCTGTTTTGTGTGTTAACAAACCGTATAATTGGCCCGACTCTCTTTGTCGCGCTGAATGTTATCCTCGAATCCAGTTCAGCTCGTTGCCATTGCCATTGCCATCGTCGTTGGTGTTGCTGTTGCCGTTGACTCTGTTAGCCTTGGCCGATAAGCAACAGCCAAAGCAACAGTTAGTCGCATTAACACACGCACATTTCTCCACACACACACATTCTCCCACCTCCACTCGACACATGGTTAATGACTTTGGCCAGTGACTTGCATGCAATTAATGTGAAAGCAATGCTATGCGATTTATCTAATGGACTGCTAGACTCTGAATAAATGACTGCAAGTCCTTAAAAGGCTTCACATGATGTCTAATCAAGTTAAAGTAAAGTTCAAAATGCTGAGAAAACAATTACTTTGGGTAAAATTCAAGAGTTCATATGTGAAGAGTTTAATACAATTTAAATTTCTAATTTGTTTTTATGAATTAAAAATAATTAAAAGCAAATAATTTTTTAATATTTTTATTAATTTTCAAATCAATGTATGTGAATTATTTCTAAGATGTTTGAATATAACAAAACAAAATTAAGAAACTAGTCCATTCTATAAAAGGTTATTAAGCAATAAATAAGAATTGAATCCAGAATTTTTGTAGTTTAACCCTCTAGTGCCCAAGACCGCCTTAAGGCGGGGTAAAAAAAAATCTTCGTTAAAACTTTAAAAATTAATATAATTATATTAGATTTATAACTTAAAGTATATTGCTAAAAAACTTTATAAAAAACTAAATATTCCATCAGCCAGTTTTTCTTTTACCGCTCTACGATTAGATTTACTACGAATTTTCTATGTCTGAAAATTAGTGAATGCTCAAATTTCTTTTTTTGCCTGGGCACTAGAGGGTTAAGAATCATATGTTTAGTTCAGATAACATATACAAGTGTTTATTAACTGACAGCTTGATTGATTATTATTATTATTTTATTTAAGTGGGAAATGGAAAGGTGCAAAACAAAATTGCACTTTTTATTTCCAAGAATTTATTCAAATTATTAACATATTTATATGTTTAGCAGAAAATACTAAATTGAAATTCAAACAATTATTTCTTAGATAAATGTCGGTTAATTATGCAATTCCATAAGTTATTTTCAGAATAAGGATAAATATAAATTTAAACAAGAATTTTATTAGCTTATGCAGCAAATTCTTACTTCACATCTACGACTCGTATTTATTAACTAACAACTTGATCAATTGGTAAATTTTATTATACTAAAATGGGGAAAAGCACAAGGGACAAAAGGAATTTGCAAATTTTGTTTCCGAAAACTGGTTAAATTATATACCCATTTTCTTTTCCTTCTGCCCAACAACTGGAATAATGCTTTGCATTGTGGTTTGACGCTTTTCCAATTACCAACATTTTCGAGTAGGTATATATGTGTGTATGTATGTGCACCTGTGTCAATTCACACTAAGAGAGAAAGAGAGAGAGTGAGGGAGAGAGAGAGATGCACTCGTGTGTAAATATGCAGCTGGCATATTACTTGGCTACAATTGCACAGTCCCTTTGTCATATTTTCGGCATGCCTTCAAGTAAATTTAATGAAATTGTTGCGGCTTTCCGAGTCGAGTTGCCAGAGCAACAGAGCAAAGTCTGCGGCTCGGATGAGTCGTCAACGTCATCGTCATCGTCATCGTGATCATCATCATCTTTGGCACTCGCCTGTTTGCTCAGGCGATTCCCTCAATCCCCCCTCCGAGGGGCGTGGCTGGTCCAAAAGTGGGTCAGTTGCACAGGCAATGCGGCATGAAATTTGAGTTGCTTGGCATGTTAAACAAATTTTGTGGTCAGTTGTCAGCAACAAAAAGCGAAGCAACCAAATATTTGCTCAACCAGCTCAATATCTGCCCCAAAAGGCCTCCCAATCCCCATCCCCGCCCTTCGTCTTCTGCTCCCTACAACTCCCAAGTTCTCAGTCTCAACTATTGTGTTCTTGATCTCATTATAAAAGCGAACTACAAAAATTACCACAACAGAGACTCTGCTCTGCTAGCCACAACCGATTCCCTGACTAAATCACCTCTTACTTGAAAGGGGGATGGGAGGGGGTTGGGGAGCTGCTTAACCGAAATTGATTTGCTCTCTCGGGTCGCAGGTTTGTTTGAGTTGCACTTGACACATGCTGAAGCCATGCGTAAATCTTTTAAAACAACTTGAAAAGGAAACAGCACATTAATTGATTTCCAACACACTTGACTGAACATTCAGGTTCGCATACACATACACGCGTAAACACACACACAACTAAACACACATATTAGAACTAGAGCAACTAGAAAAATAAATATACGACTAAGAAATTCTCTTTTATCTAACAAATCTATTGCATAGAAATTAAGTCAAGAACAGATTTTATTAAAAAGTTTGATTTGATCTGAATAAATAATTATATTTTTAGACTTAATTTTTTAAGAATTTTCAAAATAAAATTAAAAGAAGTATAAAATATTTAAAAACCTTCAAAGGAATTATATTTTAACTAACAAATCCATTGCATAGAAATTAAGTCAATAAATATAGAAACAGAACTTTAAAATAAATTTTGATTTGATCTGAATAAATAATGATATTTTTTTAGATTTTATTCACCAAGAATTTTTAAAATGAAATTGGATGAAATCTAAACCATTAAAAATTTAAACAATTTAAAGTAAAAACCTTAAAAGGTATTTGCAAAAATGAGTCTGATTTCAATGCTAATAAAAGAGGTCTGTAAAGTTTGTATTTATACAATTTTATTTGTATTATTTTTATGTATGTATATTAAGTTGCTAGTACTCTAAGCACCTCCCTAATGTCTTAGATAAAACATTATATATTTTGACTGATTTTGTAAATAAATAAATATGTATTTCGTATATATTTTTAACATACATTTTCTAATTACAACTTCCGCTTGCAGACTTTCACAGACTTTATACTAATTGTTTAACAGGGTATTTTGCAAAAATGAAGCTGATTTGCGGCGCGGCATAAGCTGGGAGACCAGCAAGACGAGGAGAAGGAGGAGCCAAGGGAAGGGAGGGGCAAGGGGGAGACCAGGGCCAGGGCCAGTGAAGCGTGTCAGGCGCGTGGCCAACTGACAATGGCAGCAAGAAAAGCAAAAGGCAGAAAGCAGAAAAAGCTAAAAAAACCAAAAGAAAGAGATACAAAAAAAAATACAAAAAAAGAATGAAAGAAAAACGTTAAAATGGTTGCTTTGCATGCCAAGCGGCGCACTGTGCCAATTTTTCAGTTAAAAGGCCGGAGAACGGAAAAGAAAGAAAAAAAATTGCGCAAAAAGCAATGTAATAAATGCGTCTGCTTTGTGTGTGGCAGCAGCCGATGAAGAGCCGCCAAAGCAAAGCAGGCAAATGATGAAACTGGCGACCGATAGAAACAGAAACACGAATCGCGAAACTGAAACTTAAACTGAATTTGAAGCTGATATTTTGCCTTTGGCCCATAAACGTGAAACGTTTCTCCCTCTCTGATTCTTTGCCTGCGTGCTTGCAACAATTTTCCTCATTTTGTGTAGTCACATCAATGCATTCCGTCAAATGTTACCTGCTCTGTTTAGACTGTGTGTTAGCCGTTTTTATGTAGCTCACTTTAAGGCGCATAAAAATGCCCATTGCCATTTGGGGGCTGCTTTTGGGCCCGCTTTATCTTTTAGCCGTTTTATGTCGCATTTGCGTAGCTCGTTTTATTGTAATAAATTTAAAACATTTTGCACTCATACACATTTTATGAATCTCCTTCAAGATGCCAACGAATAAAGTGCAGCTGAGCTAAGCTGCCGGTTTTCCGTTGTCGTTGCCGTTGTCGTTGTTGTTGTCGTTGCTTTTGCCGTAGCTGATATTTTATTTGGCCATTGAGACACACACACGGGCATGGCAAAGTGCACTGCAATTGGGATTTATGCAAATGGTGATATATATACATACACATACATATATATATATATGTGGAACCCTCTATCTCGCTCTTTATCTGACTCTGTCTCTCCCTGTGCTGCAAAACTTTCAACATAGATTAAAAAATGTCAGCGGAATTTATGCGAAATTATGCAAAAGCAACAGAAACAACAACTTGAAGTCTCTTGCATATGCAAAGTTGATATTACGCATACGCCACATACGGCAAAAGTTGTCGAGCTGCTTTCAATGCCACGCTGCTAACGCTGCTAACAATGCACCTACTCGAATTTTCTCTTTTTTAATAATCATTCTGCCAAATACATATTTTATGATAGCACAAATCGTTTGCCAGCTGCGCGCGTTAAATCAACATGCATTTTAATAACTTGAACTGTAAATACAACTACAACTACAACTGTACAACTTTGAACTGAGCACAGCAGCAGTAAAATCAACAAGAAAATGAAGCTTCATTATGGCACAGCCAGCAAAATTGTTATGAAAATTGACTTTTTAGCCGCAAGCTAAACTAATTTTGTGCTCTCTGTTATGCTCGCTGCCTGGCATAAAAGTCAATTGGCAAACGGCATTGACTTTGACTCTCTCTCTTTTTTTTCTGCTTACTCAGTTATCGATAGAGTCGTTATCGTTATCATTCGACTGGCCATTTTGCTGCTTATCAAAGCTGATTGCAATTGCCCCCAGCTTCGTTGTAGCTGCTGCTTTTGCTTCTTTTCAGCTTCTGTTTCGCTTTCTGTTGCTGCAATAAAGTCCATCTGCATACTTATTGCACACACTGTCCTTTGCATTGTTTTTCCGTTTTCCTGCCTTTCGTTTTTGGCTCTTCTCTCTCGCTTTCTCTGTTGCCTGTGTTATTGTTGCATATAAAGTTCATAAATCTTTTGCTCGCTTAAACTTTTGCAATTGAGTTGTGGATACAAATTAACTTAACTTGCTGCTCAAAAGTTTTTCCTAAATAATAACAACAACATTCTTTGCAGTCGACCTCGCTCCTGTGGCATCTGTGGCAGCAACAATAATATCGAGCCCTATTTGCGACAATAACGTATGCGCCAAAACGCAATTTTACAGGAGAGAGTTTTTAGGTTTCGTTAAGTTGATTTCTTCGTGTCATTTGTCGCTTACGTTATTATTCACAGGTCAATATCTCCGTAAATATATAAAATAAAAATGTGATATTTTAGGTGCAGATGCGGGTGGTGTTTATAAACATATTGGCATAAAAAAAAATTTCGGAAAATGGCGCATACGTTATTGTCGCAAATAGGGCTCGATATTTGCAAATAGTGTTTCTCAAGTTGAACAACTTCCTCCAAGTATCTCAAGATCCCGCTGAGGTCAGACTTAAAGCTGTCTATTAATTCAATGTTGAACATTTCCTGAAGCTTATAAATAAGACAGGAAGAAGAAACACAAAGGAAATATAAGAAAAGAAAAGGAAAGGAAAGAAAGACATTTATACAGATATCTAAAAAGTTTTAGTAAGTATAATAATCTGTTTGTAATTTAAATAATTAATATGAAAATTCAGTCTTTCGAATTCTCTTAAACATTTTTTTTGGCATGTTTGATTTCTTTTGTTTGAGAAATAAAATTACTATATCTTCTCTATGCATTGCGATTAAACTAATTATAAACTTAAAACTATTAACAACTTTTTCAGAAGTCCGTTAATGTTGCTAATAAGTTCATTCCTTCTCAAATCAAATTAGTCTCACAAAAGATTATAAATTTTCTGCTCTTCAGTTGGAAAATGGGACAAACTGAAAAACAAATTACATTTTGATTAGAATCTTAAACTTGGTTAAAACTAACTCAACATACAAATGGCATGCAGTCAATTTAAATATGGAATCGCTGAGGATAACAAACAATATTTTTTTTCTAAAGGGGGAAGAGTCCTTGTAATGTAGGCTCTGTTTGCCAGTGGACAACCATTTAGAAATTGACTTTTGCCTCAGCTTTTCTGGCTTTGTCTGTCTTTGCACAAATATTTTTCATTATTTCGCCCAGTTTTCTTTTTCTGCCTTTTGACCAACTTTCAGCTTTTGTGGTTGTGCAGAAAGTTGTCGTCGGTCGGAAATGGGCAGCGTATGGTTTGGGGATCTGTGATGGGTCCGAGTTGGAGTCCGAGGCCGAGTCCAAGTCGCGAGTGACTCGATTTCCACTTGAGTAAACATTAACGTGCCGGACGCCCCATTGAAATTCAAGCGTGCAATTCATTTCCACTTAATTTTCAACGCTTTCCTTGTGTTTTTCATTGCTTTTCCCTTGCGGTTCTCTTATTTTTTTATTTCTTTGTCGTTGACACAAGTTTTGTGCACTGATTTTTGTGATTTTTGTCATTTCCGTTTTTTGTTCTTTATACCCTGTACAGTGTAATTAATGGAGGGGGTAGTAAGTACAAGTAAAAAGGCAAAGGATTCTGAAGAATCGTTTTTATTTATTTAGTTATAAAAATTAAAATGTATATTCTTTGACTACTTATCTTTATCAATATCTGTGTATTTATGTAAATGCTTTATTTAAGAATATTTATAGGGTATCTTTTAGTCAAATATTCCCTGTGATCTTGTTACTCTTGCGTATTTAAATATTTTTTTGGGCAAAGTTTTGAGTGAAACGTGTTGCAAATTAGTCGCAAGTGTCTCAATTCAGAAACGCGTCGCGTCACAAAGTCAATTTGAGCCAAATTTATGAGAATGATAAGTTGAAAATTAAAAGAAAGTAAGAGAAAGTATAAACAGAGCTGGTCACTCTTTGCGGTCACTCTCACTGACTTTGCGGGTCGTGTAATTTGTGGCACTTTGAGTGTCCAAATTGAAAGCAATTAAGTGCGGCACGTGGCAAGAAATGTGGCAGAGTGTGCATTGGTGATTTGATTAGCCGCTTGGGCCTTATTGAAATTGATGGAGCGTGTGTTAGTTTTGTATCAAGTGTTTGTTTTTCAGAGCCAAGAATATTGCCTGCGAATATAACATTAATTTTGATGGGCTGCTGAAATTTATTGATTTGTTTGCTCGACCGATTACAAATTGTATCTGCAGCAACAGCAGCAGCCGCAGTTTGTTTGTTTATTTGCGTTGAATGTTGAACATAATCATTAGCTTCAATCTGCCAAAGTGCTTCTGGTTCTCGTGTCTGTCTCCATTTATTGTGCTAGCTGTCATTTGTAGCTTCATTCCGGCTCTTCATTTGCCTATAATTTGTTTTGTTTTCCTGCCTATTTAGCGTTGATTTCATTTCCCGCCAGCCTAATTGTGAGGCGGCAAAAACTTAATTAGATTGCGGCATTTGCCACCTCAGGTAATGATGGGACTCGCTCAGCTCTTTACCTACAACAATTGTCACCTTCAGCAGACAGCCTCCATTTCAAACATGGCTGTTTAACTGGTTGGTTGGGTGGCTTGGGTGATTCAACATTTTGTTGTAAATTGATTAACTGACTGACAAAGTGAACACGACTGTAACTGACTCGCAGACCCCATTGGCGTTTTGCTGTTTGTTTTAATTAAATTTCTATTTTCCATCAGCCATATAATTATCTTATTTCATTATGTTTCAAATTATACAACACTAATTGAATGTATATAAGTATGTGCGGCATCAGTTCTGTAAACACTATGCAGACAGCTTATGGTTCCAACTTGTAGTGAAGTTAATCAATTAATTAATGTGAAAGTCATTTCAAAGATAATAATTTTAAAATAGATTGAGAGCAATATGTCTGAGAATTGACAGAGTTAAAGATTGATTTGATAAAGTCAATGCCAATATATATTGGTATTTTAAATACTGAGTTTAATTTAAAGTTGAACAAAAAATGAATGGTTTGAGAAATTGATATTTTAAGATAGATTTAAGTGAAAATAGGATGGCTTTGAAGAAAACTAGCTTTTTATTTATTTATTACATACCTGTTAAATAATGATTAGTAATCATAATCATTAGTAATTAGATTATTTTTGTTTAAAAGTCGAACTAATGATTAAATTACGATAATTATCACAAAAATCTGAAATAATCTAAAATTATTATTACAATAGTTCAAAAATAATCAGAAAAAATCAAAAATAATCAAAAATAGTCTTTTTGAGTATTCGGATTATTTTTAATTTTTTTCTGTTTATCTCTGATTATTTATTTGTGATTATTTGTGACTATTTAGTAAAAATCAAATTATTTTGAGTTTTCATAATCAAAGTAGCCAAAACTTTTGAGTATAATCTGAAATAATTAGAAAAAAAAAATTCAGAAAAAAATCAAAAATAATCCTTATACTCAAAAAGAATTTTTTTGATTATTTTTGAATAATTGTAAAATTTTTAGGATCTTTCTGATTTATTGTAATCGTAATCATTAAATATTCACAAATTTTTTAACAGTGAATTATGTATTATTTCCAAAAATAATCTAATTGATTAGTAATTCTAATCGAAATTTAACAGGTATGATTTATTACATGTTTAATTTAATCTCAACAGATTTTAATTTCATCTCATTAAAGTTAAACACGATCTGCTATCAAGTTCAAGCTAAGAATAAAGATTAAATCCATATCCTTAAACATGAAGATAGTTGACACTTTTAACCACTTTTGTTAATGTTGAGCAGAGTCACATAACCAGCTTAAGTCCTTTACCAAGTTCTAAGCCATCTCATTTTTTAAACCTTTATATGACAGACACTTCTCCGATTGCACTCAATTATAAACTGAGTTGTTTGTGAATATTTGGCACTGGCCAACAAATTAAAGTTTCGGTCAAACTTCAATATCGCTTGAGTTAAATGTTTACAAACTGCCAGACAATGTCGTTTTTTGTTCTTTGTAGGGCATTAAACCTGTCTGGGATTATGTTCTAAAAACATATTTGTTGTTTTGGCCACAACACGCAACAACCTGTGTTCAAGTTAGTTTATTACTTAATTTTTACTAGCTGCCAATTTCAGGCGACAATTTTGTGCGCACACAAAACCAGAATCAGGACCAAAAGCAGACGCCAATGAACTCGGTTTTAACCGTAACACTCCGGAACTTCAACTTGGACTTCAACTTGGAGTTCAACTCGGACTTCGACTCCGACTCCGTCGATGTCTGCAGATCATCCTGCTTATGCGGGCTGTGAGTTGCACTTGTTACGCACCCGCAGCGGGCAACGAGTACATTTACGGTTTGCATTATAGCCAACAGTTGCCCTAATCCTGTACAGTACTCCCCCCACCTTCCCCCTCTCTTCGCCCTTCCCACTTGCATTGTCCGGCTTTTATGGCACGTTGTAAACACTGCGCATAAACTTTGCACTAAAGTGTTGTCGTATAAATTGTATTATGGCAGCTCCCAGGCCGGCCATTTTATGTGTGTGTGTGTCTTGGCCAAGAAGGGAAGAGGGGCTGGAAATGTTGGTAGATTGTGTGAAAAGTAACAAACAGCTCAACGTCCAGACAAAGCGCACAACAAACAAAAACTGGCTAAAGCAAAAGTAAAAGTACACAAGTTTTTGTTTTACTTTTTCGCCAAGTTTACTTTTTTGCCAAGATATTTATCATTTTGGTTAGCGTTGCTTTTAATTACAATTGTTGTGGCAAGCTCGCTTTTTTTCTGTTTTTATGTTTGTTGCACTGGCCCTTAAACAAAGTCCACTCGCAGCCCCAAGTTTTGTTGATACTGAGCTCCATTTTCCTCACTGCAGTCGTGGCCAGTAAATTGCATTTTCACGCCCAACTGCATGGCAGACGAGAACGAAAACGCAGCCCATTCCATCATTTCCCTTCACTTCACATCGCATCGCATTCAACATTTACAGTTTCTGGCAACGGCTCGTCAGCATCCACATCCATATCATCATCGTGATCGTCATCATCATCATCATCGTTGTGCTGCATCATCATCATAATCTTTATCATTGGCACTGACTGGTCACTTTTTTTTTTGGCCCGCTGTTTTTGCCCAGACTTTGGCAGCTTTGAGTCTCTGTCTGTTCGTCTGTCTGATTCCCGGGCAGTGAATTGCCCTGATTCGTTTTCATTTCACGACCATTATTTCGGCTATACTACGTACTATATTCGGCACAAACCCGGACCCGGAGAATTCGAACTGCCGCTGACATGAAAGCGATGGCCACACATTTCTACATTTCTGTTGCTATACTCATTTGCCTGATTTTTGGCTGCGTTTCTTTGCTTTTTACTTACTTTCATTACACTGGCCTACATAATATATTTAAAAAAAAAATAAATATTGATTTCAAACTGTTGTAAGTGTCTGTGTTCGACATTAGTTCTTTTATTGTTCAAGCTAAAATGATTTATATAATTAAGCTTCATGGCTGTCAATTGCAGTTTGTGAAACTAAAAAATATCATCGCAAAAATAATATCACCAAAGTCCATATGATTTCTGGCATATCTTTTTCGAATAAATGTAAATTAAAATTTTAACATTTTTCCAAAATTTTAAAATTGTATTACATTGATATCGATTTGTGACTATTGTTTTTGATTCCCTTAAAATATTTTTAAAAATTGTTTACAATAGAATTTGGTTTGTGTGATATTATCATAATTAAACGATTGCTTAGATTTCAATCAATAGTAAACTAATTTTTTATATACTATGTAAGTGAGTAATAAAAATATAAAAAAGATAAATAATCAATTTAAATAAATTAAAGACATTATAGACATATAATTATTTATTTATATACATTATTTCCTTAAATATATTCTAGAAATATGTGTTTTAAATAGTAATTATTTTGAGAATTTAACTTATTTAATTACATAGTTTACAGATCGAAAATTTTAATGTTTAGTTTGTCAAATGGATTTTGCCTCTTAGAAATATGGAAAAAAATATTTAATATTTTTTCTGTTACTTATCCAATTTCTATTGTATATTTTGTTAACTTGTGTGGATGTAAGCCATTATCTACTGCAATTTTTTGCTCGTGTCGAATACATGGATATTCAATAATTTAATTGGGACCTTGTGGCAACTTTCTATTGGCGCTGCCTGTGCTGCGAGGCCATAAATCATGGTTAACTTTTCTATATTCTTTTTGGTTTTATTGTTGGGCCTACGGCTGCTGGCGCTTGGCTGACAGTTTTGAAGGCCAACACGCGCATATCGACCACAAAGCTGGCCACACAACGACCAATTGAGGAGGGGGTGCAACAAAAGAAGGCGTGGCATTTATATTGCAGCGATGTCTACAAATTGGTCGCATTTTCGTTGCGTAAAGTTGCCGAGTTTCAGGAGTTTCCGGAGTTTGTCAGTGAATGTGAATGTGAACCTGAAACTGGACGGACGACAGACAGACGATGATTCAGCCGCGGGCTGGCATAATTTCCCCTTGAAATAAAAATGTTTTCATACTTTTTTCACATTTATTTTATGTTTTTTTTTTTTGTTCAAGTTCTGTCTTCATTCGCTGCAATTTGAGTTTTAGTTTTTGTGTTTGCTGCATTTGACATTCTGTGACTTTTGCTGCCGCGCGCGTAATTTATGTGAGTTTTGCACTGTGAAGTTTGCTTTGGCTTTGAGGGCACTAGAGACAGAGATAGAGAGAAGAGAGAGAACGAAAAAAATATAGAATAGAGACGGCAACTTTAACAACGAGTGACATTATGTGAAAAGACTGTTGCCGAGTGCAGACAATAACAACAACAAATGGTCCAAACTTGCCGCATAAGTTTGTTGCCATTCCCAGTCCCTTTCCACCTCAATCCCCTTCTCCATGCCCCACATACATAAGTGGGTAAGTACTCGTAAGTAAGTAAGTAGTTTGTCCGGATCCGGTTGCTCTCTCTCTCTCTCTCTCTGTCCCTGTGTCTTAAGTTTTTGTTTATTTGTTTCGCCAGTTTGTTGTCAACTTGTGTTTTGTCGCGAATGTCTGTCTGTCCGTCTGTCTGTGGCCTCATATGAGTTGCTTGTTATTCATATTCATTAGCACTCCATTGTGTGCCATGAATTTGCAATAGGACTCCAAATTATGCCACCAATTAGGTGCATACAAATAGCAGTAGTCGTATTCACAGTTGCAGCTGTGCCACAAACAGTTGAAAACTAAAGCGAATGCTGACCAATAAATCAAATAAATGTCTTAAATATATTTAAGCCAAGTTTTGTCAACAAATGTCTAAGAATTAGCGCCATTATGCAATTTATTTTCATGTATTTATGAGTAATTTTTAAATGAATTTCAGCTTGGGATTCTTAAGATAATAATTATAATAAACGATCATTTATTTTTTGATGCATTTTAATGTTTCATAATTTCTTTGAAATTCAAACATTTAATCATATTACCTCCGACAAATCTGTCATCCAACTATACCTTAGTCCTTGCCTTTCTACAATATTTCATTCTTACTTTTGTACCTCAACAAGCAACATCTAAATTTATTTTTCGTAGTCTCAAATTGTGTTGGGTTTCAGGTAAGCAGAAAAATATTTAATAAAATATATAAATTTTGAAAAATTATCAAGTAAAATTTAAATATTGTTGACAGAACATCTAAAGGATCAATCATGTGCTGTGGACCTTGTGGTGGCTGCTGTGGACCTTGCGGTGGTTGCTGTGGTGGCGGCTGCTTCGGGCCCAATGTGTGTGACCGTGTTGTGCGACTGGACCGTGCTTCGGCTGCTGTGGCGGCCCCTGTTGTGGACCTTGTGGCGGCTGTTGCAGTAGCTGTGGACCTTCATGCTGATGCGGTCAGATCCTGAGGTCTTCTTGACTTACCCTTTTCAGTCCATGTTCTGTTAACCCATGAGTCTGCTTACAATGTTTAAAAATATATCTCGGATTGAGGCACAAATCAAATCGAAATATCGGCAAAAAAAATATAAATGACATGTTGTAAGAATTGAGAAAAATATTGTTTAATTTCTTTATAAAAATTATAATAAGAAAGCAGCGATCGCAAGTAAGAGTTAGAAGTAGAAAGAAAAATCAAATTTAAAAAAAAATGTCAGTGAATATTGAACATACCTTATTTTTGGTAGGACTATACAGGAAGAGGATAAATTTTAACTTTCATTTTTATGCTATATCTAATATGGCGATATTAGTAATATAATTTAATAGAATAAGTTCAACGATTGATTTCAAAGAATTTTTTTTATACTAGAATCTCCAGTATCCTTGGCATTGAATGTGTTATAGGATACTTATGTTTTAGAGCATTAAAGTCCCTTCTGATGTTTTTCTAAAAATTAAAAAATTAATAATATTTCCTATTAAACTAAATTCTTGTTTACACGCTATTAATTGAATTTGAGCTTAGCCGCAAGGAATAACCACAACAAGCTGATTACGAGTATATGGAAAAACATAATTATTTCTTGATATAATTATTGACGTAAGTTTTCAGTGAAAATCAGCACGTTTCGTTAATACTCTGACAGACTAAAAAAAAAATATAAATAATATCTATAAAATATATAAATCTTAGAAATATCAAGATATAACATTTTAAATGCTAGTCACATAATGAAATCAAATGCTCTAATCTGATTCAGTAAAAGAAGGGATAAAGCATGCGGCCAAGTCGAACGCGTAGAGTTGCAAACACTGCAATAAAGCTGAAATCCCAAACTTTGTGTACAAGTCGTAGTCGTAGTCGTGGTATGTGCATCAGGCTGTCATGAAGGGATAACAGTCGCCCAGCCACAAAGCGGGCGTCCTGCCAACTCTATTTAACTGTTTGCGAAGCTGTCAAGCGCTAGCTAACTGCCACAGTGCCACACAAACAAATGCGCGCACACATGGAGAGCACATTTTTGGGGACTTTGGATTTGGTATTTGTGAAGGAGTTGGGAGGGAGATTGGGAGTGGAAGAGTTCTCTTGTAGTGGTCCTTGTACCGGTTGCGAGCACAGTGTAAAAGCCAAAAAGGAAGCGCGCTACATTTGCGCTCAACGTGTTTGCCTTTTGCGAGGCTGTTGAGCTTCAACGTTTTACGCTTCGATTGCATTGCCGAGGCGACTTCAGATACCTGAGAGACGGAGAGAGAGAGAAAGGGGGAGAAAGGGAGAGACAGGGATAGTAAGAGATATATAAAGTTGTTGCTGCTGCAGCTGCTGCACAACCACACACACACACACATATTTTAATCTAGCTGCAGAAAAATGTATGCCAACACCCACAGCGGCGAAATTAAATTTTAAATATTTATAAAGCTGGGGCCAATAAAAGGAATTTGCAATTGGCCTGATTGGCTTTTAATCGCAGCAGACAGTTTTTAATAAATATGCATAACGTTGCCAACCGACGGAAAGAGAGAGAACAGTAGTGAGCGAGAGAGAGATGGAGATAAAGACTCAACTCGTGGCAGGTTGATTGCAATGAAATTGCAACCGACAAAAACTGGACACGCCCTAAAGCCTCAACAGCTAATATCAATAACGTCGAGTGGGCGTTGAGCATCTTATAGATACGGATACGTATACGGAAGAGGATAAGGATGAGAATTGCGGACTTGCAACGGATGCTGCATTGTGTTGCGTAAAAATTGCGGAAAGCCAAAATCAAGTGAAATTTATGATTGCCATAAAATGGCGTGGATATGTGGCAAGTATGTGTGTGTGTGTGTGTGTGCGTGTGTGTTTGGCAATTGCAGATCCTGTGTGTGTTGTCGGATGCCTGAGCTCGAGAGCTGTTACTTATGCTCATAGAACGTCGCACATAGCTGAAGTATCTCGTAGATACACATTGTTGCAATTGATGGCGAGCCTAGGCACAGTTCGAGTACATAAGAAATGCAATCTGGGAGACTCAAAACTGCAATTTCGTAAATCGAACAAAACTGTTAGCCCGCAGCCAACTGCACTTGGAATTCAGCATACAGGATTCTGTATTCTAGATTCAGGATTCGGAGGCATAAAGCAAGCAATCAAAGTTGTCCAGCTAGCATCGATCTCATCATCATTATTATCATTATTAGCATCATGATGAGCAGCATCTTCATGAGTAAACTGAATCATCGTCTGTGTCTGTCGCATTGAGTTGAGAGCTCGTAATATGCATGCCTGAGTGCCTGGTTCCTGGTTCCTGGTTCCGGTTTTTCTACTCGACTCGCACTCGACTCCTGTTTATTTGCTAGCAAAATTGTGAAATAATGTGCTGCAATCAATTCGCAATACATGAACTCTCTCTATTCCGTTGCCTTTTCTCGATGCAGCGCAAAAATATGTGCACTCAAGTGTTTTGAAGCGCCAGCTGCCACGACAGCAACAACAACACTTCTCGCTGGCATGTCGTGATGAATATGTTTACATCAATAACAACAGCAACAACAACAACAGCAACTCGGGTCAATCATGAAGCCTGGCAGCAAAGTTTTCAGCTCCTGGCAGCTGCCGCTGATGAACACGTCAAAATGAGTTTACTTTGTGGTCTGATAGCAGCGATTGCAGCAATCGACTTTCTGTTGAAGCGGCAGCAACATTCCTCTAACCTCCTCCCCTGCCCCTCCTCTCCCTCTGCTTTGTACCCACACACAACATGGATTAGTCTCCCTCTCTTTCGCTTCCTTTTGGCAGTCTGTCTCTCGCGCTCACTCAGAGCGATAAAAAGTCCTCGATATTTGAAGGAGCTTCCCATAAGGACACTTTGTGGCAGTGCAATTGTGCTACAAATCTAGTTTTGGCTCATAATTTACAGTCATTAATTGCCATTTTAATTAGATACTATGTCTCCTTCTCTCTATTTACCAAGAACTATGTTTTATTCAGTGACCGTTACGATTATAATTTTTAAAATATATTATTAAATAAAAGTTATTTGCTGATTTTAATCAAAAAAATTAAAACAAAACTCTTTTTTGTCGATCTAAATAAAAAAATTATGAAATGATAATTAAATTTCAATTTTTGTTTAAAAATTATAATTTAACTCTCATTTTCAATTTTTATTTAAGCAATTGAAAATAATGTTTTTCAATTTTAATAATTATTTTTCAATTTTAACTTTAAATTTTTTTTATAAAAATTTAAAAATACCTTTAGTTTTTTAAATTTATTTTAAAATTTGAAAAATAAATTTTATTCTATAATTTTTAAATAAAAATTAAAGTTTATCAAGTTTCTTATAGCTCGTATTTGAGGTCCCTGCTTCTCTTTAATATATATCACTAACTATGTTTTGTTTTAAAATTAAGCTTAAAAATTAATAAATAAAAAAAATATATTTCAATTTTTTTAATACTAGTTTTACAATCTGTCTTTTAGGGACAATTATTTGAATGTCTGGCGTTTACTTATTTATGGGTTTTATTGATGACTGTTTTTTTTTTATATTATTTTTTTAAGGCACTTACAAATTGCTATGTTTTCACTGAAATCGGATTACTATATCATATAGCTGCCATAGGAACGATCAGTCCAAATTAAGTCTTAGTATGAAAATCTTTTTGTTGTTTGAGATATCTTTATAATAAGTACGGGGTCTCCGACAGTCGAGTACCGCCTGACTGTAGCACCGCCGACTAAACCAAATAACAGTCTTGAATTTCAACAGTACTCATTGCCTAAGCTTTCATCTGGCTGTGAGAAGAAATTCGAGCATTTTTATTCAACGACAGCACAACAGTCAGTGTTATCAAAATTGTTCCGCACAGAGAAAAAAAAATTAATTTATATAAATATAAATTTTATACTATATTTTCTAGTGCACAAAGATGGATGGCGATGACGTAAAGGGCATTCTGAAGGTCAAGGGCGTTCAGAGCAATATATTGAAGACGGCCAAGTTCGATGAACTGAACGTGTTGGAGACATTTCATCCGGCTAACAAGGACTACGGCCACATGATAATCGATGAGCCCAAGACGCCATTTGTGTTTGAGAGCGACTTGCCACACGATCTGGACACGGATACGTTGATCGAGAAGCTGCGACTGGCGGCACAGTCGGAGACTCCGGCCTTTGGCATTGAGAACGACTCGGATGATTCCTCCGACGATGAGGATTATCCCGAGTCGATTGATGAGAAGGTGCGTCGACTGGAGTTCGAGCGTCGTCGCAAGTTGCACTACAAGGAGTTTCTATCCGTTCCGCTGGCTCGACGTCTGATTGCCGAGGAGTTTGGCGACAAGAGCAGCGCGGAGGAATCGATCAGTGACGAGAGCACTGCCCCCAAGGACGAAAGCTGCTCGGTCGAGGTGTGCTCCAGTGCTCCGGACGAGCCGTCGATCCAGCAAAGCTATCGCACTCCGATCTCGAGTGTGTCCATGATATCGGCCAAGCAGAGCGTGGAATACGTGCCGCCGCCAATTGAGATTGAGCCAGGCTTTCAGCCCGATCACCATTGCTATCAGAAGCTAACCGCTTCGGGGATTGAGCCAAAGGACACAGTCTCTGGGGACACTGTGGTGGATGCCAACAAAAGTGAAAATCAAATTGACAACAAAAGTGACAACGTGGAGACTGGCAAATAGACCACAGCAACAACAACAACAATTGACCAACAATATCTTAAAATATCACAAACTTTACTTACGACTTAATCGGCATCTGTATCTTTATCTGTATTTTATGTTATGCATTTAAGTCTGCCGCCTGCAGGCAAGATGTCTATTAAAATTGTTACGTTCAAGTCAATGGCCCATTGTTCGGAGCCCAGTTCCGGAAATGTCTGTGCATACAAAATTGGCTAAAATCTCCGAAGCTGGCCAATTGTTTTCAATATGATTAGCCAGTTTTGTGGCATCTTCCTGTCCAAGCTCATTTAGCTGTTGTTGAATATTTAATTACGTCATCTCTTCTGGCCCAGACGGTTTCCTGTATCTGTATCTGAACTTGTATCTGTATCTGAATCGGTTCAGTTTCTTAAGCTTATCCTTCTTGGTTATGTGCATCGACTGTCGCAAAACTTTGTTTAATAACTAATTTCGACATTTTGTTTTGTTGGCTTGCAACCTAATTGAAAATTCCTCTCGACCAACTTCCTTTGCGGACCAACGGAAGATGTGCAAAATAAATTAATTTTGATTTATTATTGCTGGCGCACCTCAGTCTTGTTAACAAACGATGTCATTTAAATACAATTTTTGGCCAGAGCAAGATGCAAACTAATTCTTGGCATCGTTAACGTGTTTGCCCATTTTATCAGTGGCTTAAATTGCAAATGTCCTTTTGACCATTTAAAATAATTGTGCGTAATGCTTAAATTTGCCATCAAATATATTTGTTGAAGCTGGAATTGCATTAAGATAAAACTCAACTGTGTTATTAAATTAAATTAGTTGGGTAAATAATATTACTAAGAAGAAATTTTATCTCAATCAATTAATATGAATTATTTAATAGAGTATGAAATTGTTTTTAATCAAATTACAATCAAAATTAAGACTCTAAATTTTAGAGTAAATATTTTACTATGGAGAAATATGATCTTCATAAACTTAAATGAGTTGGTTAATTGTTTATTTTATATTTTTTAGTCAAATTAAAATTAAAAGTAAAAAATATTACTAAGGAGAAATTTTTTCTTAATTTATTCATATGAATTTATTATTTGATTATTAAATTGTTTTTAGTCAATTTATAATCAAAATTTAGACTATATTTTAGAGTAAATATTTTTCTAAGGTGCAATTTGATCCTAATAAATTTATATGAATTGTTTAAACAATTATTAAATTGTTTTTAGTCAATTTATAATCAAAATTTAAAGTAAATAATATTACTTAGGAAAAATGTTATCATAATCAGATAATATACGTTTTATTTTGCCTATTAAATTGTTTATAGTTAATTTATAATCATAATTTGGACTTAATATTTTACTAAGGAGAAATTTGATCTTAATCAATGTATACGAATTATTTAATTGATTATTTAATTGTTCTTAGTCAACTTATAATTAAATCAAATAGATAATTTACAAAGGAAACATTTGATCTTCATCAATAAATATGAATTATTTAATTGATTATAAAATTTTTAAGTCAATTTATAATACAAATTTAAACATCACTAAGGAGAAATTTGATTTTAATCAATTTATATGAATTCCTTTTAATCATAATTTGTCCTTACTCAATTAATGTGAAATATTTAATTGACTATGAAAGCCAGCTAATTTACTTATTTTAAAAAGGAAAATCACTTAAAATGAGCAGCCAATATGGCGCTCAATACAATTCTTTTCCTCTCGGTTTTCCCTGTTGCAATTACTCCCACTCCATTGCCACAATCGGTGGCACGTAGCTGTTGCAGACAAAGCCTTTAATACGCATTTGCTGGCAGCAACATGTGCGAAATGAAATTTAAGTTGGCCCAATTTATAGCCTGGCCAAGAGCCAGATACCGCAGACGTCGCCATCTTGATATTCTTGCGAGTATCGTTATTCTTCTTCTTCTTCTACTTGTTGTTGTTGTTATAGTTGTTGTGCCGACAATTGCCGTGTACATTTCATTAAGTGCATAAGCCGTCGCCTGTCAGCGCTGCGTGTGCTGCGTTTTAAGCCGGAAAATTATTTTTAATGCTATTTACAGGCACAACTGAAAATGAAAATGAAAATGCAAGCGTAAATAAAATAACGGCAGTCACGAACTGGCCAGAACAACAACAAACTTAACTTAACCGTTCGCAGAAGCTGCACAACAAATAGACAAATGTCTTAAAGCAGATACTATTGCATACTTGCAGGCGCCAAGCGTTTGCTTTGAGCATAAAGAAGACACGAAAGGGGGAAATGAAAGAGTGGAGAGAGGGGAGGGGAGGGGAGAAGTAGGGAGGGAGCACTGCTCGGGGATTTTGGAGGACACGCGTGCGCTCGTGTCATTGCAAGTGCAGCTAAATATTTGCCAAAGCATTTTCGGTATTTACGACGGCATTTCGTGAGGCATGCGGCCACTTGGACTCACAAGGGACTCGCATTCGGCTCGAAGGTGCACTTCAACTTCCCTCCACTCCACTTCCCTCTTCTCCACTCCCCTCCCCATCCCTTCTCCCTTCACAGTGTCACGAAATGGGAAATGGGCAAAGGGAAGGGAAGACAGCGACAAATACTTGTACACTCAGCTCGGGCACATCAATTTTCATTTTGATAAATTATAAAATGGCCAATGCTTCTGCCAGTTGCAGCTTAATGGATTGCCTCGTTCTCTCTAACTTAACCCAAAGGTGACATTAAAATGCATTCCAAATATTCCGGGATAGATTTGAAAAATTATACCACGAAAGCTGTTGAAAAATGAACGAGGATGGATGAATGAGTGCATAAATTCTATTATACTTTAAGTATTGAAATGTAGGTTATTACATTATTATAATTGATTCGAGAAATCCTTTTGTATTTTCTGATACGCGTGATTTATTAATATTTACACTAAAACTAATTCTTAAACATCTACTAATAATAATATAAGCACTTATTTATCTGATTGTGTTTTCTCTGGATGTTTCCTCAAATTTTGGATCACTTAAATTAAAATTTCTTTTATTTTTATTTTTGTTTAAAAAATTAATTTTTTTTTCTTTTAGTCTTAATTTTACCAAGTAACATAGATTAACTTTAATTAGCAATAGTAAATATTTTTGAGATATTTTATTTTACTTTGCTTTCTCAATGTACATTTTCTAATATCGGTTAAGGGAATAGGTATCGATTTATTTTTGGAATAGGGTTAATTAAATTGCGTCAATGATGCATTCAGTTTAAGTTTAACTTCGACTCATGTGAAGTTGAACTAAGTCGCTAGTAAGTTGATTGGACAGAGGGTTAAGAATGAAAGAGACAGAAAGAGGTTAAAAGAGAGAAGAGGGAAGTCATTGTGGCATGCGACTTAAGCCTCATTAGAAAGCTGTGCACTTGGCGTTGGTCAACGCTCGACTTGATGGCTTGCTTTAATGGAGTCCTTGATATCCTGCTTGTTGAGTGCATTGCTTAGCAGCTTAGTAAAAGCTGCGCATCATGTAAATTGCAGAACAAGTGACATTGTCTAATTAATTGCCGTTACGCTCGGTGGCCAAAAACACAAATGAAGCTAATAAAGATTTATATGTATAGTACGAAACGCAAGTTTGTTGATTTTTTGAAGTGCAACGGGGAAACTAATGCACCTGGTCAAACAACAAGTCAAGCCAAACTACGATTACAATTTTAGGGTGGGTCAGGCTTAGGTCTAGACAATGAAATATGTGCGCGTGCCCGGAGGTCAGGGGTTAGGGGTCAGGGTCAAACGGGTCACCCCTTTATGCATAGTTTTTTATCTATCGCCTAAGTAAATATGTGCAGTCCCTCTCTCTCCCTCTGTTTACTTGTAATCAATTATCAGATATCGTGTGACAGCTGCGTTTTTTTCTGAATTTCTGAATAGTTTTGGGTAACTTCACAGCTGCATAAATTTAGTTATTTCAATCGATAGCAAGTACCTACTAAAATAATTATGGCACAGCACGCAATTGTTGCATAATTTATGCAAATTGTTTGCAATTTTTATGTTTTGCATTCTCCGGGGTCATAAATCTAAACTACGACTAGACAATTAATAATCGATTCCAATTATTTGCATAATAATACAAAAATAATAGTAATTATTTAGCTGCGCACGAATTCAATTACCAGGCAATTAAGCAATAATTAAAAAAGAATATAATAATTATGTACTGAAATTGAAATGTTTTAGTTAGAGTAACAAGATTTGCAGAGCCTTAGCTCAAATCTGGATTATAATTAGATGCCTGTTTGGCTGCTAAGCTGTTGATAAGTCAACTTTCATGCGGGCTTAAGGAGCAGAAACAACTTGATAGGAGAAGCTGAAGACTTTCAGTTCCATTTCACTGCCTAGAATGTCTGTTGAGATTCTCCACATTCCCTATCGCCCACATGTGTAGGGAAAACGGAGCGTAAATTATTTTCGCAGAATGCAGTCACGATTTATAACAAATGAAGGAAAGTTTGTCTTAAGTAAAGTTGCTTGTGTGCTGCTTGCTCCATCTCTGTCTCTCTCTCTGTATTTCTCTCTCTCTCTTTTGGTTGTTAGTGCTGCATCTTTATGCGCATATGTAAACACTTCCGGCTCGAGTTGGACTCAAGCAAATGCGGCGGGACCTCAAGAGCAGCAAGTGTAAAAAATCCATGGCTAAGCTACTTGGCTTCACACACACACATCGCAAAGTTTTGCGGCAAAGTTTGGGGCCAAAGTAACTAGCCGTACAATAGCGTTATAATTTTCAACTAAGGCCCAGAAACTTTCGCTTGATGCACTGAAAATTAAATAACAAAAGCGACAAAAGCAAACAAACGTAGTATTTTTCAACTTGCCTTTGACACTGCGAAATTTGATCAAATTGAAAATACTCACATACTTTTAAATTTTCATTTTTTTCTATGTACCGTTTAAAAGCCATGCAAAGCTTTGTATTTGCAACAACATTTTCACTGCTTTTGTTTTGATTGCGTGAATATTTCATAAAACAGCCAAAGCCCAATGAAAGCTGATATGGCTAACGAAAAAGCTGGCCAATAGTGTTTGCAACAATAACAACAATAACAACAGCAAAAAGCAACAAATACTTTCGTTTTCCAGCTTTCACATTATTTAACAGCACTTTTGATACACTCAACAGCATGTGCAACAATGCAGCAAACTGAGATTGAAACCCATTTTTTTTTTGTCAGATTTTTCACATTGAATTGGGCAAATGTTGTGAAAAGCCAATGCAGCCAGCATTTGTTTACACAGCTCTCTGTTTAGTTTAGTTTTAATGAAAAATGAAAAATAAAGGGAAAAGGTAATACAAATATATTTACATGTCTATGTATATATAACAATTTTAATGGGCTCAACGACAAAGGCCTGAACAATCTGTATATATGCACATATAAATTTCATATATTTATATTTTGCTTCACTTTAAAACCTGGCAAAAATATGAATATCTTTTTGGCCTGGTATGAAAATTTATGCGCGAAATGCAAAATAAATATGCTGTTGTTTGTTTTTAGCTGCACCATAAATATTTTCATTGATTTTATGGCAAACGAATTTTAATTTTACCTGCGCCAAAAAGGTTGACTATGATTTTCATATTTGGCCAAAGTTCAGAATGAAAATATTTTTTCAAATTTATTTCTCACAGCAAACCAAAGACAGTTGTCACATTTTATTTTGTTTAAGCAGTTTAAAGCTTGGTTGGAGTTTAACAAAAAATGAGTGAAATTGCATAAGTTGAGTGTGCTTAACTGCAAGATACCCTGTACTGAAATTTTAGTATTTTACTTATATAATATTCGCTGTAAAAACATATCTATAATTATGTTCTGTAGATGTTTTAGTTAAAATCCAGTTAAACAAAAGTCAACACATTTCAATTGCTGAGCGTTAGATGGCGCTGTTTTCCCATATAGTGCTTTGAAAATTATTTTCTTTACTAACTTGTTTGTTGATTATAATGATTATAATAAAATTTAATGGATAGATAAAAAGAAATAGTGTTTCTAAAATATGATATTATTATAAGTTCTTAAGATTCATATTGTTTTTTCTTTAAATTAAGATCGAGGAAGAATTTCGAAAATATTGCTGACTTAGTTACTGAGAATGATGAGCTTTAGTATTCAAATAAACTCAAGTTTTGATATAAATAGGGAATTTACATATATATACAGTTTCTATCTGCTCCTAATAAACATTTTCACATACTTTTAATACCTTTTTTGTGCCTTTTTCATTGAACACAATGTGTACTCATATATTAAAAGTAACATTTAATTATAAAATATTAAAACAGTAATTGCCAACGTTGTTGATTATGCAAATATAAACATTTAAGAGTAATTCTTTGATGGAGCAACTATTAATATAGCACTAAAGTATATATATAAAACTATTATTAACTTTACTTTCAAACAGCTGTTTTCAAAACATTGAAACGTACAATAAATGAAATAATAAATTGCACTGATGTTTAAGCTCTGACAATAGCTCTGACAATTTGGCTTAACACATTGTTTCGCTCTCCCTCACTCTTTTGATGGGTTGTTGTGCCATTTTGCATAGCGGCTAAAATTTGTTATATGTAGTACTAGGATGTCACGGGAGTTACGAGTACCGAGCACCGAGCATCGAGCACCGAGCTCCGTGTGGCAGCCGAAAGCTAAAGCCAAAGCGCCCACAAAATGGTCGGCTGGCCACACGCATCAGAACGCGAGGCGAATGTGACTGCGCTGTCCGACGGCGACTTAACAGCTCTGCAGCTTGCCGTGTGTGTGTATATATTTGTCACTGACTGTATGTGTGTGTCGTTTAGATTTAGTGCCGCTTGTTACGTTTTGATGCGATGCCATTTATAAACGACGGCCCCGCAATTTTGCTTTTGTCAGAGACTCGTCCCTTTATTCGCTCCCCTCTTCTCTTGCTGGACACTGTCCATAACGCGACAACAAATGCAAACTGACATTTTTGCATGGCACAACTTTGAACCTTAACATGACAGACCACAGCAACAACAACAAAAACTAGGAATATTGGACTACCATGAATAATGTGCAACTTTAAGTGTTTGCCACTTAAAGCACATTGCGTATACGTCACGTATGTCGCTGCTTCAACTTGACTGCGACTACAATTCAATGAAGATAAAGAGTGTGGATAGTTGAGAGTGAGAGTGAAGGGAGATCGCACACAAATTGCCATACCAGCCAAGTAATTTACGCACAATAATGCGCTTCGTTGAACTCTGGCGTTCCGAGCCAGATGATTGATGTATGGACGTGTTAATTAGGTCTACTCCTGGCACATTTACGCACAACTAACAAAAGGCAACTAAACACAAGAAATAAAAACGAATCCAATAAAATTTTCCCTGATAGTCGGCACAAAAAAACTTGAAGAATTGATTGATTTTTGTGGGCCAGCAGCACATTAATCAGCATTGCGCTTGTCTGATTGCTGTTTCAACTTGCCAGCCAGCAAAATTAAGGCACACACGCACACACTGATACACTCTTGACATGCATGAGATAAAGTTTGGCTAGGCTTTGATTACCGCTAACTGTCAAGTGGCCAATGTTGGACATGCACTTTGCATAGGCCGACAAATTCAATTTATTTCAAGTTTAGCAAAAAGCACAGCCAACAAAAACAACATGGAATACTATACAACAAAAAAAAGTGCAAGCTGTTCACTAAATCAAAAACAGATTTTGGCAACAAATTCGGTATGCACGTGACATGTTCAAAAAGCAGCCACCACACACACACACACACACACTTCAAAGAGTCTCCTCTTGCAAGCACACACACCCATAAAGAGCATTGTGTGTGTGCGTGCATGAGCACCTAAAAGAAATTTGAATAAGTGAATTTAAAAAGCATTGGCGGCGCCCAAAAGCAACACCCACCACCAAAAAAAGAGTAGAGCCAAAAGAGGAAAAAAAGTGGAGATTCAGGAAAATAGGAGCTGATGCTAAAGCCAAGGACACTTTTCATGAAATGCAATTTCGCACTTGTAAACTTTTATGGCTGCATGTGCCATCAGAGCTGTGCACTTGGCCATTTTATGGCCAATAATTATTGCATTTACAAGCTGCGATGCAATTCCAAATTTATTTAAATAAAAATAAAATTCTAAATAATATTATTTTTTCAATTCCAATTTATTTGATTAAATTAAATTCTATTATTTAATTCAATTTAATTTCTGTATTTCTATACCTAGGGCTTTAAGCTAACGCTTATTATTTAAGGCACTAGTCATTATTATAATCATTGATTTTAAAATAATATTAAACTGAAACAATTTATAATTATTAAAAAGATGAAAATAGTAGAAAATTATAACAATTTAAGCATTAGTTTTCAGGTGTAAGATTAATTTTTATTTTAGTTTACAATATTAATTTTGTATAATCTATTGTAATGCATGAATTAGTACTATTATTATTATAATTTTTTTACTATTTTTATATTATTTTTATTTAATTTAATTTATGTTTAATTTATATATATATATATTGGAATGTATTTTTTTCTAATCTTTAAACTTGGTTCATAAATTATCGAAGTATTTGAAGTTTTTTAAGATCTTTATTTTATTTGTTTTCATCTGTCGGTTATAGAAAGGTATATCATGTCTAATGATAAAGATACGCTGTAAATAGTTATGTTAAATTAATGATGCATGTAACATTTTTACTACAACTTTCTTTAGCTACAATTATGAATGTATTCACATAATTAAGAATGAATTTGTTTGGCATGCGATTTTGTCCCATTGATTTCAACTTCAAAACAGTTTATTGAGTATTGTTCAAAAATTCAGACTTCTAATTTCTATTTTAAGCTAAATTTAACAACTTGGTAAAAGAAACAACATAAACTTTTATGCAGCAAAAAGTTGGATTAGGAATTCAAGCGATGTAAGTCAAAGTTAAGCCCCAATGGCATCTTTTGGGCCATCTTTTTAAGCCACCTCCCCCGGTCAGTTTCGGGCAACACTTATTTGCCTTAGCTGGTGTTGTGGATTTTACAGACAAAATGCGATGACTCCACTGGGCAGCTACAATATGTGAACAGCTGGGTGGGCAGCAATGTGCACAGAACTTCACTTCACTCCACTGCACATTGGGTACGAGAAGTGGGGATATATGTTAGTGTGTACTTCATGCCGCACTTACCACTTGCCCCCTCGACTGCCCGAATTTTGATCAGTAACATGCAAATCTGCTCGGCGTTTGACTGTTGATGGCACATTTGCAACAGCTGCTTTTCCAGCAGGCTTTTTTCTTCTCATTTTACACTATGGCTATTTTTTATATGTTTTGTATGTGTGTGTAACTTGTTTATTTGCATGTTGTCGTTGCTTTCATTGGCTTGACTAGGCTAGGCTCAAAAAGGCAGTCATCCGTCCGTCCTTCATTTATTTGCACACTTTGGCTAATGGATTTTTATTTTTTGCTTTTGTTTTTGTTGGTTTGCACTTTGCGGTTGCACACGGCGTATGCTTAATATTTGAGAAGGCTGCTGGAAATTATGTTTTATGTGCCTTTTGCCTCATTTGGCTTGCATTGGCTTTTATTTCGTGGAATGAACTCGCTGCCCAGCGACTTAATTGAAAATTCAATTAGACCTGTGCAAATATTTTGGGCAAAAAGAAATTGGGCGCAAATTGAGTTACAGCTGTTTATCTAAATAAAAAAAAGTGCAGCTCTCAGTTGATGTTGCTTTTGCTTCGGTTGCTTTTGTTGCTTCGGTTGCTTCTGTTGCTTTTGCCACAGAGCCTGGCGTTGCATTTTAATTACAACTTAAATATCTCAGTGCGGTCGGCAGAAGCAAATTTCAACTTCAGTGAACCGCAAAATGAAAGTTGTTGATTTTAGTTTTTGCGCCGTTGTATGTTTTTGCCTTTGCCCTGAAATTTGCAGCCAACTAAATCAATTTGGATGAAGCCCCCAAGTTAATTGCATACATCCCATACCGAGTTTATTTAATAATTTACCACTTTCACTGACCTCCCAGCAACATTTATTCTAGCATTGTTTTGTGCTTTAACTTTAACCACGCCTCCTTTATATATCTCTTTTTCTCAAGCCCCTTTTGTTGTGGGTGGCTTTTGCTTTCAGTTCAGCTTTTTGGCATTGTCCCCGCTGCTGCACGTGACTTGATTGTCAGTTGCAATTTAAGAATTTGATAGTTTGACAATGCATTTTGCCCCGTTTCACATTGCCCGCAATTCAAAGCAAACCCCGAAAAGCGTTTCTAAACTGTTGTTCGATGCTCCACATTCGACATTCGACGTTCGACATTTCGCATTCCACATTGGCCATTCCACTTGCTCCTTTGGCGTCCTGCTAAAAAACATTAAAATGCGGCATAAATAATCGCACATTTTCGGTGGAGTGATCAGCGGAATTTCAAGCAGCATTAGGATGCACTACTTGCAATTTAAAAAACATTAAATATACCAATAAAAGAAAATAATAGTACTTAAAATAATAATAAAACTAATAGTACAATAGTATCTAAGCTTTTCTACTTTTAAACTAGATTTGCAATATTTGATATAGTTTATAAAGCTGTCAGATATCTTTATTGGTAATAGTTCAAATTATGTTTTGAGTACAATTAACAAAGAAACATATTTAGTTTTAAAAAGGAAAAGATGAAAAGGAACTAAGAAAAAACATTGAAAAGGAAAGAAAATATTTTTATTAATTTAATCGAAAGCGAAAAATGTCGCTTAAACATTTTAATAATAAAAATGACAATTTATTTTTAAAATGGAAAACAACGGCCTTATTAGCTTGAAAAGCAGCCATCGAATATATTTTTTTTAGAAAGAAAAAAAAAGTTTCAAATTTAAAGAATTATTTTTCGTGAAGAAATAATTTGAATAAATTCTTAAATTTGTGCTGGGGATTGTCAGAACTTCTTTTGATGACGAGTTTAAATTTATATATTTAGAATCAATATTAAATTTATAGTATAAGATTTTCACTTTTAATTATTAAAGTAATTTTGGTCAAATGCTCTTAGCTTACATTAAATAAATAAATAAAGTAGTGAATAAAAGTGTTGCTATAGCTTCTGTAAAGCCTCCGCATTCTGAAACATCTTTCTTACAACTCAATTAAAACAATTTGATATTCACTGAAGTTATTGGCCTGTATTCCGAATCATTTACAGTTTCTGTTGATTGGCCTGCTGCAAAGCAGTTAAGCTACTTACCGCAATTGAGGCTGGCCCAAAGGACGAATCACTCAACACTCTGCATATTGGCACTGCAGCCATGTGGCAAAATACTTTCCACCCTTTTTAATACGTTTTCCCATTTTTATTTTATGTTTTTCATTCATTTTTATACCATATTTTTTGTAGTTGTTGTCGAGTTTAAACCATTCATGTGCAAAACTCTTTCAATGGCAGCTCGGGCTGAACCAGTTCGAAAGCCAACAACAGGGACAACTGCACCAGCAATGAGAGAAACAACAACGACAACAGCAACAACAATGATAACAACAATGAGAGCAACAACCACAGTTCATTTAAGCGTGTAAAAACATAAATCAAAAAGCATGGCCTAATAGCAGCCAGTCTGGCTGGCCACACACAGCTTACTAGCTCCCTCTCTCTCTCTCTTTCGTTCATTCATTCTCTCTCTATCTCTTTTTCTAACTGTTGGCCAACAGGCGACAGCCATATAAAGGACATGAAGTGTATATAAATTGCCTACTTGCATTTTAATTAAACTGACTAAAAACCAAGCCAATGTCAAATGTCCTACCCCCAACCCCTTATACATTCTCCCCCCACTGGCAACCCTCCCCTTTTGTGGCTGCTGCTGCCAATGGCCGGCGGCTATAATAACACACAATGGCAGTCATGTGGAAATTTGCTTTAAATTGACCAACTGACCGCAGCAACCTTTAAACAAATTAGAAAAACTTGTGTTCCATTGTTGTGGCTACTGTTTGTTGTTGTTATTGTTGTTGTAGCTGTAGTTGGGGTAAAGTTAGACATAGTCGTTTTTTTATTGGTCCTGTGATTAGCGTTGGCTTTTTTATCGTCTCCTCGTCCTGCTCAAAATCTCACTCTCCCTTTTTGCGGGTTCCTTAAGAAGCCGCAGCTGCGCCGTCTTTGATGTGAATAATTTTGCTAAATATTTTTGTAGTTAGTTGCTTTTGTTGTTTTGTGGTTGCCTTTCGCGGCACCTTCATTAAATTTACATTTTGCAGTTAAAAAAGTCACCAGAGAGAGAAAGAAAGAGGAAGGCAGAAACATAGGCTGAAAGGGAGGGAAAGCTGGAACAATTTGGTCAACATGCAGCAGCGGACAGTTGACAACATATGGCACCTTAATCCTTGTGATACAGAGGGAGAGAAAGAGAGAGGGGAAGAGAGATAGAGAGAGAGAGAGAGAAGGAAAGAGTGAGCTGTAGGGGCGCGTGACCAGGTAATGGACTGTAATTATGCTAAATAAGCCATGAGAAAATGTTGATGTGTGTGTGTGTGTGTGTATGTGTGTCACGCTACACAACAAGCAGAACGGCTAAATAGGTAGCTTAATCGGAAGGAGCGAGAAAGTATTACATCCTGCCATGGAAGCTAACATAGGGTAGCACAGAACTGAATTTAAAATAATTTGCTTGATTTGAAGTGCAATCGAAAAAGGCTATAACAATTTGTTTCAGTTTCTAATCGATTCCTTGGTTAAACTTGTGTAAAAGCGCAAATGAAAATTAAATGACTGACTCATTCTGATGTCAGATATTTCTCCCTGAAAGCATTGTAATAGTTCCCTCAATAAAACTTTATATCTTTACATTTAATGCTCAAAATTAAGGACTATCCATAACTTATAAATAATAAGTGCGTATTTGTACAAATTATGACTTTTATATTGCAAGTATTATACTTTTAAATATGTTATATGATTAATTTCAAGTTTTTCAATGTTATTCAAATTTGCTTTTCTTTTGTTTTATTTTATTTTAATTTTTATTTCTTTAATTTTAAATGACTTTGTTGCCGCGATTTAAATGTTTGTCTTCATTTTAATTTACAAATTTACCTGCTTGTCAGTTCATTATTTATAGCTCTCTGACTGAACCTCGACAATTGACGCCCACAACACAAACGGCAGTTCCATTTATACTGTCAATTTTATTTATTTCAAACCCACAGAAGTGCCTTCTTAATACACAAGCAATGAAGCAGGAAAAAAAGAGACAGACAGAGTGGAGAAAGAGTGAAAAGAAACAGACAAACAGATAAATTAGTTAGACATATAGGCAAATACCGATTCACAGCTGCTAAGATGTTATCTTATTTTATCTATTTATCTTTTTTTTACGCGATTTAAGAAATCGGTAATTTTCAAACTCTATCTAGATAAATCACAGCAGAGTATTCTGACGATCGAGTCAACTCGTTAGTATGTCCTCTTACTTACTCGTATTTAAGGGAAGCCAATCAACTGGCTTTCAATAAAATCTACTTAAACTTGAACAGCTTATCGTTTCTTCTTTACTTTCATTCAAACTTTTAACTTATGGACAAAAGCATTTTAAAGCTACACCTATATACATATGTATGTGAATGTCTAGAATTGTCTACATTTTAATTTCTTAGCTCGCATAAAATGATTGAATGAATTCCACTTCTCTACTTCACATCTCTTTTAGTATGAACTTTGAGAGCATTCTGAATTTACAACAATATCTGGAATTGCCAACCAATTTGCAGTTTTACGCCGCAGTCAACTTTATAAATAATTTGCGTGCCTTTTGCTTGCTCATCCATCTGTCCTTTTTGTGTCTATCTATCGCTATCTCTTCCTTCTCCTCCGCCTCTCTTGCTTTTTTCCACTTCTTGTCTTCTCGTTTGGGGGCCACCCACGCAAAGGCCTTACATTTATGATTAATGAGCCTTAACTTTTGCACTTTTGCCAGGCAATTTATGAAATGGGAGGCATGAAAGGGGGACATGAAAGAAGGCATGAAAGGGGGGCATGAAAGGGAGGCATGCGACATGCCAGGCGTCTGGCCAAGTCGGTCTTGGCGTATCTTTTGCCACTGCGTGTTGTAAGTTAAGACAGGCAACAATTGTAAATGTTTGTTGTGCAATTAAAAGCCAGGCAAATGTTGTCATTCGCCGTTGCCGTTGCCGCTGCCTTTTTGCCATTTTTGCGTAATTTGATTTACTTTGCCCGCCCACCCGCAAACGATACGGCAAACGAGCTTCCAGTCTTCCAGCCACAAATTGTCAATAAACATATCAATATGCAGCACGAAATTGGCTTAATGTCAATCAACAGACAAACAGACGGACAGACAGACAGGCGGACATTCGAACAGGCAACCATGCAGTCAGTCGGCTTATCATGGCCACAGTCATCCATCAGGAATATTGAACAAAAACAACAAAAACAACAACAACCAAATAACACATGTAAAAAAATGAATTGAAAAACTGTAAAATATTTACACAAATTCAATAAAGAGACGGGGCTCTTATAAATATGTCTGTTAAAGGGGAGCGTGAATGCCAAGGGGCAAGGAGAGAGGGGAGATGCTGGAGTTGGCAGTGTGAATAAATTGTGTAATAGCATACTTGTACATAAACACTTTGATCAATTTAAATTTGCAGCTTTTTGTTGCAGAATTTGAAAAGCAAGAGGGGTGCACGAGATATATGTCAATGTTTGTCTTTTAAATACTTTGTTCATTCAGCTCAAATTGTTTAACCAAATTTTAAATAATATAAGATTTCGATTTTTAAGAACAATTTTAATTCTTAAGCTGAAACATTTTATGTAACATTTAGTATAAAACAACATTTTAATTTTGATTCTGAGACGTTTAGTTCTTTTAAAAATAATTATTCCAAAATAAACAAAAAAATTTGTACTTGTAAACTCGCTTTTTCGAAACTCAGGCGAATTTCCGATATAGTTTTACGTCACTATTTTGAAGATTGATATATGCAACTAATTAAAATAACTCCGGAAATAGGCACACGCAATTATACCAAATATATTTACAATCCTTTCTATAATCCTTTCTGGAAATCCCCGACCTAACTAATTATAATACTTATTTTACAACTAATTATTTGTACTAAGATTTTTTGATCTGATTGGGTTTTTTCCAATCCATTCAACAAATGTTGGATCATTTAATTATTAATTTTTTTAATATTCCCAGATTCTTATATTTTTATTCTTAATTTAATAATTTTTTAATTCTTTCAGTTAAATTTAAAGCTGTTTATAATTGCTATTAATACGCTATAAGTATTATAATACCTAATTTTATTTTAGTTTTTAGACCCCGTACTTTAAAAAAGTAAAGGGGTCTATTAACTTTGTCACAAAAAAAAAAATGTGCGTAACAGGCAGAAGGAGGCGTGGCAGACCCCATAAAGTGTATATATTCTTGATCAGCATCAACAGCCGAGTTGAAATAGCCATGTCCGTCTGTCCGTCTGTCTGTCTGTCCGTCTGTCCGTCTGTAAGAGCGCCTAGATCTCAGAGACTATAAGAGCTAGAGACTCCAAACTTGGTATGTAGGTTCGTCTATATTAAGAGCAGATCGAGTTTGTTTTAGATTTTGGATCGGACCACTATATCATATAGCTCCCATGGGAACAATCAGTTGAAAATCAAGTCTTAGTATGAACAACTTTTTTGCTGTTTGAGATATTTCAACCAAACTGACAGAACATGCATAAAAGATGGTCTCATACATACTGACCAAATTTGTTTGGAATCGAACTACTATATCATATAGCTCCCATAGGAACAATCAGTTGAAAATCAAGTCTTAGTATGAAAAACTTTTTTGCTGTTTGAGATATTTCAACCAAACTGACAGAACATGCTTAAAAGATGGTCTCATACATACTGACCAAATTTGGTTGGAGTCGAACTACTATATCATATAGCTCCCATAGGAACAATCAGTTAAAATAAAGTCTTAGTATGAAAAACTTTTTTGCTGTTTGAGATATTTCAACCAAACTGACAGAATATGCATAAAAAGAGGTCCTATACCTACTGACCAAATTTGATTGAAATCGGATTACTATATCATATAGCTGCCATAGGAACGATCAGTCCAAATAAAGTCTTAGTATGAAAATCTTTTTGTTGTTTGAGATATCTTTATAATAAGTACGGGGTCTCCGACAGTCGAGTACCGCTCGACTGTAGCACCGCCGACTAGTTATAAATTGATTTGGTCAACGGCAATTAGTTGACACTAAATAAATAAATAAATAATTTTTGCTTTTGAAAAATGCATTCAATTTTTGACAATTACTTATTGGAATATAAAGCATCATTTTGATTTCGTGATAAAAATAAATGTTGTGTTTTTCTCACTGACACATAGTTAGTCCACATCCAAAATATATGTACATATGTATTTACAAATAGTTCTCAACACTCAAAACTAATTATACAAACCTCGACATACGCTCCATATTATTGCATTTTCATTGACAAAAACGTTTTCCCGATTGGCTGCTTTGTCGAGGGAATTGTCGGAGGTATTGGGCAGCTGGGCTGGCAGCTCGTAAAACTGTCGCGTGAATCACGCTAACGTGCTAATTTCCTGCTCTAATTTACGCCCGGTCAGAGGGGCGAAAAAGCAGCCACGCCCACTGCGGACAATACGGACATTGGCGGCCAGCTCGCATGATTTGCAAATTTTGATGCGATTTGTGTGATGTTTTCTCCTGTTTCTGGTTTTATTTTTGTTTTTCTTCTGTTTTTTGCGCCAAGTCGCGTCTAATTAGAGCCCGGCTAATGGGGCGACCGTCGCGCAGACTCAGCTGCAAGTCACGAAAAGGCCATTTGGCAATTTTGTGTTGCTTTTTGCGCAGCTTATGATTTCAGGCAAATGTTAGATTTGCATGAAATGCGATACCAAAAGTAATGGAACGAAAAAACAAACAAACAACGTTAGGGGAATAATCAAGAGGTTGTTGAGTTGATTTGTGAGTTGCGAGAACTGCATTTCTATGAAGTTAAAATTGCATTTTTATTAATTAATGCCCTTAATGCACTTTTAATGCCTGCCAAAAGTAAAATAATTCATTCGCTTATCAGCACTGATAATGATTAATTCTTTTTTTATATTTTTTTTTCGCTTTTCTTTGTCGCAACTTCCGCACAGTCAAACTCATCGCAGCCTTCAATTATTTTAAATTATGCAGCCATTGCAATTGCATGTAATTGCAAATAAATCAATATATATACAAGAATCGAGAGCTCAAATGACATATCGCAATGCAGATACCCCTTAATAAAGGCATTTTTAAAATATTGAAAAATATTCTGTGTGCCTCCTTACACATATTCCTGATGACTAAAAAGAAATTTAATAAATACTTTATATTCCTACCAATTAACTTGTCTCTCTATCATACCCCATTTTAACTCCTTTATTTTACTGGGTACAAGGCATACAAAACTATATGAATGTGAGTTTAAAATATATAAAATGTTACATGAAAAATGATTGTCGCTTATTTATGAAAGTGACAAATGAAAGGATTCGCATATGCAAATATGATTTTGTAATTGCAATCACCATGAATATTTTAAATGCAGGTCATCGATTGTTCACAAAGGGGCGGGATTAATGATTGATCCCAACAATCGGACTTAGCAGAGCGAATTATCACAAATTTGTTATTATCGTGTTCCCAAATTAATTAGTATTAATATATTAGCAAAAAAGAAAAACAATGGTAATAGCTTATTGTTGTTCTATATTTTAATTGATATTCAATCATTTTAATTAATATATAAGTAATTAGTTAATTTTATGTTTATGAATTAATGAGCTAATAGGCTAATCTTAATGAATTGATTATGTCAACACGATGGTCACCTCGAAGCTAAAGAGCTTTTGATATACTATGGTCATCCTAAAATTATTATGAGAATGAGGTAAAAATTCTCCTTGGAGCAAAAGATTTTATTTTTAACTTTTCAGATTGAATAAAATTTATTATTAAAATTCAGTAGTAATAAAAGCATTAAATGGTCACCCTAAAATTAAAGTACAGAAAAACCAACCAAATACTATTTTAATATTAGAAGTAACAGTGTCGGGTATATCATTTTATTCACTTCATTGGGCACACTTCAATTAAAATTAAAAGTTGAAATCTATCTGGGGTGCCACAGAAACCTCTTTCACCTGAATTTGACGTAAATTTGTATGAAATTTACGTCATTTTTCAGGTGAAAGAGATTTCTGTGGCACCCCAGTATAAGTATTGTAAATGAAATACGAAAATGAATGAAAATTAGTTATCCATGGCTCAAATACACTATACTTTTAAGCTCTTGACTTTAGTCAATTCAATTTACAGTGCCTGCTTAACGTAAAGACACATTTTATAACTTTCTGAAATGCAACGTAAAATCAAATGCTATTTCAGACTCCTCCGCTTTCATATTAGTGGAAAATTGCTGGAAAATACTTAAGCTAAATACAAATAAGCTGAGCGAAGAGAACGAGAAAGAGATGGAGACATGGGACAAGAGAGATGGCGAATAAATACGCTCTGGACAGTGACTGGACAAGCACTAGAAAAGCTTTACACTGAGTGCAATTAATTAAGCAAAGCTGAAAGTCATGCACACCAACTTCCCCACCTCCTCCCTCCTACACACACACACACACACAATTAGTGAGAAAGAGAGAGACGTACACACAAATTTAATTGCTTACAAGTTGGAAACATGGCAAAGAACAAGCAACAACAACAACAACATCAACTACAACTACAACAATTGAAGCAACAATTGTAATAAAGCGTCAAGAGCAAAGCAAGAAAAATTGCAACAAATGTTGAACTAAACCATAAAGTGTGATTAATTGAATATTTCTTATGCTGCACGTAGCACAGTGAGTACGAATAGTGCTTGCTCCTTTGCGTTGAATTCACTTAGGAGCTGCTGATGCTGCCCTCAACGAGAGAGAGAGAGAGAGTACTTTGGCCAGTTGGCAAATTTCGTTGCTGCTGGCAAACTCTTTCAGCCCTACCTCCTCTCCCACTCCCCCTCCGCTTCCCTTTTCCCTTACTCTAACCTCTTGGTACACAGAAAAAAAATTGAAGGACTCTGACAAAAAAATCAATCTGAGGTTCGCTAATTCCAAGTGTGTATACTTAAATCACGTATAAAATACTTAATTTTTTTTTTTTGATTAAAAATTTGTAATTTTATTTAACAGGCTTTCTGTTACCTTTGGGGCAACTTAATCTAGTTTTAAATTTGGGAAAAACCAACAGAATAGTTCACATGGACGTTATAATTATTGGGAACTTATAAATTACATATTCTTACTTAAATCAAATAATTTTTAAATTCTTACTCCAGAAATATTTTAAATTTATAAGAATTTTGTACGTAAAATTAAATGATTTTGTCATTTTTTGAAAATTTGAATGCTGAGTGTTTGCTATTTTATCCGCATATTGTGTTAATTATTCATTAGTATCCTAAAATTATACTTCTATAATTCATACTCAAAATAGAGAATTTTAAACTTGCATTTTTTCTTTCAGTGTACCATTTGAATCCCTCGAAGCATTGGTCGAGCACGGTAGCTGGTGGCAATAAATTTAAATAAATATACGATTACGCGTGCGTATTAAGTTGCCCCAACCGAGACCGACCTCCGCCTCACTCCTCCTCCTCCCTTTTCCCCTTGCCCTTGCCACTCCGCAGTTTCCTGCGTCAGACAATGCCGCCTAGAACAATGCCTGGTGGCATCTCTCTGGCCGCTTCTCCGGTTGCCACTCGCCACTCGCCTCTTGCCACTTGCCACTCCCTGTGGCTGCCTCTTCTCATGGCTCGTTATCTGCTGACTTCTAATTCAGCCACAATAAATCAATGCAACGTGCTGCAACGGCAGTAGCAACATTTTGTGGCGCAAATGTGTAAGTGAACTTGATGAGTGTCTCGCTGCCCAGCCCTGGGCAACTGGACCAGGGGCGAGAGACATGGGAGGCGGGAGGCGGGAGGCAGGAGGCGGGGAAGGCGGTAGGCGTGGCTGTGCCGCATGACAAACACAAATTTTCTCGCCCGCCGCTTGCCTAATCGAAATTTGTTGGCCATTTGTGCTCATTTCTTTTATAAATATCATTTTTTTTTTGGTTTTCATTGCTTTTTCTCTTTTGTTTTTGTTGTAATTTCTATGGAATTTATTTATGTATTTTTCGCAATGGGCACCGAGAGTGCGTGTCTTTGTTGTTATTTTTATTCGCTTTTAATTGGCCATAATACAAATTTATTGGCCCAACTTGTTAATGGCTCGTTAATGTTTTAAGTTTTGCGCTGATTTTTCGCTTTTTCCCTCACTTTCCGTCTCTCTTTAGCTCACTTGGCCTATTCTTACAGCCTGGCTCAATCAGATATTCCAACGTTGTGATGTTTCTAAATTAATTGAATCAAAAAAGGTTTTTGCCTTTTAGAAATTATTACTTTAAAATAAAATGTCATTAGTGTTTTATTATTATTGTTTTTAATAGAAATTTAAATAAGATTTCTACAGTGATTACCTCGACAAAAGAAAAATAAAAGTAAGACCCAAGTAAAATAACGTTTTAAATAAATTATCAATTAATAATAAATTCTCTAATAACAAATATAAAATTTGTAATTAATTGAAAACTGTTGCAACAAAACATAAAGTCGCATAATTAGTTTGTGGGTTAATATTTGTATTTTTTTTTATATAATTAGTATATTTGTTTTTTCAGCAAACAAATCAAACATGACATGTAAAGAAAAATAACATAATAATACTGGACAGCTGGCTATCAATTGATGTGTCAGTCACTGTAATATGATATCCACATACATATATTTGTACAAATTATATATTTGTATAATTATGCATTGATCCATATAATGTTGCTGAATAATTTGTTAATTTGCGTTTGACCGTTATGAATATAAATCACAAAAATTACCTGAATGCATTGTGATTAATTTACTGACCTTTCAAACGCACCAATTGTTTTACACTCCCTCTGGCTAATTTACTGTGAAAATATATAATTATTTTTCCCCTTTTTCATTTGTTAAATTTTCAAACGAAATTTGATGTAATAATATGGATTCGTTTGCAGTACCAAGATTTCCATTTACATTGTAAAGATTTATTATTCTAGCTGAATTATTTATAAATATTTAATTTTATAAAATAAAATTCGCTTACAATGTTTAATTTCTTATGAGATAAGTTCAATATATAAATTATTGTTGAAGCAAACTTGAAATAATTTTAATGAAAAAATTCATATATTTTTGTATAAATTATGTATTTTGTTTTTTAAATAAATACAGACAGCTTTCATCAATATTTCATCCCTATAAATTTTTGGTTTTTAAACTTAAAAACTCCCAAATACTCTGTATGACACACTACCCTCAAAAAAGGCAGATTATGTTACACAACATGTGCAAAATTGATACAACAAAAAAACGGTGAAATAAAATGCGTGTTTATAAAAAGAGCAATTTAAGTTAGTTAGTCAAAGGCCGACAGTCAAAGGTGTTCCGTTTAGCTGGTCACCTGGTCGGCAGCTGCCACTGAAATTAAATCCTCCAATCAATTTAAACACTCTCAAGGAGAATGCTTAAAAAGTCCACACTGCAACCGGTTGTCATGCAAAGCAGCTTGCCCAACACAGACAGACGGACGGACAGACAGAGGCACAGACGGTGGCAGACACTGTATCCAGACAAGAGTCGCAGTATTCTCTCTCCCTTTATGTTCCTCTCTCTCTATCTCTCTTGCTCTGATCTGTCTACCTGCATATTGAACTGTCGGCATCTTTGGCTGGGGCACGCTCTGCAGAAGGCGTTCGTGTTTAAACGCGTCGACAACAACAATAAAAGCAATCAAGAATAACAATAACAGCAACAACAGTGGCACAGACAACAGACCTTCAGTTCCAGAGACAGAAACTGAGACAGAGACTGAGACTGAGACAGAGACAGGGAATAAGAGAGAGACAGCGACTTCGACCCTTTTCGATGTGCACCTGATGACGCGTGCCAAATGTGGCAACAAAGCATTTCCAATCGATGTGAATTGTGCCCCCTTCCCCCCTTTGAATGCTGCAGCCCTTGGATTGCTTGCCACATTTGGTTGCATGTCTCATATAGAATTGTTATCTGCCATTAGAAATGGATATTGATATTTAATTCGTATTTATTTATGAATTTATCAATTTTTCTCTTTTATTATTAATTTATTTTTTTTTTTTAATTTAATGGTGCCTCGAATAAATTTTAGAATAAAGGTAAAATCACATAATTTAAGCTATTATAAAAATTAAAAATTAACCAACATAAAATCTAAAATTAAGTCTAATAATTTAGTTTTACTATTTTAAATTTATATTAAAATAAGCCATTACAAATTATTAAAAAGTTAACATTTTCGATACAGATAAAGGATAATTTTTAAAATATTTAACTATCTTATACAATTTTTTTATAACACATATAAATTAAATTTTATTTAATGGAAATATTTAAAATGTTCAATAAAATAAAAAAATAAAATTTAGAACTAGTAATTAAATATTACAGACAAGTTTAAATAATCGATGCAGCGAAGGGAATATTTGAAATTATATTTTCTAAAGTTTTATTAATTTATAAATTAAAATATTAATTTATATAATTAGTTATAAAAAACAAACTGACTTTAGTTGATAGCAAAATAAATATTGTTACCCATTCCTAGTTGCAATTTCCTAGTTATAAAAGTCAACTCAAGTTAATTTTTTGATGCATTTCATTGCCATGAATCATTATGAGTATTTACGAGTATACTCATAACTGGAATTTGCAGCTTATTTTTTTGCGTGTCGAAATTAATTAAGTCCCCCTGCTGTCGGCACGTCATATGCTGTCCCCCCTTCCCCTTAGCCTTACCCTTTCCCTCTCTTCATCGACACTCCCTCAACAGTTGCAGTTGCGTTTTTCTTCGCTTTTTTTATGCGGAATCGCTTTTTAAATTTGTGTTATTTTCCTTCTTTATTTTATTTTTTTAACAATATTTCACTTTCGCTTTAGGGAAAGGTTATTGCCGCCCTCGCTAGTGAATTGCATGTCGGCGCGTGACCCCTGACAGCAACAACAACAACAACAGCAAAAACAACAATGTGAACCCGCAACACTCACTTATGGATACTCGTAGTTAGAGTACGAGTTTCAACTCCTGTTCTGGCCATAAACTTCAATTTTGAATGCATGTTTTAAGTATTTATTTGAATTCTTTGTTATAGTTTATGGTCAGCGTGTTTTTTGTTGGTTTGTTGAACCCTAGACGACCAGACTGAGCGAATGACAGACAGTCAAAGTTATTCACGTGAATGCTGAGTCATTTCTGGTTCCTGTCGCGTGCTGTCCATGTGCGGGTTGTGGGCTGTGAGCGGTGGTCTGTGGGCGTGTCTGCGGCTTTTTCCCTATTTTTTTGGGCTAGTCAAAACACGTGTGTCCTTGAGGGAAAAAGCAAAAGTTTTAGATACTTACCACTGAGTACAATGCAATTCACAATGATTATGTGTGGAATTGAGCTCGTTTTTTGTTAGCTTTGGTTCAGCCATGACTCTTCAGAATTGAATGTGATATTCGAATTTGGCAGAGAGAAAGAAAACTCTATTTTATATTTATATATTGTATATTCAATACCAAAGTGATTCCCCATAAATTTGTATTGTATTGCTGATTCCCTCATATATTTAGAATTTAATTTAAATTTTCAAATATGATAAATATTATATTCTCAGTGATAATTAAATAAGTTTGCAAAACTTTTGAGTTTAGCTCATTGTTCTCTCAGATTAAACATGATTAAATTAAACCAACATTGCAAATCAAGTATATGTCCTGATATTTTAAACTTGATTAAAATATGTTTTGTGTATAACTATTAAGCAGAAAATTAATAAATTGAAAATTGATAATTGAATAGTAACATCTGCTAGAAAATCTCAAAAATAATTAAGCTAACTAAAGATTAACATCTTTATTGAAATGTTGCCATCAAATAATCCCTTGAATTGCTTTTCGAGCTTGTTTAACAAGTCGATGCGTCTTTTGTTTGCTGTCCTTATTTGATTTGGCACTTGGCCACATTAAATGTCACAAGAGCCTTAATCAACAATAATGGAATAATCCACGTAATAGCTTAAATAAAATGCTGGCATTGAGAGTATAACATTTGGCAAAATCCGAGAAACATAAGCATTTGGCCACTTGAGGCAAATGTACGAAAACACTTGAGAATCGCATACAAAAACACACAGATGAATGTCAACGAGTGTTTGTGAATAAGTGAGTGAGTGAGTGAATGAGTCTGTGATTGTGCTTAGTTTTGCATAAGCCTTTTAATCAACTTTATTAAAATTAATAAGCAAAACAACTGACGGCCATAAGAAGGACAACAACAATGCCAAATTCTGCAGGCAACAATTATACAATTATGAATGGAATGAAGGAACAAGACCCAAGGGCCAAATAGGGGAAGGTCTGCGACAGTACTTAATGGTAATTCAGTTAAATAATCATTAGTCAACATTTTTTCTTCTCATTGAGCCCTTTTGAGCCCCAGGGACTGGATTTACCTGAGAACACGCGAACCGCAAAAACACCGCCAAAAAAAGAAAGGAAACAAAAACAAAAGCAAGAAATAATTTATTTTTGTTTTTATAGGTATTGCTGTTTTGAATTTGACTCACAGTTGAGTTGAGGTTGATTACGGCTCATGAAAGGGGTCAGAGGGCAAACCGTTAGCATTTCAATTGAAATTCAAGTGCGCACTTCATTTCCACTTAATTTCTGACGCTGTGACGCGTTGCCTCAACAACAAACTCCCTTTTTCCCCTCCTTTTACTTTTCTCCTTATCAGCTTTCCATTTCAGCCCCTTTCCGCATCAAACACATTCTTGGCAACTCCTTTGTGCCAAAAGAAGAAACCTTTCACTGTATTTATTATGGCAACATTACGCGTTTTTCAACAGCCGCCAAATCAGTGTAAAATCGTACAATTCACTCGTGTATTTAGAATTCGCATTAATTATTTAAGCATGAGCAAATTTGGGTTTAATAACGACCCTTGGAATGGATTACATTTGGGATATGATAGACTACGGAAAATAGGAAAATATAGTGAGTGAAAGTTGATCGACCTTCTGAAATATTACAATCAATAAACAAGTTGAAAGAAATTGGAAACGATGATAAAAAAATAAAATGTAGATGATAAATAATAACTAAGGAACGCATTGAGAAGAAAGAAAAAATAAATAATTCTGAAGTTAGTAGAAATTTTAGATGGTAAAAAATAACGAAGAACTAAAAGAAAAATTTTGGTAAAAGGAAAAAGAATTAAAAAAAAAAATAATGAAATATTTATGAAAATGATAAAATTGATTTTTATTTTGAATATGAAATTAATTTGCGAGAAAGACAAATATTAAACACGTTTATTATACTTGTTATTCAAATATAATTTTTTGACATATTTTTAAATATATAATTAAATTATCAGACACAATTTGATAGCTAAAAACTATGATTTTACTTGAATTTGAATATGTTTTTATATTATACAAATATTATATATGTTTATCATTCATTCCTAGATCTATAAATTTAGTTTTACAAATTAAACTGGAAGGTGTGCTATCTGTTAACTTGTTATCCACCCAAGTATTTATTGCCGCGACGACCTTGAAGCTTAATTGTTTTCGTGGGCGTGGCAGAAACGTGCTGGGCGTATCAATAGGCTAAAAGGATATACCAGGAATCCATATCAGAGTGGAAAATGCTGACAGTGCCATTTGTTTTAATCCTAGTCAAAGGATCGCGCTTATCAATCGCAAGGCGAAAACAACAACAAAACAACCGCAAAATAAAAATTAAAACACGTTTGGACCGAGTTATTTTTTGTTTTTTTGCTCTGCCTCTTGTTTGTATCTTTTTCTATTTTCCACTTCTCACTTCTTAGTCTAAATGTATTCTACATATGTCAAGCTGTCAATGTTTATCTATTTGAAGGTGCCTTTGACTGAGTGTGAGTGAGTGTGTATATGTGTGTGTGTGTGTGTGTATCCTTTATGCTCAAAACACGAGCCTGAGGATTACGGCGTGTTCTGTTCCTGTTGATTTATGAGCACACAAATACACGAATGTGTTTCAAATGTGATTGAAAACTGATAAGCGTATGCCAGGCAGGCAGGCAGGACTTCGACAGGACTCGAGCCGCAGGATGCCGACCCTGTTTGCTCACCTTGTTGTTGTTGCTGTTGTTATTGGCATCTGTCCCAGGAGGGGAGTGCGGAAGGGGGGCGAACGCTGCGAGGGGAGCACGCTCCGTTATTAGTGTAACTGTCAGCTGGCGGGGAAAGTGTTGAGTGCGCGTCTGTCAAATGTGGTTGAGGTCAAAGGGGCAGCCCAAAGGGGGAAAAGGGAGGTGGGTAGCTAAAGGGTTAACGGCAACTGTACCCACCAAAATATGTAAGCAGCTGCAGCACAATTGATGGCTTAATTTGCCACTAATTTGTGCTTATCGGCTGCAGAAGCCGCTAAAAGCAAACTCAGCCCACAAATTACCCGTCTCTACCTGTTCCCCTCCCCTACTCACTCCTCTATAGCTCTGTTGGCGGCAGTCTGTCATCAGGCTTGAATGCTTCACTGCATCTTTGACTTGAATTACTCGGAATCCACATGAGAGAAGTGCATAAAGTTGCAGTCTCGAAGGAATCTGAACATAAGGCGTGCAAATTGATTTCGAAACGCCCGTTTATGGGAATTGGCAGCACTACGAGAAGTGCGAGAACTACGAGTACCAGAAGCTAACAGAGTGATAAGCACATTGGATATAAGCCATTAAATGTAGACGAAGCGAAAGGGCTTTAAAGTTGCAGATATTTCAGCGGGTTTTCAAAGAGCACATTGAAGTCAAACCTCATTCAACATTGTGCCACAAAAGTTATACTGAATAATACCATGGCTATTGATATCTGAAAAAAACATACAATATATTCAATACAATATAATATAAATCTACAACAAAATTTAAAGACCTAATTTGAAAGATATGTACAAAGTAAATATGTTATATTTGTCAAAATTTAATAATTGTAGAAAATTTTCGGATTATTATTTTGATTTTATGATGAATATCGTTAAACTTTTTATCATTTGGGAATAATAAAAAAAGAGTTTTATTAAAAAAAAATTTTTTAACAAACTTTAAAAATATGACTTTTTTAATTTTTTAACTTTTTATTTACTTTGTATCGACTCTTTTTGTTTTAGCCTGAACAAGAATATATGTTTCTCCTTATATTAATTATTTTATTTAAAATTTTGTTGGCATTCTAGGGGTTTTAAAAATTAGTCAAATATACATTAGTATTATCATAATTGGTTAAACTTAAGACTTACCCAATAATAATTCAAAAAAAATTTCTTCAACGCCTATCAAAGACTGTCTGTCTCTTTCTATAAACATAGATAGATAGGACAGTTTCTAGTATCAGTAAAATTTGTCAAAAATAGATTTTCTTTAAATAAAGACCTTTAAATATAAGTGGGTTTCTAATTAAGATACTTTGCCCGTCTTTAAGAATTTTTGATATCGAGGAATTTAAAAGTTTAAATATAGAATTTTCTTAAAAAAATATTGTCTTTATTACCAATTGAGACCATAAAAACTTTTTTAACTGCTGGCAATATTGTGTTTGCTTAATTAATAGTTACTTCCGGCAAATTGCTTCAACCTAATGATATAATTATTTGTTTATTTACATAGAAACCAATCTCTAAGCAACTGTCGCCAGATGCTTAAATACTAACTATGGGCCAAAAGTGAAGCGTTGATGATGAACCGTTGCCAATTGGCAGCAAACAACAACAACATCGACAGCAACAACAACAACAACTGCTCAAAGAGAAGTTGCCGACATTGGCAGTCCCTGGGCTTTTGGTCATCCTTTTTAGGCCAGCATAAACAACAACGGGCACATGGAAGCCGAAGTCGAGCTCATAATAAAGCAATAAAAAACGAGCCAGGTAAATGGCAACTAAAGAGCCACAAATGCTACCTGTATACAAGTGTGTGTGTGTGTGTGTGTATGTGTGTGTCCTTTTTTTTTGTTCACTTTTGTTTAGTGCATGTGGCCAGGTCTAATTTATCATCAAACAGCAGACACAAAAGGACACCGAGGACCAAAGGAGCAGCTGGCTTCCTGGTTGGCCAAGAAGCGTTTAGTTGGCCTTAATAGTTTATGGCTAAATTGAAACAGGTTGTCGACTGTGGACGGGAGAGTGAGAGGGGTAGGGGAAGGGGGCAGGAAGTGCGACATTGACTTGAGTTTCCAGCGAAAGGCGAAAGAAAGCAATCCTTGCCGCTGTCAATTTGTCAATCAATCCTCACACACTCACACACACACTCACACACTGAGATGGTGGCGTCTCCAAGTATCTATTTACACCAAATAGTTGCACATGCAACATGAAAGATCACAATTACAACTAAGGACAATTATAAAAGGCCAAAAAAAAAATTATAAAATTTACTATTGAGTATTTCCTCTTTTAAAAATTTGAAATATTTATTTCTAAGTTCCTTAATTTGAATGTGGTTTTCGGGTTTTTCCATATACTTTCTACAAATGTTGGATAAACCCTGACTTTTACATTTTTAATAAAAATTTTTCTCAAATAATTTTTAACTAACGTACTTTTTAAAAATAAATCTTAAGTCTTAGAGCTAAGTACTAAGAATTATTTTAAATTTCTTAGTTGCTGGTAAAGAAATAAGTAACAATAAAGGACAAAAGTCATAAATTTACTTTTTGTTATTGTTTAAACACTTTTATTAAACATATTTGAGTTTCTCATAAATAAATTGTTGTATTTCTATGTAAACTTTCTATATTTATATTTCAATATGAAAATTTTTTTATTTCATTTTAAATTACATTAATTATGTTCATAAAATCTCTGATGTCGACAGTTCAATTAATTTAGTAAATAGTTAAATGATTAAATATCTCATAAAACTTTATCTATTTACTGTAATTTTTTATGCATGTAAATTTTTAGCTGTGCATTCTGCTTGTCCTATTTGGTTGACTGTGACTGTAGATCAAAGAATTCCTCTCTGCCCGCCTGTGACACTTAAGAGTGCTTATCCTTGTTTTCGGGGACTTATCTCACTTACAAGTAATTGTAATATTATCCCTAATAAGCAAAAGATTGATAGCATTCCAGGGAAAACAATCAACGGCCCAAGTGTTTGTTCGGCCTCATAAAAGGGGCCAGAAATTATGGAAATAGTCGGAGTCGAAGGCTCCGAGTTTCTTTTCTTAAATCTCAGTCTCACTCAACACTCAGCCAAAAGGACACACGCATTTCTCAGTCGGTCTCACTCTCTCTCTCTCTCTATCTCACTTACACACTATCTCTCTCATTCTCTCTCTGCTTAGTTATCTGTGCTCATCATCACTTGAGCAAACAATGTCATAAAATCATCAATCAACTCGGACTCTGACTTCAACTCGAGCTCGGACTTCGACTGCGACTGCGACCTCATCCTGTATTTTTAGGCCATTGTCTTGGGCGGTTTGTTTGTCCGCCTCACTGTTAACTGTTCAAGCAAACACACGACAACGCACTTCCCTCTCTTTCTCTCTCTTTTCCTCCCTCGGGGTAGTACCTCGGTATTCGGTAGCTCTCTTGACCTGAGATTGGGTTGTGCCTCAAACTCGGACTCTAACTCAGCCTGCTAATACAATTAAGTGTTATATTTGTTGTCTTGGGTTTTTATGCGACTGGCAAATTGTTTTATGGGCGTGCCGCCTATCACAACATACACAGCAAGAAAGAGGAGGAGCGAGCGACAGGGAAAGAGTGAGAAGGCGAGATTCATAGGCCTTACAAGAGTCTGATTGATGCTCAGCGTGTTGTCTGCTGGACATATTATCGCCCTGAGACTGATAAGGCACTTTTAACAGTTGTTATTGGCAATAACAGACACCACTTTCTGTAAATTACAGGGTATTAAATAGGTAAACTAACAAGAATATCATGTATTTGAATATTTTGGAAAGTAACACATTTAAAATGTAAGTTAAATAAGATTTATGTGCTGGAGAATGGCCGACTAGCTAATACCCTGTGCTAAATTCAAAAATCACTACTTTTTTATACATTTTCTCAGCTTTGAAGTCTTTAAATAGAATACATAAAATAAAAACATGCACGACAAGATGATACCTAGTGTGAAATTAACATTTGATGTGTTTAAAAATTCAATAAAGAAATTTTAAATATTAGTACATGGGAAAATGTATTTGTCTTTATTTCATTTTAATTTTTAGTACACATTTAACTATATTCTGAGTTTCATAATATTATTAAATTTTTCTTGAATTCTTTCTATGATTTAATAATGAATATTTATTTTTATTATATTCATTTCAATAATTGTCTTAAAGTCTATGATAGATACCTAAATATATCAGATGGGTGCATGTCATAACGCCCAGTGTCATAAGGCCCGTGGGCGCTATGACACAGATTTTTGTGTCATAAGGCCCGCGGGCATTATGACACTTTCAAAAGTGTCATATCGCCCGCAGGGCGTTATGTCACTTTTTTGTGGACTTTATGACACTATTAGAAGTGCATTAACGCCCGAAGCTTATAAGTATTAAATGTTTGTTATAAAAAAACATTTATGTTAGACTTTAGAGAATTAGCCGCCTCAAATCCAAACTTATTATTAAGATACCTTCAAGCTATTGGGCATATCTACTTTTTTGGCATTGTTAATGTTTATTAATTTTTGTAACCTGAATATGGGGGCATGGTATTACGAAGTGTTGGAAAAGAAGCGCCGCAGGCAAAAATTTTTTTTCAAAAAAATCGCGCGATTTTTTTTAAAAAAAATTTTTGTCTGCACCCTTACAAAGTAAATTTTGAGTTTGAATAATAATGAATTCATACTAAAATGATACACTTTAAAATTATTTTTAGCTATTTGTCTGCAATGTGGGCAGTGCAATAGAGAATTTTTTGAATATTGTGCCAGATTTTTGTCAGAGCAAATTTTAAAGTGGCTACAAGACAGAAGTACCACATCCCGCGGCTTAGAGAAATACAATAATGAACAGTACTTTTATTAACTAACGGTTCTTTTATTATCTTATAGATTCTTAATGCACTTTACAAGCTTTAAGTAGTTGAAGGCGTTATGACACTTATGAAAAGTGTCTTAATGCCCGCGGGCGGTATGACACATTAATCAATAGCACCCACGGGCGTTATGACACTGGGCGTTATGACATGCACCCATATCAGATAACTCTTTATCTGTATTACTGACCTATCCTATGTTTACATCCTATCGGATCTTCATAAATTATTACGATATCAAGAAAATACGCTAATAATAAATTCAGTTTAAACTATATCTCTATACTTTACAAACTACACGCACTTACACTCCAATAACTGTTAAGGAATATCCTTTAACATTCCCCTCAACTAATCTATTATCATTCCCTTTTAAATAATTGCATCTTGACATTCGCACATTAGGCAAATGTGTGTATTAGTGCAACAAGCTGCTGCCCATGCTATTGTTGTTGTTGCTGTTATTGTTGTTGTTGTGGTTGCAGCTAGACCAAAAATTAATTACATCCTCGTGCCAACATTTAACATAACAGCAGCTGCATGCGTTTCCCCTCTTCGAACCAGCGCGTGTTGTAAGCACAACAGAGCGCTGTTATGTTAGAGCGCTGTTAAGTGAGCCATAACAGCGTATAAGACTGTAGTACACAGCAAGTAACGCTAGATGGAGCCACACAAATCGTCCAGCTGTCACTTCGTTTGTCTGTTATTCGGCAATGTTGCTGTTGTTGTTGGCAGCAGCATAAGCAGCAACTGCAACTGTTCCACGCATCGTTCGTGTGCGCTCGCCTCGTTTATCCAGCCGACAGCTTCGTGTGTTGGGCGAACCGAACGCACTTCGTGCGTTTGTTGTATGCGCCTTGGCTTGCCTACGCTCTATACTTGTATGATTCAGTTTGATTTAGTCTTTCACGACGCGTGCAACGTAACGGAACGTCACTAACGGACGCCCAACGGACGCTCTGTGTGTATTATCAGTAGTCAGTCAGTCAGTCGGTCAGTATCAGACGCTGCTATCCCATTTACAGTTGGCTTCGGCTCAGCTTCGTGCTCCTCCTTAAACATCGTGATGCTGTGCAGTGGGTGCTATATGTACGTGTGTTTGTGTGTGTGTGTGTAACCGTTTGACGGTTTGATTTGAATTTCGAGAAATATTAATCAAAGATGCTGCCGATCGGAAAAGCGCAACAAAAGCGAAACGAGAAGCGCCTGTAAATCGAAGTCGAAATCGAATTCGAAATAATCAAATGAGCGGCACATTTGTTGATTAATGAACTGAGATTAAAGCGAGACAAAATCGTTCTACAAATATTTTGTTTGCATTCGTGTAAATCGGTGTATCACTCTCGCCCCCTCTCGCTCGCACACCCGCGCGTGCTACAGTGCTGCTATGTGTGTGTGAGTGTGTGTGTGTGTGTGCGCGTCCATATGATTGTGTGCCTAACAATTAATTAGCATTTAAATCGCTCATTTATCAGTTTCGGCCTAATCAAAAGCCAAACAGAGAAAAACCGAAAAGCTGAAAACCCAAAACAGAACAACAAAAATTCTACAACCTTTTTCTACCCACAACTCGGAAAACTCACAAAAAAAGAAAAGAGTTTCAGGTAAGATTTTGTATACCTGCAAAAATTAGCATAAAATTCTTAAGCGAATTAAATCAAATGAAACTCGAATTAAATCCGCGAATATTTTAAAACATGTGGGTGTTAAGCAACAACAACAGTGAATAAAGCAAATTCTCTAGAGATTTACATTCTTTACAAGAACCCAAAAAAATATAATAAAAAAATAGAAAACGAGAAGAAGCCAAAATAAACAAATATTTGCATTAAAATAAACACAGTGTCCTCCTCTGTCGCTGCTTCTTCTTCTGCCTCTGCTTCTGCCACGCCTCCCGCCCCCTGCCTGTATCCCCAATGCGGCTGTTGTCCCTTTTGTTTCTCTATTTTTTTGCTGATATTTTCTTTTATTTTTTTTTTCGGTCATTTGTCTTTTTGGGTCAGCAAATGCGTCCAATTTTTCCGCGCGAGATTTTCAACAGTTGTATATTTGTTTTTCCCCCCCTGACATGGCTGTTGTTGTTGTCGTTGTTGTGCGTGGGCTTTCCACAAGTTTTTCCTCGATTATTTACACATTTTGCTAAAGAAATTTCTGCCAAAGATTTTTTAAACCCTTTTTCTCTCTGGTTACGGTTGATGTTTTATCATCTCTTATTCCACAATTCGAAAGAAAAGAAAAACTCAGTCATAGAAAAAATAGAAAAATAACAATGGATTGCCCATTAAAAGTTTTGATCTGATTTCATTAAACATTTGCTTGGAAATGTCTCCATTAAGTAAACGATCCTAAGCTAAGATTTCAATTAGATTAGCCTTTTAAGAATGGTGTTGAGTGTGTGACGAACAACTGGAAAATTAACCCAAAGAAAAAGGATTATCCATAGATAAAACGCTATAAAGAACAGCTTATTTTAATACCTTGTACATTGAAAAATTGTTAATAAAGAGGTATGCTAAGTATGAACAAATGATGGTAATAGAAATTTAATTTGTTTGATTTTGTTAGAATTGATTTGATTGTTTAATCTGGAAGATTTTGAGGATTGAGGATTTTCAACTAAAAATGTTGCAAACGTCAATTTATAATTAAAATTATTTAATAATTTAAAAAATTGTTTTTTACCCACTATACATATTTGTTTAAAAAAAACTTTTATATCTTATAATAAAATATATTGTTGTTAAACCTTTCAAAGATCCGTGTCTAAAATTAAAAAATGCACATATTTAAAAATTTATTTTGAATACAATTTTAAAATGGAAAAAAACTACTGCCCATGCTATATAGTAAGATGTCTATAATGAGTTTAATATATGTATTCTTTGCGTAAAATATATTTTTTAATAATACAGTTTTCATTATTTTCTGATTTGATCTTCCACCTCATAAAATGATTCATCTCTTCATAAAATGTTTGCTGAAGTTCTTCAGCTCTAATTGACTCCACTCAGCTCGATATGTCTTAGAAATGAGCTTGACCTTCTCAAGACCCGCCCATGAGTTGTGCATTAGACAAATCCCTCGACTCATGTAAAGTATCTACGAATGTGGCACACACTTAAAAGTGGTCCACACTCATAAAAAGAACAACAATAAGTGGTGGAAGATGAAAAAGAGATCTCGTTCTCGGTCTGAGCCAAATTGATCCCAATTGTCAACGATTTAACGCATTTGTGTCGATCGTTCGCCTCGACCGGGCTATTAGCATCACAACAAATTAACCTGATGGCCGAAAGGGGCCAAAACGAGCCAAGACACGTTGCAAGTTCTGCGGGTCGCCGTTGCCATAAATCTTTGGCAACGGCCAAATGAAAATAGCGCATTTACAAAATATTTTCATTAAAATTGAGAATGAAAAAAAGAGAAATAGAATATAAATAAAGGCAGCAAATATAAATTGTAAGAGGGCTGAAATAACAGGGTCACACACACAGGCTGAAAAAAAGGCAGCATAAACATTCATCAATCTGTCAGTGGGGCCTGTCAGCTGTTTTAAGCACCCACAAAGTGCTGTTAAAGCAACAACAACACCAACAACAACAACAACCAGCGCATTTTCAATAAAAATTGAAGCACAGATGAGAAAACCAAAAGAAACCGAAAAATCCCCGAAAACGAAAAATTGAAAATGTAAATGCTAAAAGGAAAATGTTTCAGCTCGGTAAATGCATTCCTGTCGCTGCTTGTCTGTCTTCTTCTAGGTGCCAGCTCAGACCCATAAAAAGCAGATGAAAATTTTTTTTTTATTTTACTTGTACTTTTCCTTTACTTACTTTTTTGGCTTGTCTCGCCACGCGCAAAACGTGCGCCAATCAATTGGCCCAAAGTCGAAAAAAAATAAAATAACCAGACAGAATATCTTAAAAAAAATAAAATAAAGAAAAAGCGTGTGAAACTTTTCTGAATCCCACGGCAAAGACAAATTAAAGTAAAGTAAAACAAAGGCAGGCGACGCGAGTTGTCTTTAAAATTAGAGACAAAGGCAATTTGTCTTTGGCAATTGTTCAATATATATCTTAACAGCGACGACGAGCCAAAGATACATGCATTCACGAAATGTATCTGGCAGATGCATTTGATGAGCAGCATCTTCTTCGTTTTCATTTTCATCTTCTTCTTAACTTTGTCTATTAAGCGCGCGTGTTGATTGATTTTTATTTGACTTGAAATTTCGAAATTTCCATTGCGGTTTTCACAACTTTCCTGCCCTAATGTAAATGAATCCTAGACTTGTCCAAAAAAAAAATACAGTGAATGTTGAGCGAAAGTCAGCTGCTAAATCAATCGACACTTGAGCTGCATTTTTCGGTTGTCTGTCTTTGGGGGTGAGTTGTGTTTATTAATTGCACCCCCACACATGCACACACATTCATTAATACACACACACACGACTGAAGTGTGTCCCCTAATCCGAAACTGTAACCATAGAAGTACACTCAGAAAAATATGAAATTGTTAAATTATGTCAGACCGTACTTGTTTAAGTATTTTTTGTCATTCTTGCGCCTTAGAATTCTCAACAGACTCTTGTCAAAAAAAAAAGAAAGAAAAAAAGAAAATTTCCGAGACTTGTATTTATGCATTTGTTTAGTGTGTTCTTGTGTGCAACCAACAAAAAAAACTATTATTATTAAATGATATTTTATTTGTTATTTGGTTATTTGTTATTTATGTAATTAAACTATCATATTTCAAGAATGAAACGAATTTACATATGAGAATTAGGGATAAGTTCAAGATTATTGTTCACTTAAATTAGTATGATCCGATATTGAACAGACTTAAATTTTTCCCAAAACAAAAGGCGAATTTTAATATTTTCGAGATTGCGAAAAGCAAACTTAAGTTACGATTTTTAGGTTCTTTGTACTTGATCATCCCCTGTTTAAGTACAACAATCTTGATTTGTTTTTCTGAGTGTAGTATAACTCATTGAGGCGTGTGAACTATTCTCGCTCTTTCTCTCTCTCTCTGTCTCTCTCTCTCTCTCTCTGCCTGACTTTCTCCATCACTTTGAACTTTTCTCAACACTCTAGCAAATAGATTTCAGTGTCACTGTGCACTTAGAAGCTGCTGTGTTTGTTGTTTCTTGTTATTGTTGTTGTTGTTGCTTTGCCACACAAATTGATTGATTTTATTTGCACTCCCCCCACATACGATAACTTCCACTTTCTGCCCTCTCTTAAGACCCCTCCACAAATTGCTGTGCGTGTCTGTGGCTTTACGGTGGGGAAAACAGAAGACTGTGTGGAGGAGAAGGTGGAGGGGGGGGAGAGTGGAAAGTTGGCCCTGAGGTGGACTAGTTGAACACTGACATTTTGCGGTTAACTCATTTACACAGTTGAAGCGACGTCATCATCGTCTTTACCCCTTTGCCAACTCAGTGCTTCTTGTTGTTGTTGTTTGTTGCTGATGGACGTGGCGGTTATGATGCAATGACACCAGCTGACAGCGACCTCTCAATATTCGATTGGTTCTGCACTCAGAAAGTGAAATTATGTAGAGCTTACAACCTGAAGAGTGATTGAATCAAACTTCATAGTTCTACAAGCTTTAATGCGCTTTCAAAGCTCTCGTCTATACTTAGATTGAAGTTGAACTAAAATTAATAAAAATTCTATTTTCTATATATGGAGAATAAAAGAGCTTTTACTTCTCTGGAATCATTAATGAGCTTTTAGAGCCCTTGCTTGCTGTTGTTTAAATTCCATTATTATGGCTTTAATTTGTAGCTTGCAGTAAAATATCGAAATTGTTATGAGGCTTTTCCGCTAAAAGCTTTAATGTGCTTTCAAAGCTCTCAATTTCTGCTGCTATATATTATTTCTTTAAATTAACAGGAAATAAAACCAATTATAATAATTGTTATCCATTTGATAAATTTATTCTCATTAACAGCTTTAATGAGCTTTCAAAGCTTAAAATCCTTGCCCAGCATATTTAAGCCGCTTACAAGGCTATGCAAAAATTGCTTATTAGCATTTATTAGTAGCTCTTTTAAAATTTGCTTGAACTTTTAGCCAGTGTCATTAGCTAAAATGTTTATTCTCCCTTGAGTTTTGCTTTCGCCCTCATTTATATTTTTTTTTAATATACTTTGAGGTCTAGTTACGGATACACTCTGCATTATGCATTGCTGCATTTGTCTGGTTAAATTGTTTCCACTTTTATTTAGCTTGCCTGCAATTTGTGGCGAACATGAAAATCATAATTGCATTATTGATGGCCCAGCATCGACTGCGATGATATTCTACTCAAAATAATAGAGCAGAAGTAAAAATAAAAACCTAAAAGGACGTCGACAACAATGGACTGTACTCCTGAGATGCCAGGGTTGTCATGCATAATTGATGCTCGTTTCTATGACTAAAACAGAGCATAGAGAAAAATGCTCAACCAAATTTATGGCATACATATTCCCAATTGTCTAGGCCCTTGTCGATTTCTGCTCTGACTCTGGCTCTGGCAATTCATTAAAAATACTTACTCACATGCTGGAAATCATAAAATGAAAGACAAATATCGTGCAGGCAATTAAGTTGAACTTGTACTATGCACACACACACACACACACACACTTTCAAGCACTTCAACACATGGGCTGTAAAAATATGTGGCATTGAAAAATGTTTGCATACAAAAGAATTTTTGATTTGCTGTATGAGTTTTAGTCGAGAGTAGTTTGCTAAATTTTTATTTCTCGCTAGTTTTAACATTAAATATTAACATGGTTTTAATTAAACAACAGTTCAGTAGTGTTATTAAAAGTGTCCATATTATTTTTAGCCCATTTCCCTTTTCTTTCACACTCCAGTCAAGTGGCACTCAAGGGCAACCTTTAGGTAAGATCAATAAATGAAAATTACGCGTTCTTCAATGAAGTGCCTGAAATTTCAAGAGCTCTATTCTCTAGAAAATGTTTGGGAAGACCGAAAATGGCGAGTTTTTAGAGGGGGATTTTATTTAATCCAATTGCCTAGAACATTTTTCGGATCAGAAATATCAGATAATCTTATAGTAAAGCAATCAATTTATTTTTATGTAAATGTTATTTATTTTATTTGTATTATATTATAATAATTATATATATTTATAATAATTTATTATTTAAAAATAAAATAAATAAATAAAATAAATAAACTAATGTAAAGAATTTATAACCTACAGAATCAAAAGTAAATTGATTCAAATGCCAAACGATCCAGCTGTCATTTACATAAAACATATAAATTTTCATACACCAGAAAGTGTTAAATAATTTCCATACGTATGTATAAATATAATCAACTAATCTGCGAATCTATAATAAAAAATATGCTCGTAAACAATTCGATTTATGCATAAACAGAATTAAAATGCATGTTGCTGAATTATCATGCATAGCAAACGAGAATTAAACACGCTACAGCAAACAAAAGCAAAAATAGGAGAGAATAATAATAAATAAAAGAAAAGCAGGCCAATAAACAAATGTAAAATGTAACGGGGACAAAATGATGAAAAACCGATGGAAAAACTAGCATAAAACATTTCCCCATTGATTGACAGTCAAATTAGCGGCAATCAAACGGAGGTCTCGCTGCTCGTATGCCAGATAATTTATAAAATTATTTTATGATAGCAATAGCGCCCAACTGAAAAGCCATATCAATCAAATAAATTATGGAAAGACTGAAAATGAGGAGGGAATGTGGAATGATGGAGGACGGGGAGATATAGAATCAACCGAATAGATACAAATGCAAATCAATATGGGCAAAATGTGTGCAGCAAACAATCAGTCAGTCAGTCAGTCAGTTTGTCAGTTTGTCAGTTCGAAAAGCGGCATAGAGACTCAGCCTCAAGTGGCTCTAATGTGCATAAACAAGTCAAGAGTGGAAAGCGAAAGGAAAGGGGTAGGAGAGTGGGGGGGGGGGGAACTGCTGCCAATGTCTCGCTTGATTTGTTGACGTTTTGTAGCCTTTTGAATGGGCGCCACCGCCAACTGCAACCTAATTTTGAATCCAGCAAGTGGCGCTACATCAAACTATGGCAATCATATGCTGTTAGTACTCAAATACACACACATACACACACACACACACAAGCATAGCAGCTAAGGCAACTCTGCATGTTTACATAGGCATCATCACTCATACGTCACGTTGCCCGACTACATATCAATTTGGCGCGATGTGTGTGTGTGTGTGTGTGCGTGTGTGTGTGTGTGTGTGTGTAGGGTGTGGTGTTGGATGATTTGTAATAAAATACAATACCAAAGCTGGCAACACACCGAAAAACTCAATTGCATTGACGTTTGCATAAATATTCAGCATTTACAGTACTTACAGCATTTTCAAAATTTTCCCCTACCCACACACAGCTTATAAATTTATAATTCAAAAACTCGCACAGTGGCTGCTGTTGATTTTTTATGGCACTCACTGTTGCTGTTGTTATTCTTGCTGTGCATTTAGCACAAAATAAACAAATTAGAGTTATAAACTCGCAATACACTCCAATGAGTTTTTCCAAGAGTTTTGTTTATAAATCTTTGCTTCGCCTCTTGTTAGTTTATTAGCTGAGATTTTTATGCGCTCCTTCTTTTTATGGCCTGGCCATTTGGCCATTTACCATTTGTGAGGCCCTTGTTTATGTATGAGTAGTTTTGAAATCGATTTGGCAACGCAGCAAGTGAACAGAGACCCTTTTTTTCCAATCAACTGCAACTGCTGTAATAAGTTTTATTTTTCCTAATTAAAAGAAAATACGTTGAGCTTCGATTTGTTGTTCGCTTGATTTATTAATTGGTTTTAATTATTGGCTATACTTCATTTCATTTCATTCATATTTTAGCTTAAGAAACGGGGAATTTAAGAGTTTCCGTTTCGTTTTTAAATTGCATCCTTTTACATTTGTGTCCGCTGCGCATACATCTAGTTCCCAATGCAACTCGAAAGTCAGGAATTGGTCCACCAGTTTCACATTTTATATTATTTCTGACTGCATCTGTATCTATATTTTTATGACACTTTTTACAATCATTCAGACCCTCGATATTAATGATTGAATCACAGCACTTGATAAACTCTATATTCATGATTTTCTTTTGGCAGCAAGCTATTTCTTTAACACTCTTAAGTTTATCGCAGCCTTTCAAATTACACGTCATTCTCTGAATGACTAATAAAGTTAGGCACAAACGAAGAAATGTTTTCATCTCGGTGTTTGAAATCAAACTAAACTGGAGACTCTGAGTGACAATAGTTCAATTATAGCATAACAGTTTTAATTTTCTACGCTTCTTTCTAAATTGTTTACTTTGGTAAATTATAAAAATTTGTATGCTTGACTCTCTTAATAAATAAAGCTTGATTATAAAAATTTTTATTCCATACAAAAATTATTCTTATGATTACAACTTTAAGTTAAATAAGCATTCGACTTAAAAAAATTATCAGGCATGCCACATAAATCTCTTTCACTTGAGTTTCACGTCAATTTCATTTCTCCGTGCCACAGTCTCAATCACCTGCACAATTTTTGGTGAAACGAAATCATCGCTCAATTCACTGGCATCCGATGCCATGAGAATAATGTCACATTTTTTGTCCCAATTTTTGAATTTAGAGTTGTCGAGTAACTTTTTTTGTTTGCCGCGCCAATAACTTTTAAATTTTTTTAAGCTATGCAAAATCAATTATTATATAAATAAATTGAATAATGTAAATTAAATAAGAAATAAAATAAAAATTGTATATTCTGCAATGGTAAACTTAAAACAGTTGCTAAACAAACCCTTGGGAAATTTAATCTGAGAAGGGGCCAACCCTAGCAGCCTAGTACGAAAAGGTTGATGAACATGCTAAAAAACCTAAATCACACGAATTTCTGTGGCACGGAGAAATTTTCGAAGTGGAATTGCTTTTTTCTGAAATCACTTTCACTAGTGGTTTTTGTGGCATGCCTGTATATTAGTTATTACATTTTCTTTTAAAATTTTTTACCATTCACATATTTTGCTTGTTCGATTCACGAATCTTACTGAATATCAGCAGAATTAAGGAATAGACGCTTACATTTATGCGTTACTGGATCTATATTACTACAACAAGCTCCCAGCGTGCTACATTTAATAAGACAATCAGTTTTCACTTGTTCGATTAACAAGTCCTTTGAGAAGGATTCCCAACACCATTCACAGCTGCTTGAAGTGTTCATCAATTTGAGAAATTTGCAGCAACTTGTAAAGCGTTGATCTCGTTGTAAAAACTCCTCTCTTATTTTATCACTCATGCAGTACAACAGTTCGAAGGTTATTTCCTCATCTGTATCTATAAATCCAGAGATCTCCGAGCTGCAGATCTGTATAGTCCACAGCAGCAAAGTTAGACCGAGTAGTGCTTTCATCTCGACAGTCGCAATTAAACTGCCTAAAGAACTCAAAGAACTTGTAAATTATGAGGGCGAGAGAACACAAAGGGTTTATTTATGAAATATATTTTATATATGTAAGATATGCTTTCTAAATTAAGAAACCAAAAGGTTAATTTTAGTACATTATAATAAATGAGTAATTTAGTTTATTTTAAATTACTTTTACTTTAGCTGAGCTATGTTCTTTGGCGCATATTAAATTTCAGCACTATGAGTAAGAAAATAAGAAGAGAATTGAGAAAAACCAAATTCAATTACTGTCACAATTGGTAATCTGAGAAAGCATCTGAAACTGTACAAGCTCTCACAAAAGTACATATAATTTTTTTTTATTTTTACTTTTACTTTTGCTATTGTCTTGGGGCCAAAAAAAATTGAAACATTTTCCAAAACAATCACTCAAAGCTACATGTAATTGATAACTTTACAGTTTCCATAGTGCCATTGAAAAGTATACTTCAGCTAAAAAAGTCACACACATTTGTGACCTAAAAGCCAATGAAGCAAAATGTAAAAGTATCTTGACATTGTTATGTTAGCACAATTTTATTAACACGGTCAAAAAAAAAGGCCCCTTTGGCTGGTCACTTGTAGGGCTTTACTTTGGTCTTTAGCCCATAGATTGGGGGTTTGTTTGTGACTTGGCTTGGTTTGAATTACACTCGAGTCTTGTTAGGCTTTTTATGCGAGTTGATGAGCGAAAATGTCGAAATGCTGTGTTACATTCTAATTACAGTTGGGGCCATTAAAATAGCTGGCACCTTGGGTGCCTATCTGTTCATTCGATTACATTTTGCCGCCACTTAACGGCCAAATTATGCAAATTAGCCAAGACACGCGAATAGCGCGAGTTTTCTCCGTACTCCTGCATCTATTTGTTATCTGTGAATTCCCGCTGACTGCATGGCATTTGCTTTGAAATTAGTTTGAAAAATAAGACGTGTGTGTGCACCTGTCTGTCCAAAAAAAACGGAAAAAACAAAATAAAAGACATAAAGAACTAAGGAAATACACACCCTAAAGTAAGGGCAGGGAAGTGGAGGTGGAAGTGTTGCCATGGCATTTACCAGGGGTTGCTTACAACTACAACTACCTTTATCCGTAAATGTATCTGTATTCGAGTATCTATGTATCTGTCAGCTACACAACGAGCAATCAGACAGACCGATAGACAGACAGATACACATGTATTGCAAGTCATTGGGGTATTTAGGGGCTAGTCAGATCTATAGTATTCACAACATTTTAAATGGGGCCTTGGCCGAGCAAATATTGCATGCGATTCGATATTGACAATCATTATTTTTCGGTACAATATTTGTCAGTCCATGTGGCCGCTTTCAAAGCTTTTGTCAATCAAAAATACAGCCAAACATGGCACACATGTTAAAGCATTACAAATGATATCAATAGGGAGATGGGAAAGAATGAAATGGGTTTTATTTTAATGCCTAAACATTTATTGGAAATTGAATGAGAATGAAAATAGCAAATTTCAAGTTTATAATCTTTGCATGAATCTAATAAGTATCCAAAGAACATTATCTGTAGAAAATTAAATAAAAATGAGCATAGAAACACACAAGCTAGTATTATTAAAATAAATACAAATACATTATAACATTCCATCAGTGGTGGGCACGCAGTGGCTCCGGGAGCAGCGACTGCTCCAAACTCAGGTAGACTCTAATAGGGTTGTTGTTGTAGTGCTCCCGAATTGACATTACATTATTAATTATGGCTTATCAGATAAAAGTGATAATATATTTTGTTTCAATGCTCAAACTCAATCGATAGCGAAATGTTGATGCCTCAAGTAAATTTATCTGAGACTAGCATAGTAATCTAATTTCAAGCTAATAATAATATGATAATCTATAGATAATTATTTTAGGCTCAATTTCAGATACTCGTAATTATATTAATTGCCTGTTTATTCAAATTGTCGAATTTGTTGCTCATCTTCCGTTCCGGCTGTAAATGCGTAAGCCAAACGTCTATTCAAGCCAAACAATTGGCCATCAATTAGAGGTAGTAGTAGTCAGTGTAGCATAAGGCCAATGTATCTAATTTAGTCAAACAGCCCAATGGGGCCCAGCTAACCAGTTAAAGAAACCTCCCGCGCCCCACAGTTCAAATGGAACGGAAATAATTCATGGCTTCTATGGAAACCGAATGCAAAGGCACAAAGTGTAAGCCAAAACCAAAAGGCAGAACCGTAATCGAATTGGTAGTGGAGGTGGTAGAAGAAGAGTCCGAAGCAAAGCAAAGGCAAGAAGATAAATGACCAACAATTAGTCACACCTACGATGACAATCATCGAATGATTTTCAAATGAAATGAAAAGCCTCCGGATCGGGAAAATGTTCCAGGCAGATGGATTGGGGAGATGGGCTGATTTCGTATCGGATTCCGATTTGGATTTCAATTCAGATTGTGATTCACATTTCTGGACAATGGGCAAACTAATGAAAATTTCTTTTTGTTTTCAAATTGAGGGCGTGGCGTTTGCTAAACAAAGAAGGAGGACGCCTAATTGCACATGGATGAGTGGGTGTGTGAGTGTGTGTGTGTGTGTGTGAGTGTATGGTGTTGATGGCAATGGGTACATTGACACATGTGCCACATGTTGCAAGCGTAGTACGAGTTTTGTTTGTATTCCGTTTTGATTAGCGGCATGCCATGTCAAACAGCAATTTGTAGAAGCGACTGACATTTGAATGATGACATCGAGATCGACAACGACAACGACAACAACATCGACATCGACACAGGTGGCGCTTCCGCTTGACACTTGTTTTCGGCTACGCAGAGACAGAGACCGAAACAGAAACAGAAACAGAGACGGACTTAGATACGGAATAATAAGCGGGGGAGGGCAAAGGGGAAGGGGAGTTGTCATATCCGTAATGTCTCTATTATGGCGTGCTAAACAAGCGACAAATTGCACATGTGTCTGTCGCATCGACATCGACATCGACATCGACGGGGCGTCTTCTTCTGCAGGCGCGGCCGACAAAAACAATTATTGCGATGTTGATGACGACGATATGCATATCAACCAGTGTTGCCAACATATCGCCATTGAAACAGAGCAAGCCAACCAGAAAATATGGACAGAATACAGAACAAATAGTATTTACAAAAGGCGATTCATAATACAGTCGAACTTTCCTAACTCGAATCAACATTATCCAAAGAAAAAGTTAGACTTAGGAAGACTTCGACTTATTTAATTATTTTGTTTAAATCTTTTAAAAGAAACTAAAATTTTATTCATTCATAAATACATTTTATACAGTCGAACTTCCCTAACTCGAACTTCCCTAACTCGAAGTCTCTCTAACTCGAACAAAATCGAGTGGCAATACTAGGTAAATTTCATACAATTCTACTTCCCTAACTCGAAGTCTCCCTAACTCGAACCAATTTTGGTGGATAATGGTGATTCGAGTTAGGGAAGTTCGACTGTATTTAAATTTTTTCTTGTTATTATGTTAGAGAAAATTCAAGTTTTAGAAGTTCGAGTTATGGAAGTTCGACGGTATAATCATAATTGATACATAAATAGAGGTGATGCTAAACTACATCGAAGAATCGACAACTCAGTTTTCGCGAAGCGATTTTAAGTATTTTAACTTGAATATTTGTATGAGCATCAGTCGTTTTAATTAATTAGATTTAAAAAAAAATCGACAATTCATGGGAGTTTGTTTAATGTAGTTTATTGCAGAACTGAGTTCAGTTAATTATAATACATTTAAAAATTTGAAAATTCAAAAAAGAGCCAAAAAATAAGCCAAATTAAGAGGCTATGACCATGATCAAAATGATATTCCGTACTGGATAGTTTTTCCAAGTACTTAGTATAGTAAATAACATATCCAAAAAAAGGCTAAGTCGACAACACTATTATTAGCTCACATTTATATAATTTTCTCCTCATTCTTTGACTCACTCACTCTTATTCTCTCTCTCTTTCTCTAATCTTTGCAGATTGAGCGTTACTTTTGTATGAATCAAACGAACACAAGTTAAACTGCAATAAACAAAATGTTTGCCTGCTTCCAATTATTCGCCGTTCTTCTCGTCATTGGCACATTGAAAGGTAAGTGAGTTTATACCAAATAAAAAAAACATGCATTTATCAATTTGTGTAGGTGTATAGGTGTATTAGTGTTTGTATGTGTGTCTGCTGTCGGCTGTCTGCTGTCGGCTGGTGCTCAATTATGTATTTCGCTTCGGTCAGCTTCATTTGTCGCCAGCAAACGGCGTCATTCAATATGAAATTTCACACTTTGGTTGACATTTCAAATGGGCGAATGGCCGAAATGGCAAGGGATACACGAAGGGGGTAACAGAGGGATGGGGGGAGGGGTCATTTCAGGGTGGCAATGCGGATAACTAAATACAACATGACCCCAGCCGCTCAGCGCGGCGCCGTTGACGCCGCATGCCTCATAAATTAATTTACACTTGAAACTCTGCGGCGCTGTGCAACCAGAAACATCAACAACAACAGCAACAGCAACAACAACAATAGCAAAAACAACAACAACAACAGCATGAACACCATGCAACCACAACAATAATGCTTAAAAGCTTAAAATCAAATGCAACTGAATCTGCCGCCACCCATGGCGAATGGCATTGCAAAAGTCTGCGGTGTTTTGGGCCAAGTGCAGTTCGTTACGGCCACATTAAAGATTGAACTCTGCAGCAATTTTCATTGTTGTTGCTTCTGTTGTTTTTGTTGCAGTGTTTCATGACATTCTGTTTTCAGGGGGAAACAGCTCGAGAGCATCGTGGAATAAAAGTGAAAGCATAATGGCCAAAGGGGAATTTGCATTTTCAAACTTAATCAACAGTTTTTAATTAAACCAATTAAGTTAATTAATGCAACTGTTGATATAAAATTGAATAAAACGAAATGAATATATATAAATAATTAAAACAATTTATATAATGTATTTTTCGTAAAAATTTACTTTAGAATTTACACCAAATTAATTTTAGTTGATTTTAAAGATTTGTAACTTCAAAATTAAGATTAAACTAAGGATAGTAAAACCTACATTTTCCTATTCAATACTTCCTATTTTGGACAATACTTTGGATAACACAACTTATTACAACATAAACTCAATCTACATTTCATAATACATATTTTTCTTAGCCAAATAAATTATTTTGAAATTTTGCTTTTTAAAAGTAAACAAGTATTTATTGTATAATTAAAATATTTCTATGTAAAAAGTAAATATCTATGAAATTTTCAAAAATGTATAACATATTTAGAGAATAAAATATGTTAAACATTTTTAGAAATTTCCTAGATAATTACTAGTTTTTTTTAAATATTTGTTCTCAATATGTAAAAAATTAAATTTAATTCAAATACTATGAGGAACTTTAACTCTTTTCAATAATTTTCCTTTTCCTTTAAACTTATTCATATGGCTCAAAATCTTCCACCATAGATGCTGAGATGGGAAGTTATGAAAATCTGGTGAGCTATTTTTTCGTTGAAAATCTCGCCCTAAGTTTGGAAAGTAGATGCGGGGAAAACCGCTGGCAGAGTTTGAGCCTCTAGTTGCAAGTTGGGCGCGAGTTTTGGCGCAGTGGCGACTGCGGCACGATAACAAACAAACAAACAAACAAACACACATATGAGGGAGTTGCTCCAAAACAGCTGGTGGTAACATCATCATCATAACCATCCTCATCAGCATTATGACTGTCATTATCATCTGAATTATGATCATCGACAATGATTATGATGATAGTGGCAGGGACCACGCGTCTGTTTAATTGAAATTGACGCTTACTGCGTTTGGTTTCTTCACACTGAGAATTTTTTTATGAACAAGACAACGACGAGGAAGAACCATGCAACAAACAAACAAAGAAAACAAACACACACACACACACACACATGCACACAAATTGCTGTGGTGCCACAAAATAACGGCACTTTGTCGCCTGTCGTAATAATTCTGCTGCAATTGAAATAAATTAAATTGCATGTGGAGCCCATTTCCCATTTTGATGGCGCCTCCGTTTCGCCGTTAGCCAACAACAGTTTTTCGTTGTTTGTGTGCGCGCTTTTGTCAACCGGAATTGTGTGCACTATTCAGAAGTCAACCCCACCCCAAAAAAACTCCAGCCCCAACCCCCATCTGACTTACATCCCTTTTCATTACACTCAAAAAATAAAAATCAAGATTTCTGTACTTAAACAGCGGATATTTAAGTACAAACGATCTTAAAAGCTGAATGAGCTCAGAAATTCCAAAACTTTACTTTAAGTACGTTTTGGAATTAATTTAAGTCTGTAAAATTTTTGATTCTACTAATATAAGTTCACAAAACATTCTCATATATAAGTTCGTTTCAATCTTGAAACACATACACTAGCCAGAAAAACTATGCGTACACACATTTCATTAACTTTTACAGCTATTGTAAGTCAAGTCATCATAGTAAAAAACATATATTTGAAAGGTCGTTTAAAATATTTTGATACAAAAAAATTCTTAAAACAATTCTGAGAGTAACTGCAAATAAAAAATTTCAAAAATATTTTTGCTAATATCTATTTTATAATTTTTTTTAAATCCTAAGAATGACTGTTTTAATTCTTTTTCCTTTTTTTTTCACACAAATTAGGGGGTTTTTTTTTTATATTTTAAAAAACTTATAAAAAAACTGGAAAAAATATTTTTGAAATTTAAAGTTAAAAAATGTGTGTACGCATAGTTTTTCTGGCGAGTGTAAGTTTAAGTTTAAGTTTAAGCTGCTGGCTTGATGTCATATTTTTGCGGCTAAAATCAGTTGAGAATTCTAAGGTGCTAACATGATATATACAAATTTGAACAGATTGTTTCATGCTTAATTCAAGAATAATAGTAATCAACAGTCTTACAATTTTAAGAACAAAACGGTTAAATATTAAGTACGGACATGCTTAATTTTGGGATGGCATATTTTTCTGAGTGTACCCTATCGCATCTGCCTCTGCCTCTTACTCTTTCTCTTCCTCCCGTTCCACACATTTTGCCATGCAGATGGATAACCGCAAACTGCGCTGCACTTCAGCATACGCCAAACATCAGCCAGTCATCATCCTGATGTGATGTGTACATGTCACTGCGGCATTTGTTTAATTAACAAAAACCCTCGCCTGCCCCATCGCCAGTGTGTGGATGGTGTGGATTGTATGGATACTAAGTGGTGGCAAGTGGCAACGCTGACGTTGCAGCTTCTGCTGCTGCTGCTGCTTCTTCTTGCCGTGTCAGTCATCGTTTGTCTTTGTAATTTGTGCGTTGATGAGTTATACTTTTGTTTGGATGCCCCGACTGATTAATGGGCTGTGGATCATGTGCTGTACATGCGGGTGCGTTAGTTACAAGCTAACACACAAATTATGTGGCATACTTGACTCTCTCTCTCTTTAAAAAGCGGGGGAAATCTATTGAAATATGGTTGCGAAATGCTTGTGGATTGCAATTAAATGTTAAGAACAAAGAAATTCAATGAAGTATTATAGAAGATTGCATGTGGATTGTGTGTGGATGTCATCTAGTTAGAAATTTATTTGGCGAACTCTAGAAAAATCAAAAATCTTTTAAAATATATTATTAGAAGGCATGTGGATTGTATGTGGATGCTAAACAAAACACAAAATTCGTGCTCTATTTGAAAGTATCTTTAAAATATACATACGTAATGTAAGAAAATACTGACGAGAAAAGAATGTGGATTGTGTGTGTGGATGTTTTTTAGTTTGAAATTTATTAGGCGATCTCTTAAAATGATGAAATTCTCAACAGTCCACACTGGGCCGGATTGCCGAATAAGTGGCATAAAGTCAAAGAAAATTGCATATATCGAGCTGAAACTTGGCATATTTATTGAATATACCACTCTAAATATTTAAGCAATATTTTGAGTCAGCTTGACCACGCCTACCCCGACTGCCCATATAAGACAACATGACGTATACGTGATTTAAATTATATTTACATACAAACAAGCACATCTAGAAAATTAAGCCATCGGAAAAGCCGCAAAAAGCCGCAAACCGGATTGTTATTATATTTTTATGAATAGGTTCTACTTTTTTTCAACATACATTACCCATCGCAGAAATACGCAGAAGACTTTTTTTTCTCTACAGAAGACGAACACTTTGGTTAAATTTTTTTTTATTGAACAACACAAAACAATACACATATTATCACATAAAACAAGTTTTGACACAAAATCTTTTCATTCAACTCCAATTTACATACCTCGGTCTTCAAAATGCATTTTTAATAATAACCAATTTGCTTATCGTGTGGAATTGCCAAGCGCACAAAGTCGACCAAAGTTTGCCGCCAATTTTGTCACAAAAGTCAGCTGTTTAATCGGCTGACTTTGGAGCTTGATAAAAAATGCCAGGGTTGCATTTTTAGCAAAAATATTTATTGATGCTTTCTATGTTAAATAAAAATGTAGATTTGCTTCAATTAAATTTTCGACTTTATGCACTTATTTGTCAATCCGGCCCAGTGTGCAGTCTAGTAAAACATGCAGGCATGTGGATTGCTTGTGGATGTTAAGTAAAACATATTATGCGAAAGTATTATACTGAAGTGAGATACATGTGGATGGTGTTTAAATTTCAAATTTAAAACATTTGTATTATAGGACATACTTTTTAACCCATTTTTCCTAAAAATAACATGGTGAAACCCATGTGGATTCTGTGTGGACTCCATGTGGAACCCAAGTTAAAATGATGCTTTTTATTTCAAAAATTGTATTTCTTAATTTGTTTTGCTGTCCGCCGCAGAAGTGGAAGCCAATGCTCAGCTTGTGGCACTTGTTGACTTCAATATGCAAAAATTGCTTGTGGCGCAAACTGTCGTACACAATTTTATATATTCAAAATATGTAAAATATGATTTGCCGCCTCCAATTTTCCAGCACAGACGGCAGAAGCAACAAATCAACAGAGCGTGAAGAGCCACAAAAGTCCACCGCAAAACTTTCTCAATAAAATGCTCAACAATTTGATTCAAATCCAACAGCAACAACGATAACGACGACAACAACGACAACAACAACAAGAAAAATAAATAAATAAATATAACAAGGAAAAGAAGTGAAACATTTGAACTGTGAAAAACTGTTGCTGACATTCAAGTAGAATAAGCAAAACGAGGAAAGCCAAACAACATTAATCATTTAATTTGATAAGCAATAAACGAAGTTCTGATAATCTTTTTACGTGCAATGAAAGTCAAATTTTAAGAGAAATGGGGCCAAACCGCAAGGCAAAACTAAGCAGAAGAGGAGTAGGGAAAGAGGAGGAAATAGGGAGTCTCAGGACTCTTTCCTCCATTGCTTTGGCTTTGACTTTGGCGTGCCGATGACGCATTGCATGCAATTTCAATTGACTATGCTTCGCTTGAAAGGGTTTTCACTCAGCAAGAGAAAGAGGAAAGTGTGCAAAAAAAGAAAGAAAGAGAGATGAAAGACAGCTGGAAGGAGAGAAAGAAAAACTACTTTGGCTTTCACTTGCAGCCAAGGGCGCGAGCAGCCCTTGGTCCATGAGGGTTGGCCAAACTTGTCGCATGAAAATGCAATTCAATTGATTTATGTGCTCAATGCAATTACCCGAATAGCAGCAAGGGAACTCCACAAAAGGGGAGGGTTAAAGGGGGCTGCGTGCTGGCTGCCAATAAAAATCAAGCAGGGTTGCATTTGACAGCCGCATAAATTGCTCCGCGCCCCACAGACACCTTGTCAGTAGGTGTGAAAATGGCTGCCAAGCCAGAAATGCGAAGACGTCGACGTCGAAGCTGGGAAAATGGGAAAACGGAGACAGCACAAAAGAGGGCAAAAGAATGAGTGGGAAAAGGAGTGAGGAGAGAGAAGGGAGTGTAAGCCAACAAAAGTCAAAGGGGGCGTCACATTTTAGGGGCGTCACTGCGGCCAATTAAATTTATTGCCCCGCTCTGGGTGCCTGCAAAATTGTTTTTAATTGTCCCGGCAATTAAAAACACGCCCAGCAGCAGCAGCTCTGTCTTTTGAGTCGGCCGTGTGCCGAGATAAACAACAACAACAAAAGCAATAAAAACAGCAACCCACAAAATTAAAGCGTGCAAAGTTTTCGGTTTACAAATTTATTGGCCAAAGGGAGGCCAACTCGTTGGAAAAATGATATAGATATTAGAGCTGAATAGAAATTTATATAGTGAAAGGTACACTGGGAGACCACTTGATATAGAAGTAAATGGGGCAATAAAAGCTGGAGGTAAGCATATAATTTATGGGGCTTAAAAATCAACCAAGTGTTGAGGACTTCATATTCTGTACTTATTCTATGGCTCTACAAATGTGTAGGTGTATTTATTAAACACGACCAAAATTATTTAATCTATAAAAAAAAGTAATTATCTTCAAATTCAAAATATAAATTTTAAATAAATATTATTGACTTTATTTAAATATTCTGTAACCAAAAAATAAAGCTGCGTAACATATTTTGCCCCTTACTGTCCTTTGATTTAAATATAAAATTTGATTTTTTTTTGGATTTTTATGAAATAAGTTAATTTAATAAATTCACATTTTTACATACATTTTCGACAGCATTTAATAAAATTATGTGCAAATGGGCTTCGTATATTCTGAGTACATATTTACGTATATAAATTTTATATGAGCTCTTTTTGTAAGGCTTAAGCTTTTTTTTTTTATTTGTTCACATTTCAGTTTATGTTTCTTTTTTAGCTTCCACTGTAAATTTTCATTAGTCAAATCAGCTTAAAATATTGGAGACGAATGTATTGAATGGAAAAACTCAAGTTCTGACCTCCTTTTTGCATTTTCGAATGTACACAAAAGTATAAAAAAATACAAACATATTTAAATATTTAAATAGCACTCAGCTATCGAAAGAAAATATAACAGCATAAAATATTATAAACACTACCCTGTTTATTTACAGGTGCATATTCAATTACTGTTATATTTATAGAACTCTATGTGCATATAAATTTTAATCTTTTAGCCTTCATTTAACTAGATATTCATAAACTGGCAAACCGATTTGAGAAGCACCTGTTTCCGCTTTTCAGCTTCCAGCTTAAACCAATAAAAGTCTTTCAACTTTTTTGTTGTTCTTGTTGTTTGTTCTGTCAAGCTGCTCAGCAGCAGCAGCAGCAACAACAATAATTCAAATAAAAAGAAGTTCATCTATGGCATGCAAAAAAACAACTTTTTATAGACTGTCGACCAATGTTGGCTCGAGGGGCGAAGGAGAAAAAGAGAATCTTCTGTTTAAGCCACTTGCAGGCGACCAGCTTCGACTTATTTATTTCCAGCTCCCACTCTTCCCTATCGCTTTATCTTTTTATCTTGCTTTTTTATGCGCTGCTTTTGCATTAAGCTCCAGCGAATAAGATGAGAAATCCACAAAATCGACATAATGCAATTTTAGCTATGGAATTTTTTCATCATTTCCTTTTTCTTTGAATCCTTACGCCGTTTTTGCCGTTCTCTGTTCTTCTTGGCCAGCTTGCCGGATGTCGGGACTTCATCTTGGCTCTTAGCTGACAAACGGCTGCTGTTCATTTTGTGTACAAAATACGGAGTCATTTTATTGCACTTTTTATATAAATATTTTTGCTTAATGCGTTTTTGCCGGTTTGAAATTGGAGGTAAGCAAATCCAAAGGCATAAATCAAAACTATGTGCCACAAATTGTTGGCATTACCTCAGTATTTGTTGTTGTTGTTGTTGTTGTTGTCTGGCATGGTGGCATGTGAGTGAAAAATCAACAGTGTGAAAACGCAACGTGTTGCTTTTCCGACTTTGCTCATAACTTTTCGCTTTTCACTTTCCCCCCCGCCAACCTAAAACAAGCAAACAAATCGTCAAATCGCGTTTTTTGCATTTATTTTGATTTAAATTCCATTCGCAGTTTGGGTTTATTTATTTGGCACGTCTCTGATTATTATTTCATTTGCCAGACGCTTGATAAATGCATTCGAACGAGTTGGCAGCCCGGATATTTTGCAATTGATTAACATTTAAATTGCTTGCAATGTGGCATAAAAATGAAGCCATTGCTGCCAAAAAACAAACAAAAAAATAGAAATGGAAACCAACAACTCACATGTGGCCAACAATTTGGCCTGCTGCTGACTAAACAGATGCCGCCAGCGTTGTAATGTTGTTGTTGTTGTTGTTGTTGCTGTTGTTGTTGCCGTGTCACAGTTGCAACAGCAACAGCAGCAATGAATTGCAAATAACGCATTGACCGCACTGCACCTTTGGTGCCACCTTTTGTGGACAACTAAGGCGAAGCCTAACCCCTACACACACACACACACACACACGTACACACACTTTTAAAATACAATCCATGCGCGATATCTGTCGGTTCTATATGCATGTTGCTGCCGGCAAGCAACATAAATGCCAGCAGCAACGGCAACAGCGGCAGCGGCAGCGGCAACATGCAATGCGTTTGCCGCCAAAAACAGAAAACCCAACAAAAGCAACAAAAACTACAACAACAACAACAACGTGAACAACAACGAAATAAAACACAAAAACTGCACAACACGAGCGTAAAATTTTTCATGAATTTGTAATTTATGTGCTAAAATGTTATCGTTGTTATCGTTCCTTTTGTGTGCAACCAGCAACAACACTGAGCACTTTTGGTTGCCATTAAAAGGAAAGTTACGGGAACCGAGCGAAGCAAAAGGTTGCAATTGCATATTGAGAGTAGACCATTTGAGCATGTTGTTGTTGTTGTTGTTGTTGTTGTTGTTGTTCTTATTGTTACTGTTGTTATTGCTGGAGTGCTTGAAGGCTCAATGGAGGGGAACTCAAATGAATAATAGTTTTATGAGAACTTTATTTCATTGAAATGAAAACAAACAACTCGAACACATAAATTACAAGTTAGACTAAAAAAAAAACTAGTATTCGATTTATTTTCATGTTCATGCATATAAATGCAATTTCTTGCTTAAAACAATAAAATGTACAAGCAAGCGATTAGTTCCAGTTATACATATGAGCTACATACGAACATCTCAAGTTTTTAATCATTTTCATACGTTATGAATCAGAAAAGTTATTAAAAATAAGCTCTGAGAATGCTTTTGTTGAAGGTTTACATATAGATATTTTTATGAGCAAAAAGTTGTATTAAATAAAATAAGTTTAAATTGATGCCGAATTTATTCTAAGCTAAATGCACTTATAATAACTACAGAATTAGGATATTAAGAAAATATTAAACACAAAATATATAAAAAGTTTAGTTGAATAAAATTTCTTTAAACTAATACGAAATGTATTCTAAGCTATGCACTTATAAAAGCTACAGAATTTATTAAGGAAAAGGCGATTAGAAATTTTTGTTGCGGAATCATTAAATACATTTAAAAGCCAACTGATGTACTGCTCAACATTGCAATTAATGTCTGGTAAATATATATAAATTATTGAATTCGATTACACAATAATGTGTTTGAATATATTTGACCAGATAAATAATAATTTTTCAGAAAGTTCATGCTTCTGTTTCCAGTCCCAACATATATTATATATATTCTGTGGATAATATATGTATGAATTGAATTTGAATTGAAACCTTAGATTTAAATTATTCTAAAATCTCTAAAACATCAAGTCTTTATCACAAGAATAATCGAATTTTCACATTTAATAATGTGCCAATATCAGTCTGATATTACTGGCTAAAAAGAGTTTTATTTCTATTTCCATTTTATTGAATAATTCTGCAAAATTTCGAGCGTTTATAAGTGCGCTTATTTCATTATAATTTGTGACTTCGTGTGCCTCAACTTATGACATCATTTGCCATATTAATCCCACATTGAAATCAAAGACCAATAAAACAATAAAACAATAAAAGATCTCAAGTCATGTCCAGCTGTTATGGCTCATGTTTAATAAGTATGACAGCAACAACAATTCAATATGCCACTGTAAAGTTAAAGGTGCTGTCGAACTGTCTGTTGCTGTTGTTGTTGTTGTTGCTGTTGCTGTTGTTGCTGTGGTCGTGGCAAACCACGGAAGAGCGTTGCCAGACTAACCGCAGGCAGTGCGCCACGGGCTGAAGTTGGACTCAGCTGACTTTGTCGATGAGCCGCCAGTTGGTCAGCCACAATATTCAATTAAATGCCTCAACGCAAAAGCTCGAAGAAAGATGCGGGCACAGCACTCACACTCACACTCAAATAAGTGGACAGCTTGGACAGACCATCGAGTGGGTCACTTCACTGCAGTCAACCAGCAATCAGTCCATGTCCGAACTGAAGTCGAAGCTCAGACGAGACGTCACAATCACAAAGGTCACCGCAAAGACCTTTTCTCTTGCACATATGTTATGTCTCCGACTGCTAAGTAAACCGATCCGCGGCGCATCGCATAAAGCTTGATAATGAAATTGAAAAAGTGCCATGCAAAATAACAAGGAAGACAAAAATAAATGCACAATTAACGAAGTTTTAATACACTGCCAGTTCTGGGTTGTTAATGTTCATTTGAATAAAGATCCTGGGTTATAATAATAACAGAATAATATAAAGACTTTATATCAAAGTTCAAACTGAAATTAAATGTATCTCAAGAATGACAAATTTTTTATATTCGTAGAGCGAATACAAAAAAGTTAATAATATGTGAAAGAACTAGAGAAAGTAAAATATTTAAAATAATATAGAGTAATCAAAAATTACCTAAAATCCTTAAAAAACTTTAAAATATTTCATCTGTTAAACTGCTTAAAAATAGATCAACTTATTTTGATTCTTAAGATACAGGAAATAATATTTCCATCTATATATATAAGTACATTTTTAAATACGCTTTATTTTTGTTTCATTACTGAAAATTGTTGCAGCTTTAATTTTAATGCTGAATAATTTTTAGTTAATGACTGCATTTAGTTGACTTAGATAAAAAATAGAACATATCTTAAATATCATAATTTTGAACATAAAACACCAAATTTTATATTGATCTTAAAAATTTAACATTTTCTTGTCGTTGTATGTACATATTTTCACCGACAAATTGAGTGTAACTCCAAGAAAGTGTATAACAAAGTAATATACATATATATAGATTCTCGCTCCATTTGAGCGTTGTCGTTGTTGTAGTTGTAGTTGCTCTTGTTGTTTGTTATTTGTTATTTGTTGCTGTAGCGTATCCATATCCATATCCATATCCATTAAGCTGCCGGCAGCTATTCATGTGTTCACGCTCATGTCCAGACATCGTCGTCGTCTCCATCTCCATCTCCATCGTCATCGTCGTCGTCGTTTTGCTTAATGCAACGCCAGTTGACTCCATCGTCGTCATGCAAAGCGTGGCTGACTCTCAACTCCTCGCCCCCTCTCTCTCCCTCTCTCTCCGTCTCTGTCTGTCGCACGACTACATAATAAAACTCGCTTTATGTCCAGTTGCTGAGTCTTTGTTTTGTTTTGTTTTTTTCTCTTTTTTTTTGGTTCTTTGTGCCGACAATCGTAAAACATTTTTATAATGCGCCGATGTCGTCCCCACATTGTATCTGTATCTCTGTCTGCATCTGCATCAGCATCCGTATCTGCATCTGCATCTGACTGCTGCATCCGTTGGATATTTGGGAGCGTGGCGAGCGTTTGCATTTTCGTAGGTGGCTCAATTGGCCCTGTGGCCCCATCAAATATTGAGCGGGTTTAAGTGACACTTTACATGCACATTTACACGTGGAAATTCACCTACATTTCTCTCACATTCTACTCTCCCCTCTCTCTCTATCTTTCTCCACACCTCACTAACCCTTTATGAGTCAGCAATGCTTTTAGCTTAGTGTTGCCACAAAAGTTTTACTGGATCGTAAAATATATACATATATATACTCTTCCAATATATATTTCTATTTTATGTGCTTCCATTTTGGTCTCGTGGCATCTCTGGGCATTGATTTGTTGGCATCTCTTGATGAGAAACTGGGCAACTGGGAAACTGTTGACTTGATTGACTAATTTTATGATCTCGGACCCGCTTCACTTGCCACATTCTTCTACTTATTGTTTAGTTGCAGTTTTTAATGTTTATCTTATTGTTAGTTTATGCTTTGCTTGTTAAATCTTTGATCTTAATGCTGTGTGGGCACTAATTAGACCGGCGTTTCGATATTGTACAATTTGTTCCGGTTTCATCAGCCTCAACTTCACCTAAAAAAAATGAAGAGAGAGAGAAAAAACTGAATTCAAAGTTCTTTGCGGCTGCCGAAAGCCGCTTTCGACAGCTTCCACAAACGGAAGCGGAAAGAGCTTTGTGATGTTGTCGGTGTTGTTTTTGTTGTTAACGTTGTTGTTGTTGTTGTTAACGTTGTTGTTGTCAGATGCTGGGAGTGTTGCTGGCGCCTGTCAAGCAGCATGAAATGCGATAAAAAATCACAAGCTGCTGCATTTCCCACCTTCGTTTTGCACGGCATTATTCTGTACATACACAGAAAAAAAATCAAACTAAAATTAAAGTTTAGAATTCTTTATTTTGGCATATACATATATATTCAGAATATTATTGTTAAATTAATACAATCTGCGGATAAAATGGTAACCAATCAGCACTAAAATATTCAGCAAACTCCAGGACGTTAGATTTGTTTGAAAAAAATTCTTATATTGCTCCGATAATCAAAATTATTGCAGAGAAAAAGTAAAAAAATCTTTCATGAAACAATTTTTCTGTGCTTGGCTTAAGAAAATCCAGGATTTCCCACTTGTTCTGTCACCTCGTTGGATTAATTTTATTCCTGATTATTTTTTTCTGTGTACTCTTATCCAACTGGGCTGTTGACAATGCGGGCTCTCTGCATACTTTGAGGCGTTTTACTCGCTAAAAGAAAATATGTATTTAGATAAGTGGCGCTTATCGCTACCAAAAGTGTTGCAACTTTTCGCCCTCTCTCTCTCTCTCTTTCTCTTTCTATCTCCATTTGCTGCTGTACTGTTTGCAGTACTTCAACTGCCTGACTGCCGCACACGCAATTAATTCTTTTAATTGAAATTGCTGTCGCTACCCGCCTAATTGGTAGTTACTCTTCACTGTGGCCCAATCTCCCATTGTGCCGAGTACATTCAACAATGTCGTCGTCGTCGTCGTCATCGTTGTCTCCATCGTCTTGGGGCAACAACGGAGCTGAACTGAGACTCGGGCATATCAGTTGCATGCGCAAGTGGCAAGTGGCGTCCAAATGAATGCAACGGGTTGACTTCACAATGAAAGCGCAGAATTAATATATGAATAAATTTCCAAAGGCATTTGCACACTGAGTCCAAAGCTCTTCGTAAACTCAAGAATTTTATTTTAATAGCCCAAAGCGCATATCTCGAAATGCTATAAAAATTAAATTCCAGTTTATGATTTTGTTTGCTGCACAGCCATAAAAAGTATTCTACTCAAGATAGAGACTAAGTTTTACATAATTATAGGATTTTGTATTGTACAAAGAGACAAGAAAGGGGCAAAGAAAGAGGGAGAGAGAGCGAGAAAGCTATAGAGGGGCAGATAAAATGCTTAATGAACTGTTTGTAAGTTTTTATTACTCTTTAAGTCATAAACTTATAACTGATGATAAATGCGTTCTACGAGCTATTTTGATTTAAGTTTTATACGACAGCATATAAAAACAAAAAATAAAATTTTGTATACAAATTTCTTATGAAAATAATAGTTAATATTTATTTGTGAACTAAATAGATTCGAAATTTTACGAGCTGTGTAAAATAAAGTTTAAATATTATTAATAAATTAATATTCTAAAAATTTTTTAAGAGAATTCATTCATTAAATTTGCTTTCGCAATTGCTCCTTAGAATAAAAGTTCTTTAAAAAATATTAATTTTTTTTAATCTTTTTAAAAATCTTTTTAAAATAATATTAAAATCCTATGGAGCCAATGAAATTCTAAAGAATACTTTATTTGCAATAAAGGATTTGATGATATTATGGTTTAATTTTATTCAAACATATCTTATTTACTTTAGGTATTTAGAAAATTTCTTTACAAAATAATAAAAATATAAAAAAAATTAAAATAAAATATATAATATTAAATTTACTTTTAGTTATTTTAAGTCACTAAAATATAAATTGACTATTGATATTCATGCTCTGGTGTCACTGTGCAGCCGGGTGGCAAATGAATGAATACATGAATTCCATGGCAATTGGGCAGCGGCAAAAGTAGAGTAGAGTGTAGTTGGAAGCGAGAAATGCAGTAACTGGAAAATTGCGCGACAATTAAAGATTTTGCTCGCCGGAGTCGTCTACGGCGGCAGCGACGTCAGCTCCGAATGTAAGTCAAGTGGGGCGTGAAGTGCGTGGAGGAAGAAAAAAGGAGGAGAAGAAGGCGGAGAAGAAGGAGGCGTATACGGGCAGGAAAATCCAACACAGTTGGTAGGAAATGGAGATGGGGGCTGGGGAAATGCCTGTCAACTTGTTGCGGGGCACTGCGAGTGCGACAGAGACGCGAATGTGACAACTCGCCTGACAAAATGCTAACAAGATGATGTCTCTGTGACGTGGTCGTGGTCGTGGTCTCTGCGTTGGCGTCCCTTTCAGCTTATACTATATTCTTTTTTCTGCTTTATTTTTGTTGGCGTTGTACTGTTTGCAATTTGCAGTGGCAACAAATGACCAAATGTCTGCCAAGTGTCGGGAAAAAGGAGGACCACCCAGTTGCCTCAGTTGCCCCAGTTGCAAGTGGCAAAGTTTCAATCCTTTCTCCATAGTCAACTTCTAGTTATTTGCATCAAACGCTTTTGCCATGCCTGCTAAATTTATGAGCAATTTTTTTGCTTTGTTGTTGCTGTTGTTGTTGTTGTCACGCTGCGTGGCGGCAACCTCGCGTATGCGCAATTTTCCATTTTGGGCCGTAAATCATGCGGGCAAATGCTTGACTTTTGTTTTCGGCCTGCCAGCCTGTCGTGTGTTTGTATGTGTGTGTGTGGGTGTCAACGCCTTCTTTTTCTGCACGCTGTGGGCGTGGCATGTGTGTGTGTATTTGTGCGTTAATCTTCGCTGCAGTCGCCGCTGTCTCCAGTCGCTGCCACTGACAGGCGAAGCGGCATTTAGTTTTAATTTATGGCGTATTCCTTGCCATTCTTCTTTTTTTTATATATGTGTTTTTTCTTCATTTCGCCAGCGGCTGCTAAAGGGCCGTGTCAGTGTCTCAAGTGGCGGTAACTGCACAACTCATTTGGCATTTCTTCTCTCACTTTTCTCTCCTTCTCTCTCTGTTTTTTTGATGACCGCCCTTAAGTCAGGCCATTATCAGCTCGAGATGGGGCCACACTGCGTTGTCATCCACAACCTCCAAGTTCCATTGACATGACGACACGAAGACATCTTCATGATGAGCTCGTGGTCATCTTTGTCCACGTTGCACGTCGCCTACATTGTGATAATTGCGCCTAATAACTTTTGATGGCTGTAATTAATTCCCATAAGCGCTGCCTGACTTGACGCTTGATGCATGTGTTGCTTCATCATCTTGGCTTCAACACCAGCAACACCAGCAACAACAACACCAGCAACAACAACACCAGCAACAACAACCATCATAGCTATGGCTGCGACAACAGCATTTCAAACGGTTTGTCAGCCATGAAATTGACACGTCTTTGGTATTAAGTGGCACATTGAATTGTGCAAATTAATACTGATGCTACACGTCGTAGTTGCTGTTGTTGTGGCCGTTGTTGTTGCTCTTCTGGTTAGCCTACTTTGAGTAGGCGTGACAGTTGCCCTGGCAGCAACTTTACTACACTTTACTTTACTTCACAACATTTCTTGACTTGCAAAGCAAAATCCAAGTTCTTTGTAAATGCCGACAGTCTCTTCCTGGAATTCCTTTGCCAAAACTTTGTTAAATTTCGTGAGCTCAAACTTTTATATCTATGTTTTATTTCTTAGATTGTTGTGTCATCATTGGGAATTCCCTTTCGCTATTTGAAATGTAACAGTGTTTGCAATGAAATAATGTTTTTCTTCGAATTTCAATTAACATAATTTGGGGGAATTCGAAACAATAAACGGGCAGCAAATTGAGTGCTAAATTTTAACTTCTTTAAATGATTTAAGTGCGACATTTTTCTAGATTTTAGCATGCAAGTATATAATATATTTTCTTTAGCTTAGCTTTAAGCAAAGTTAAAAATGCGATGGCATTAAACGATTAAGAAATACATACGAGAAAATAAAATTTATTTTTAACGCCTATATTAGAATTTAATAAATTGACAAATAAAGCTTACGCTCTTACATAAAGATCTTTGTTAAAAATATTTCAGACTTTTAAGATTTATAAATTTTCAAAAAACTAAACTATTTTTAATAAGTTCGTTGTCGTTTAACCTTTTTTAAACATTCATGTTATGAATAAAGCAGCTGTAAAGTTTACTCTTCAATATCTGAATATTAGTAAACGATTTCAAATTTCCAATCAAGCTAAACTGAATTGTGGCCAACTGCAAAATTGCGTGAAACGCAACCCCAAATTGGAAATTACGCATACGATTGAAATGCGCTGTACACTCATGTAACCCTAATGAGATTCGTTTATACAAATAATCGCAAATTTTCCGAAATTAGACACGAAATTCAGTTGAACTCTGTTTAAATAAAGTTCCGACCACACACACACTCACACACACAAATTAGGCCTCCCGGGAGTCTCAAAACCGCAAGGCCCATTTGCACACAATTCCCAGTTTCTACGCACGGCGTTGCCAGATCGCTAATAATTTGCTGGTGCGCTGGAAAATTTTTCAAATTGTCGCCGAATTGTAATTAACACTTACACACACACCAACTCAAATGCTGACGCTGCAATTGAAGGTCCCATCCCATTTGAGAGCCCTTCAATCCTATTAACAACACACAAACACGAAACAAAAACAATAACCTTAGTTTTTTGGTTGTGGCAGGGGGATTCCCCCCTCATTGCCGGCGAGTGCTAAAACAATTAGAAACAGCCGCGTTTCGTCCCATCGTTGGCTGCTGTCCATGGCGTTGTCATTAAAGCCAGCTTTCCCCCTACCCCTGCCCCTCCCCACTCTCTTCACATTTCTCTGTTCTTCGTTCTTTCCCGCCTTCTCCTCTCAGCTATTCCTTCATGTTGCCACAGCACATAATTTGTAATTTTTCGGTGCAATTTTCGTGGCAATTTTCGAAAAGTTTACAACATTTTTGCAATAAACGCAGACAGCGAAATGTAGGCGTCTGCTAGTGGGCGTGGCATATTGAAAACATTTGCTGAAGAATATATTTTTAAAACTTTGCCTGTCTGTCTGTCTGTCCAGCTGGGGCCAAAGCTGTTAAAACCAACAAAAGAAGGCGACAAAACTGCGGCGACGTGTTGATTGAAGCAATTAGCAGTTGTCGTTGTGTGTGTATGTGTGTGTGTGTTGTATGTGTGTGTGTGTGTGTGCGTGTGTGTGTGTGAGTGTGAGGGTTGCAGCTTGCAGCTGGCCTCGACCACGGGCAAATGTTTGTCTAATTACTTTGCACAGCTTTCAGCAAGCAAGCATATGTCTTCATTTTGTCACAACAGCAACAGCAACAACAGCAACAACAGCAATATCAAGTGAAGCAGCAAAAAGAGGCAAGCTGAGCAGCAACAACATCGCTCACTGTTTGTTTGTGCTTGTCAAACTGCAGCAGCGGCAGCAACAACATCGCGACAGGCACGCCAGCAACATGCACGACACGCCAGCAACATCGACAGCAGCGTCGCCATCTTCAGTCAACAGCAGCGGCAAAAAAATAAGAAAACGCTGCGGAAATTAATGTGGCAAAGTTGCAAGCACCATCTCCCCCCCCCCTTCCTCCTACACTGAGAAAAATCCGTTCTAAAATTCTAGTTCAAATTTATTGACTTTTTTTAATGTGCATCAGAAAATTATTGTTAAATTAACACGATATGCGAATTAAATTAAAATCAATCATCGTTAAAATTGTGCAAAAAATATAAAACATTTGATCTTACTGAAGAAATTCTTATAGAGTCCCGATAATCAAAATAATTGCAGAGAAGACATTAAAAAATCCTACTTGAATCAGGTATTTTGTGCTTGGCTTAAGATAAACCAGGACTAACGATTTTCTGACACCGCTTTGGATTGATTTTATTCATACCTGTTAAATTTCGATTATAATTACTAATCAAATAGATTAATTTTGGAAATAATCGTAGTGACTATAGTATATAATTCACTGTTGAAAATTTTTTATTATTTTATGATTACGATTTCAAAAAATCAGAATAAATCTAAAATTATTACAATTATTCAAAAATAATCAGAAATAATCAAAAATAGTCCGACTACTTCAAACGATTATTTTTGATTATATTTGATTTTTTTTGATTATTTTTGAAATTGATTTGATTGATTTTTTGTAATAGTAATCATTAAATAACCGAAAATAATCGTAGTTTAACCATTAGTTCGACTTTTAAACAAAAATAATCGAATTACTAATGATTATAATTACATATCATTTAACAGGTATGATTTTATCTCATAATGTCGTTTTTTTTCTCCGTGTACCTCCTTTGTCTCCCTCTCCTCTCCGCTGTACTCCCTTTGGCTATTACAACTTGCCTTGCTGATCATTCATTCTTCTCTCGCTAAACTGGCGGCAACTTCCTCGTCCGTTGTCGTTGCTGCTTTTGACATTTTGCGCCTTTTCTTTTGGCATTTGCTGCCACACGGCGGTTGGAGGCGCCCCCAAAGAGCGCGACTCGTTGTTGCATTTTGCGGTTTGCGCCATAAACTTATATTTTATAGCATGTGCCAGCGTGTTATAAATAAGTTTATGTGCGCCCAAGCCAAATGTTTAATTATTGCAATGGCCCTGCAGCCACATTGACTAACTGGCGAAGGGGGCGTGCCCAATTGGGGCAGAGACCAGGGGCCACTCCATAATTGTCAATGTGCGCACAGACGGCAGCTTCTAGGAAGCTGACAAATTGATTGATGATCTGCTATAAAATGTCTCGTTTGTTGTAAATGTAACGCATCATAAATTCGCAAAATTATGGCAAACGAGGCAGGCAGCCCAAAAAGTGGAGCAATCCGACCTTAAACGGAGACAGAGAGAGGGATAGAGAGAGGGATAGAGAGAGAGAGCTGCCAGACTGAAGCCCAGACGGAGACTGAGACAGAGACGAAGATAGGAAGAGAGAGGGGAAATACTTGGGTTATAATTAAAAACATATGTGCCGGAACCAATAGGGGTGTTGGTAGGCGAAGGGGGAAGGGAGGGGGAGAAGGAGAAGAAGAAGAAGTGGGGAAAAAAAGCCAATGAGCTCAGCTAACAATGGCAGCTGAGTCAGCAACACAGGACGACGGGACAGCACGTATCGACTAAACAAGTATGGGTTAATTAGACGGGTGTTGAAGGGTTAAACGCCAGCGACATTGGAAGGCGTCTGCCCTCAATACCCCCTTCCTTTCATTCTCTTTCTCTCTGTTTCTCTTTGTGTCTCTCTGAAGTTTATAAAAAGTTGCCAATTGCCATACAGCTGAGTGCAACAGCATTGCCAAGGTCGAATTCCCATTTAAATTAAAGTTGAACACTTTCTAATTGGCAAAAAGTTGTATAAAAAGTTCTTAAAATTCTGGAAAAATATACAAAAATTAAAAAAAAAGTTGTATATAATTTTTGTAAATAAGAAAAGCATGCAGCAAAAAAAAAATTACAGCAGAATCTATTACTGAAAAAGGTAAATTTTTAATTTTAGTTAAGGTAAAAAACTTAAATTTTTTACAAGATGTTCTCAGGCATGAATTAATTGTTCTGAAATATTTTTCAGTAATAAAGAGGAAATGTTGTTGATTTCATAAGGTAAACAAACTAAAAACAATTTATTGCCTAACAGTTGATGGAAAGTTCAAAAATAATATTAAGAAAATATCATAAAAATATTAAAATTTATAGAACAATTATCTTTTTTTAAAAATATCATATTGTGAAAATCTCTTACTTAAACTTGATCATATTTATACGGCATTACACGTGTCTTTTATGCTGAGTTATTGTTCAACAGCGAAAAATAAATCGATATGCTAAAAACTTATTCAGTTCGCCGGCTGTCTTATCAACGTGCTGCTTTCTCAGCACAACAAACAATATGAAACCAGCTCCTTTGACAGTCATGCAAGGCAGGAAGCCCTTTTTTCTTGGCCCATGTAAGAGAAAGAACAACTTTCGCACACATATGTGGATGAGGATGAGGATGAGAAACGTGAAACGTGAAACGAGTACTCGTAATTCACATTTTTCACACGCCATTCGTTTTCAATAACTTCACACACACACACATATATAGTGAGCGCGAAATTAGCACAGCCAAAGATGCCAAACCATATATTCCTTATTCTTAATAAATGTATATGTATCTATACATATATATATATGTCTGGGGCAACTGAATAGTCATGCTGACTGTCGCGCAGCGTCATCAATGCCACCATTACAGTACACGCGCCTCAAGACCAAAGACGCGAATTCTTGGGAAGGATTCGAAGAAGGAATCAGAGGAGGATGCAGACTGAATGAAATGGCAAAGTTTATGTAAGACGACGCGTAAATTTTCAGTCAGTGTGAATATCCCCCGCCCCACTCTCTTCCCCCATCCCCAGACTTGTTAACGAATTGAACTACAGCTCCACCTTTTTCTGGTCGTAAGCAATGCTCAGGGCTCAAACAGGGAGCAGGAGCAGGAGCAAAAGAGGAAGGAGCAGAAGCAGTAGAGAAAAAAGCAGCCTCAACAGATTGGCATAGCTCGTCGTGACGTTGCCAAAAAGGATCAGGCAAATGTGGAAAGCAAAGTAAAGGAAATCAGAGCGAAAGTATTCCCAAATAAGTAAACATGCGATGTACTTTGCGCCCCAAATTCCTTCGGCTCCAATGTATCTGGCTATAAAAATTACTTTGTTTGCCTCATGCAATTTTATTGAGCTTGAAGCTCACACGCTCTGCCAAAAGTTTTCACACAACTCTCGCGAATCTCGGCAAATGATGGCAGGGAGAATGAGAGAAAGGGAGATAGAGTGGGAGAAGTCAGCAAAGATTTCTCAGTTGTATTGCGCTAGTTTTCGAGCAATGAGCCGCCGTTGGCAGCAACAGCAACAACAACAAACAAGTAAGAAGAACGACAACAACTATTGCACATACGAGAGCAGATTCTTTTTTATTGCTATATAAACCAAAATCGTAAAAGTGATTTTTGCGACGATTCAGCAAATTCCGCAAAAGGTGCTCGGGGTACAGGTACAAAATACATTTGTTACTCTGCCTTTCCAATGGCTCAAAGTTTTTCATATGGTGGTTGGGGGATATATATAAATTTATATATATACACATATGGCTGCGCGAGAAGAGAAATTGTATTGGGACCACAAATAAATGTGAATGTGAAATCTGAGCAAATAACTTACGTCATTTACAGATGTACAGCAAATTGGTTCAGATAGTTTAATAAGATGGAGCGAAATGTTTATCACAGTAAATTTTACCAGAATTTTACCAAATTTTAATCTACATGGTTTTTACAAAGTAAAAAAATAAAGACCAAGCTAAGTCCAGATGCACATTACGACAATTTAAGACAACAATTCGTTTTAAATGAATACATTTTTAGGACATTTTCCGAAGTCATAATAAGCCATAACCATGAATTTAATAAAAGTTTCTACAACGTTTTAAATTTTTGATATATTTTGTGACAGTAAATAAATTTATATAAAATCAATACAATTTAATAATTATTTAATTAATTTATTAAAAATTTATGAGTTTCTATTTAAAGTCAAAATATAAATATTTTTAATATTATTTAATCGATTAGCAAATATTTTTAAATTTATTGAAAATTCATTTTATGATTTTCTATTCAATTTAAAAATAAAATATGATTAAATCATTAAGTTTGAATATTATTAAATCTTTTGGCAAACATTCAGTATTGCTTTTGGTTTGCTAGAGATTGGAAGAGCTTGCCTTTCATATTTAATATATTCTTCCAGTCTCCGTTTACATTTGGTTAGTAAAAAAGTCTAGGTTTCTTCCTCTTTCCCCTCCACCCCCTTTTACAAAACCTTTCCTTTCAAATATTATGAGTGTGTATTAAGTGTGCCATTATCCATCCTTTAGCATATTTTCCCCCCATTTCAAAAGGGGAACAGCAAACTAACTATGCGTAGTCCAATTACTTGAATGTGACAATCACATCGAGAGATGCTGCTAACTGACTCAACTCCACTCAAGTTCTAATCCCAAAACGGTTTTGGCCCGACTCCTGTTGCAGCAACTACAACTGGCAACTGGCAACTGGAAACTTTGGAAACAGGATGACGCAAATTAGGTTCCCAAAATTAGCAAACTATTCTCTCATGTTATGCGCACGAGTTGTGCCTTCAACTCCGGCTACGGCTCCGTCTCCGGCTCCGACTCCGGAGTGGGAACAGTAGCCGGAAATCTTTTAGCCGAAAATATTTAGGCAAATTTCAACTGTTGCGCCGGCCAAAACGGCAGCCCCACAGGCAGTAACAGTTGCAGACACAGTTGGGACACTTTAAGCCCAAAGCAGACCGGAAGGCGGACGGCGGAAGGACAAAGGGGAGTGGCAAGGGAGGGAGGAAAAGCGCACAACTTGGCAGGCATATGCGAGCTGAAAGTTGTTGCCACTTTCAAGTGTGAATTTAGCAAGGAAGTGAGCAGCTGAGTGGCAGAGAGAGAAAGGGGAAGAGAAAGAGAGAGAGGGGAGTTGCGGGGTGTCCACTTGTTGCACTTGGCAGTCAACTTGTCGGCTTGGCGGCTTTTGCAACGTTGCGCCTTTTTGTGTGTGTGCAATTTTTTACTAAATATTATTGGCAACAACGGCAAAAATTGCCAAGATCCTCCGACTGACAATGGCAGCGTCAAGAGCAGCGGCAGTTGCCTCAAGTGTGTGTCTGAGCTTAACATCCCCATGGAGTGCATGTTAAGAGAGTGAGACAGAGCGACTTGCAGAGAGAGAAAGGGAGAGGGAGAGAGGGAAGGAAGGTAGTGGCAACAGCGGATGAGGCAGCTGAAGTAGCTGCCACTGTTTGTGCCACACTTTAAATGCACTCGAAAGTGTTTGCTTATAGCACTTCACACACACCCACACACACTTGCGCACACACACCCACACACACATGCACACTCACACACACACACACTCCGTGACATGCCTTTTAGTTTTGGGCTCTCGCTCTTTTCATGCTGCCCGCCTTTAGCCGGTTTTGCCGGCTTCTTCTTCATCTCCCACTTCTTCTCCCACTTCTTCATCTTAAGCTTCTCGTCTCGTATTTTTCTCCGCCTTTTCGCTATTTTTTATATATTTTTATTTCACTTTATTTTTTATTCTCAGCTGCCGCTCAGCTCGCCTTGCATTTTAAGTGCATTTCGGCACACTCTATGTTGCCACATGTGTGTGAGTGTGTGTCGTTGCTGTGTGTTTGTGGGTGTGTGCACCTTTTGCTGAGCCATTTTTAAGTGACTTGCCGACGACATTTGCCACCGTCGCGACTGGTCCCTCCTCCCTCCCTCTCCCCGTCGAACGCTGCTCGTTTTTGTGTTGCATATTTTCAAGCGCGCGTTGGCAGCCATAAATCATATGAGTGAGTGCCATAGTGTGGCGGCTGTCTTAAAGTGTTAAGTCAGCACAAAGCGGCAAACTAGCAGCAATAAAATTGCACAAATGTGCGAGCTTCAAACTTAGCCTCTAACCGGTAGCCAAGTATCCAAATTGCATTATTTGGCCATAACGAGTGGGATGGCAAAGCAGGCAATCCTTAATATATTATTATAATAGGGTACGAGTATATATTTTAGATATATTAGGGAATTAATGGAGTAACAAAGCTTTAAATTAAATCGAAACATAATAACTCCACTCGCTACTCGTTATTAAATTTTGCATTTTATTTCAGCTTGCTACTCGTTGTTTACCCCGATGTTCCTTACTCCACTTGGTACTCGTTCTTAAGGCAATTACTCGGTCCATGTTATTCAAATGGCAACTCGTCACTTGATTTGCTTTTTTTATTCAACTCGTTTCTACTATTCGTTAGTCAACTGATTACTCGTTACTTCTGGCTACACTTTATTACACACATGTGTACTTACTACTCGCTTAAAAACCGATTTTTCAATTTGCTTTTTGTTATTTGTCTACACTCAGACCAACATAAATTCGTACACCCTATTTTCTAATTTAACAGCTATGTAAATCAATCTATGTTATCAAATATATTTGGAAAGGTCGCTTAAATTCCGTTTGAATGATGCAAAACTTTCCTTAACCCATTAAGTACCCATTAAACATTTTGAAAATAAAAAAGTCTATTTTTTTCCTCGATTTTGAAAAAAATATTTTGATACAAAAAAATGTTTAAAACAATTCTAAGAGTAACTGCAAAAAAAATTTTAAAAATAGCTGTTTTAGTATTTTTTATAATTTTTTGAAAGTCCTAATAATGACTATTTAACGTCTTAACTTAACTTTTCATACAATAAGTGGCTATTTGGCAATTTTAAAATGTATACGGCCTTTCCAAATATATATATTTTTTTACTGTGAAGTCTTGACTTACATAGCTGTTAAAGTAAAAAAAATGTGTACGAATACATGTTGGTCTGAGTGTATATCTAGTCGTTATTTAACTGTCTACTTGCTACTCGTTATTCAACTGTAAATCTAGTCGTTACTCAACTTTCTACTGATTTTTCATCTAGCTACAAGTTAGTCAGATATATACTCGCCGGTTATCTGATTCTCAACTCGTTATTCAACCACCTACTCGTTTCTCATTATTCAACTGCCTTTTTGGCTATTCGTTATTTAATTGTTTACTCCCTATTTTTACTGTTTTTCATTTAGCTAAACATTGGTCAGATCTGTTCTCGCTGTCAGTTCGCTACTTGTTATTATCATTCAACTTTTAATTTTCTACTCAACTTCTACAAAAGTTAACTCGCTACTAATTACACAATTCTTTATTCCTTATTTAACTCTCGTTAGTCACCCCGTTACTCTTTGGTTTAATTTGATTGCTTTGACTCTCAACTCGTTACTCTATTTTATTTTCGGTTTGCTGACCTTCTTCAACTTCCAACTCTCAGCTGTTCTACTTGTGGTCAGAATGATGTATGGCCACTTAAGCGGCAAAAACCAGATAACTACATGCGAGTATAATTAAATTCCGATATGGATTCACTTGCTGAATTCACTTGCTTACGCTCCATTGGCAATCCGATAATGCTAATGCTAATGCTAATGCTAATGCTGTTTGCTGTTAGTCTGTGGAAAAATGTCATCATGCGATTATATCAAATGTTGTTGTTGTTATTGTTGTTGTTGATGTTGCTGTTGTTGTTATTGTTGCTGTTGCTGCCAGATGTTTTGTCGCAGCAGCAGCAACAGCAGCAACTGAAAGGAGGTCGTCTAATAATCTGTACGTTTTGCTGCAAAGATTTATTATCGTTTTATGCGGATAAAAGATTTACGCATATCAAGAAGAGCGGGCTGAACTTCATCTTCATCTTCATCTTCATCTTCATCTGCGAGTTGGAATCCGATTCTGGACCGTTTTATTTCGTTCTGTTGTGTGTCTCAGTTGTGTCTTTGTGTATTATGTTTATGGATATGAATGTGAATGTGAATGTGTCGCATATTCCGACACTTTGGGGATGCAATGAAATGAAGTCATTTCGGTCGCTGATTTGGTTATTTATCATTATTCCCTTATGACGCCAGCATGTGATACAATATTTATTGCGCTTCTTCTCTCCCTCTCTCAGTCTGAATTATGGCAACCATTTGACATTGACATGCTTGCATAAATCAGCTGACAAAATAAGCTGTGCTGGCCAGAAGTAAGCTTAAACTTTACCCTTTATCAATTACCAGCTAATGTGGCCGAAAAAGAATTGCAAGCCTATTATAGCTGTCAATTTGGCTAGGCCAATAAAATGTAATTCGATGCCCGATGAACTCGGGGATCAGTTAACATTAAGTCTGGTCTAAAACTTCTAATGCCAATTGATTTAAATGTGCGACAAATTTGGCCCACAAAAAAGGCGCATTAGACAGATTGACAAATCTGTCGGGCCAACCAGAAAACTATTAGCATATGCAAAGGCAGAAAGTAAGAGCAGAAAATAAAATAAAAGAGAGAGAAGGGAATTTGAGTTTGGCAATTTCTGGCTCAAGGCAGGCGAAAAACTTTCAGCCAAGTTAATCATTTGTGGGGATATTATCAATCCATTTTTGGGTTTAACCCTCAACGATGTACATACTAAACATGTGTGTGCGTGAGTGTGTGTGCGTGTGTGAGTGTGGGGGATTTAAGCACATCATTACATAAAATTCCCCAAAGTACGGCAAGAACTGTAGACGGCAGGTCGTTGGGTCGATGGATCTACTGGTAACCATAATAAAGCTTATAACACTTTGCATTACACTAATGCAAATACAATAGGGGTGGCCCTGTAAGTGTGTGTTGTGTGTGTGCAGTGTGTTGTTGTACACTGAAAGAAAAGATCACTCTTTAAATCAAAAACATTCATCTTAAACATTTTGTGCTTGAAATAAGAATATTTTAAGACCAAATTACTAAAACTCAGAATATTAATCTTGAAAGTCGTAAGAATAATCAGGCCTAAATAAGAATAAAACTCTCAACTTTAAATATTTTGTTCATAATATAAGTCCATTTTACGACCAAATTACTAAAACTAAGCATATTATTTTAAAAAATATTAAGCTCTTAATATAAGAATAAAAATCTTAGATCTAAGATCTTTTTCTCTTAGCAACAACACACTTTTTGAGACTTAGAATTCACAACTGGTTCTGGCGTCTCAAAATGACATTAGGCTTGGATCACTGGTCAATTCAGCACAACGGCTCTGATGATAGAGATTTGCATCACTTGATTAAGTGTTTTGTGTGCTGTTGATTGTTGTTTAGTGTCATATCGACATTACTAGACCTCAAGTTACTTACTTCAAAACTTACTTTATTCTTCTTAAAATGTTAAGAAGCTTAATCTTTATTTGAGATTTTTTGTCTTGAATATTCAAAACTTTTTGGTCTATAAATAAGCTCTTAGTAATAGTATTCTTATACTAAAATTTGTGGTGTTGAAAATATAAGAATTTATGATCTTAAAAATAAGAACTTGATCTTAATTGAATGTTCTTAGAATCAAGATGTGTTTCTTTTTACTTCAAGATTTTCATGTTTTCGACGCATTTTTTAGACCAAAGTTCTTAAATCTGAGACCAAAATCTTGATTTTAGATCCGTTTTTTTATCAGTGTAGTTCGTGCTGTGTGTGTGTGTGTGTGCTTTGTTGTTGTTGTAGTTCGTGCTGTGTGTGCTTCGTCTCTGCTTCAATTATGCCATATGTCTGGTCGCTTGGGTTGACTTGGCCTAAACAAAATTTGTTTAAGCTCCAGCCTGGGATTAAAATTGCTCGACTCAGCTAAGCCGCAACCTGAAAACATCCCCAATTTCCCCATCCCTCCTCTCCCCTTTCCCCTCTTCTCTTCAGATCCCAAAGGTTTCGTCTCCAACTCGGAGCGTAGATAGGCAGCATTTGGCTAGTGTGGTCTCAAGTTTGCTGTGGTTCTTGCTCCTCATTGTTGTTGCTGTCGTTGTGGCTGTGGTTTTGGCCTGTATACCCATCACTCACACACACAAACACACACATAAACACTCTCATAACAAGACTGAGACTGGGACAAGTTTCATTTCTATATATATTACCTGCAGGTGTAGGGAACAGCACTTGCAACCAGGACCAGGCCAGAAATGTGCCTCATTATGCTAACGTGGCCAAGGTATTTGCTGCATATGCATATGCAGCTGCAATATTGGCCATTGGCTATTGGCTTATTGTTCCACTTGGCCAAGTCCCTTGGCCGTTGCACAGAATATTGGCCCAGTTTGTGTGTGTGTGTGTGTGTAGGTGTAGTCAAGTCCAGGATATTGGCTCAATTTACGTTATTCATTTAGGCATAAGTTGATTGTTAGCCCAGCATATGCAAATCAGACTTGATGCAAATAATTCAATGCAATTGCGTTTCTTAAAGCCGATTTATTTATTGTATATAAACAGAGTTTGATACATTCGAGCTTTAAAAGTATATACTTATCTAGTTTCAAGATTTAACATATTTTCTTATATTATATTTAAGCAGAGGGCAATACCAGAATATTTTTAATATTTTGAACTCTCAAATTTCTTGAATTAATTAAATCAACTGCAAGTTTAAGCTTCAAAAGTCATAAAAGTCCTACAATTTTTGATTTTTCTTACCAAGATTCTAAAAATTAAGCTGCTCTTTAAAACTTATCAATAAAAGGATTAATTACAATAAGAGTTAAGTCATCCTTTATTTTCCCTACTAATTCCACTTTCCTAAATGTCATTAAATGTTGGGAAAACTAAATGGCGACTCCTCTTTAACACTTAATTACGTTCCATATGTAAGCTAACCGCGCTCTGGCAGCAATCAAAAAGTTAAGAGCCAAACGACAATTCGACCACAAACTAATTTATTAATCCCGTTTCTCATCCGAACACTTATTCACACACACACCCACACATAGAGGGAGATAGTAACGTAAACTTTAAAAGTCAAGCCAAGTTATAACCACGCTTGTCCCTCCTCCTTCCTCTGGCCTTCCTCCTCCTTCCTCTGGCCTCCCTCCTCCTTCCTCCTTTCTCCTTTGTCCTTTTTGCTATCCTCAACTCTGTCGTCTCTCTGCTTTCTATTCGTCTGTTGCCCCGAAACTGCTTTTTGGACATGGCTAAAATATGCAAAACTAACATAAATCTCAATTTAGAGATTTATGAAAAAACACACACTCACACACACACACACACATTCCGGCACACAACCAAGCAACCAAAAACTGAAAAAACCCGCAAAGTAATAAAAAAATTGTTGTAATTCCAATTCAGTAAACGCCAAAAAAAAGAGCCAAAAAATGAAATGAAATGAAAACTGAACACAAAAGTTGCTCAACGCCAAATATCACCAAAATACCGCAAACGGCGTAACAATATAACAAAAACCAAAACGTATGACTACGAACAAAAAATGGGGAAAATGGCGAGGAAAAAAAATAGAAAAACAAAGTTTAAAGTTCAGAAAGCAAAAGCAGAAAAAACGCTTTAAAAATCAGTGCAAAACCCGTTGGCCACAAATGCCCAACATGCAAGAGATTGCAATGCCAATTGAAAGTGCAATATTGAGGTTGCTCGACATTGAGATACCCTGTAATCACTTTTAGAAACTTTCAACTTTGGTAAGAGATTTTTATAAAATTTGTGAATAACGTTTGATTGGTATTATGCACTTAAAATCAATGATTTATATTAATTATAATCAGTTTTAAATATGAAGAAAACAAAAATAAATAAATAAATATTGTGACAAATATACACCTAAGATTTATAGGTTTTTATTACTTTGTCGTATTTTAAAAAAGTTATTCAACTATTTCAGAGATATCCCTGTAATTTGAAAGCCATTCACAGCATTCGCTGGATGAAAGATATCTAATAGCAGCAGTTAAATGGTTTTTGGCGCAGAGAATGCAAATTTTGCGCGGCAAATTGAAAATCGTGTGCCGTTTTCAATGTTGGCGCCGGCTGCGAATTTCGCTGGTCGCCGCCTGAAAAATGACAACACAATTTGTGCAATCATAAAAAAAGGAGAACAAAAAAAAGAAGAAATTTACAATGAATTAAAGTAAGAGCAAACATACAAACAACAACATGCACTATCAAGATAAATGACTTAATGTAAGTTGCCGGTGCACAACATGACAAATGCAGCGGGAAAAGCAATGGAAAATGGAAAATGGAAAGATCCCACAGATGGAGCCAGGGACCAAGCTGCGAGTGCTGCCAAAAATGTCTAGGCGCCATGACTAAACAGACAGACTCGGAACTGGTGAAAAAGGGTTTCGCGCTTGTCCCATTTTTTATAGGGGAAACCCCCTTCTCTCTTTCTGAGTCTCTCTCCCCCTTCTGCATTTCGTGCGTGTACAAAATCTGTCGCTGCCTCAGCTTCAATTATTTTTTACACAATTTTCTTGTCTCTTTCGAGGCGACACTCATTTCTTTTTTGTCGCTCTTGCGACGATCTTCCATCTCTTTTCTCAACTTTTGTTCTTTTCTTTTCTTTGCTTCCTTACACATTTTTGGTGCTGCTCATAAATTTCAGTGTCCGTCGTCTGTCGTGTTTGGGGGGCTTCGTAAAGAATCACTGCTGTTATTCTAATTTTATGGAAATTCCTACACTTTTTCTTGCCTTTTCTTTTCAGCGCACGGATTTGCGTTTGAGAAAAATCTGTTTGTCATACGCTTCGTTGCGCCTCATTTTGCAAAAAACCAAAATGTGGACAGAGGGAACCAAAAAATATTGCTGGGCCTGTCTTACAGCTGGCCAAAACTCCATCGAGTGGTTCACAGCTGGCCAGTGAAAAGCCGAAAGACCGACAAGCAGATAAAAAATAAAATTAAAAATAAGAAGAACTTTCACAACGCATAAATTTGCTGCATTAGTTTTGCGCCACATAATTCTTGCAGTGAAACATATGGAATGTGGAGGGAACGAGGAACAGGCACAAATTTGATTTTAAATCTGCGCGGCAAAGTGAATTTTGATTATACAAATTCGTGGGAAGAAACAATTCAACAACTTCTTCAAGTACTTTTAAAGTGTCTTATACACATATATCTTTAGTTTGTTTCTCATGAGCACGGGGACTTTTGAAATCAGAGTTTGGAAATTTTCAATTATTATTGCCTTAATTATATAAATCAGCGCTTAGATTTTGCGATTTAAAATAATTCGGACACAGTTCAAAAAATGTGAATACAGAAGGAATGATCAAAATAATATTAAGTTATGAAAGTTTATAGGTGATAAACCCTTTAGCATATTGTTCATTTTGGTATTTTATTTGACAAAAACTGAATCGTCTTAGAATTAAGTTTTAAGTGCTACTTTGTACTAATTGTAATATAAGAAATTGATTAAACATTTTTAATTTGCCAAAAAAATAATAAAAGATAACTTTTAACGAAACTAGAAAATGTTGTTACAATTTCACTTATAACTCTTGAGCAAAGGTAACGGATGCTAAAGTAATAAATACGAGTAATTTTCTGCAGCTATGATCCAATAGACTATTTTAGATAGAGCGACTAAACATATTACTAATTATTCTCAATGCCTATTGACTTGTTTTACAGCAAAGTAATTTTCCAACAATTTCCTTATAATGCCTGCGATAATTCAAACTTCAAAGACACAATTTGGTATATGGATTTTTCTTAAACATCTCTTGCATAGATCATGATTATGGATGCTGAAACTATATTAGTTGTTCAATTTAACGCTTAAATTAAAAAACGAAATGGGTCGAAAAGATGGCGTAAAAAATTCACAAAAGAATAAGAAAGAGCGCCATCTAGAGATAGAGATAGGTTAGCATTTTTTATGGGGATCTGCATAGTTTATTGTCAGTTTTATGACCCGCGTCGCCCCCGCTGCAGTTTTAAATGCTTGGCAATCAGTGTTAATGCCACAGTCGATGGAAAAAGTCCCCCTCATTAAGTGGGGCAACAGCAACAACAACAACAACAGCAACAACAATAAAAGCCAAGACTACAACAACACTTTTCTCACCTTCAAGATGCCGTTCACGTTTCATTTGTGTTTTTCTCATTTTCATCCCATTTCTTTTTGGGGTCATGCCAGGGCCTATTAACTTTTTGTGGTCGGCGACATCCGTCGAGTGTTGACAAAATTAGAAGCGCGTTGGCGTTGAGACGTGAGACGTGAGTGAGTAAAGAGTGAGAGGTGACTGAGTAGAGAGTGGAAGTCTTTTCACACTTCCCCTCCAGCGATCAAATTAATTAATATCATAAAAATGTCAAACCTTAATTATCATAAATAGACAAACGACAACAAATATTACACGATTCATTTGTTTCTTTTCGTTGGAACAAATGAAAAGTGCGAAAAACATTCGAGTCTTTTTCCTTACATTTTCTTTTTATTTTTCTGTTTTTTCTTTTACAGCTAGATCATTAGTTAAATACATTTAGGACAAATTTGACACTAATTTGTTGGCATGACATTTAATATATAAAATTATGTGGATATTCTCAAGCTGGCTCGAATTCCAATTAATTTGTGCTCATTTCTAAGATTTTATTTGGTATTTTAATTATGTGCGAAGAGCATAAATTAGTTACTTTGTTATGTTTTAGTTTGCTATAAATTATAGCAAAAGCTTATATTGGCCATAAAATTGATATTCAAAATTATAGTAAATTTCTTTCATTGAGTTTAATTGATTTGTATTGTCAAGTTCCATATGCACTTCAAGCGTCAATTGAATTGATCTGATTGGCAATGCCAATGTCAACTTGCGAGCACTTCAATTGCATTTGTCAACACTTTTTCGGCAAAAACACTTCTGACACTTTTCTCAAAAATGTCGAGTTATTTTTGTGTCGCACTAACTTGAAAAAATCGATTGTATTCACCCCAAACGCACTCATGACACATGTCAAAAATAGGAAAGAAAAAAATCCGTTTCAGAAAATAAAATAAAAGTGTCATAAGGCAACTGCAACTTCAGCTTTGAGTTCAAATCCAACTCCAGCTGCAGATGGGAAGGCAACATTGCCTGCTGACAAATAAAACTGTCAGTTTTAATAACTAAACACAACAACAACAATGACAACGACAGGCACAACAACAAGTGCACTTCACTTGCTGCACTTCTTACGAAGTTGTTGTTGTCGTGGTGGTTGTTGTTGCTGCAGCATTCGTCAATGAGCAACACAGACCGCCCGGCAGAGAGTTGCCAGAGCAAGAGCATTGTCTGTCTGCCCTCGTCAATGCCCCCATCCACCGCCCCATCCCCATCCCCTCTCCCCTACTCTACTCGACTTCTTTGCCCCCAAACGTTGGCTCTGTCCCGCTGACAGATTACAGCTGCGATAAAGCGCCAGAGAATGTTCTGTTGCCCTCAACCAAATAATAATATTCCAACTTTTGTCTCTCGCTCTACACTATATATGTATGAAGTTTTGTGTTTTCTTTGGGCACATTTACTTGAATTTTTTAATTAAAAGTAAAGCAAACGCAACGCTGATAACTTTTTGTGGCTCGCTTTTAAAGTTCTTTATACTTTAATCTAAAATGCCATGACACGAAATGAAAACACAAACACATATAAGAGAGTTCTTCTTCCGTATTTACTCGATGAGCTCATAAATATATCAAATTTTATTTTTATTTTCGTACATCATTTGAATAGAATCGAAAAAGAAAAAGAAAAAATAGATTTTTCCTATGTCTTGAGTTGATTAGAGGTCGCTCGCCTTATTGATAATCTCTGGCAATTAGGTTTAAAGAAATTTATGTTTATATGCAGCGACTGATAGTTGAGCTCTTTATGAGCTAGCGAAGGAGAGGGGGAGAATCAGAGAGAAAGGGACAGGAAGATACAACTAAAATTGAATATAAATTTGAAACTGAAACTGCAATTTTCATACTTATTTTTCTCTTTTCTTTTCATTGCAGGTAAGTTGCTGCAAAAGTTGCTTCTCCGTTCTAAGGTAACAATAACAAACAAACAAGAAAGAAAAGAAGCCAACACTCAAGTTGCTGCCACAATTGTGTCAACGTTGGCGTGAAAATCCATTAGAACTAAACTATGTCAATCGATTGAAACAAAACGAATGCGGAATGTGTGTAAAGGGGAAACGTTGAAGTTGAACACAAACAAGCCACAAATTTTCAACGCATAAAGAAGAGTATAAAAATGCAAGCAGACCCAAATACACTCACACACACATCCACATACATATATATTCCTGTGTTTGCTTCTATGTGTAGATACATTATCGATGCTGCCTCAAAGACAGCCATGAATTATTTAGCTACCAAATGCATTTCTAATGCCCCCCTTCTCATCCCTTTACAAAAGTGCAAATGAAATTTGCTTTCGGGTTTCAACTCGAACTTAGTTACCGCACACTTATTGGATGTCCCTCAACCCTCAACACATACACAGCCCCAATTTAATTAAGTGTCCAGTTTCAGGTAGCCAAAAAGTCATGTGACGCACGTGCAACTTTTGGATACCACATTGATTGGTTGACCTCCCTTTGACTTCCCCTCTTCTGCCCCTTTTGTTTGTGGTCCCTTTGCTTGGACTGTCTTACAATAGCGAAACAATAACAACATTAAATTAATATCAATTGAATTTAATTGACATACATCGCCACAAACATGAAGTCGAAGCTCAAACCAACTTCAGACTTTTCAAATTTCAAATTAAAGTGGAGCACGAACAGCTTTATTTTTCAAATGTCGAATTTAATAGATTATTATATTTATCTCTTAAGAAAACTGCTCCAATTTAAAGTTGACTTAAGAACAATTCAAAAGTCTGCTTAAAAGAATTGTAGCTGATTAATTAAACTAGGTTTTAGCAAAGAAAAAAGCTCAGTTAATTGACGTCTTCTTTTCGTCTTTAAAGCTACAAGGGCAAAAGAGAAATAAACTTAATAAGTGCAAAACATATCTATGTAGCTTTTATAATTTAGAGATACATTTCAAGAAAGGCAATTTAATTTTTAAGGCATTTTTAGCCTTGACTTGTTCATTTTATTTCTAAAATATTGCCTTTAAAAATATACATATATCTTTATTTTGTTGCTTTAGAAATATGTGTATGAAGTTAACAATTTTCTATTTAGATATATTTAATCATTATTCACTTAATATATTTTAAAAAAGAATTATTTAGAGCATGGCAATTCTCATTTATTTATATAATAATATTTCATTTATTATTAAATTGTTTTCTATATTTAATCTGCACATCCTTAAGCCTCTAGGCCTTGAATTCAGTTTGTCTCTAATGCAAGCAGCAAACAATGCATTGTAAACGGTTTCTGTTGAAACAGTTTGTAGCATCTATCTATATCTATATCTATGCTGTCTGTAGTGTGTAGGTAGTTATTGTTTGCTAGCTAGCTAATGTATCTGTTAGATACTTAGTTGTAGTTGCATTTGCCAATCAGTTGGCAAACAATCGAGTTGCCGCATCAGCAACACGATGAAGCCAACTTGCAGCACGGCAAATGTGGCACTTTTGATTGATGTCATTGGTGACAGACGCCCCTCCCCTTTCCCCTCTCCCCTCTGTCAGTCTGTCAGCCAGCTGTTATTATCAAATAACCGCGCATATCAAATAACAAAACAGAGACTTTTGCGAGCGTTGCGAATTTTGCGAGAGGATGCGAGAAACTCGGAGAATTGGAGACTCTGAGAATGTGGCTTGTGCTCTATGCACAAATAGACTTAAATGATGTTTACGAAGCCGCAGAGATGCTGACGTCGCAGTCGCTGTCGACGTTGACTGCGACTGCAGTTGCCACTTCATTTCTCCCCCTCTCTCTCTCTCTCTCCGTTTGACTTGTGCTCCTGCGACTCCTGTGTTTGCACATTTGTTTGTATTTTCCAGATATTTGTGTATCTTTTCCTGCATGGCAATTGTCTGCCTGAGTGTGGGTGTGTGTGTTTGTGTGTGTGTGTTCAGAAAAGTGCAATTTGATATTATTGCCAAATGGCAAATACCGTTAGCGCCACATGAAACAGTTTGTGTCTGTAACTAGTCGGGATTTTCAAATACTACAACCTGAGTATCTACAAGTATGTAACCGAGAGTATCTTTGTATCTATAGCTGTGTGTATCTGTGCTCTTGTGTGTGGAAAATATTGCCATTTTGTCACATTTACTTAACTGCAGCCGAGAGCAGAGTCGCAGGCAGCTGTGATATCTGTGGCATGTGGCTGCTGAGGTTTTCCCTTCTTGTATTGTTCAAATTGTGGCTGCGGTTTTTACTCCTTCACTTTCCTTTGCTTTCCCTTCTTTCGTATACTTTCCTTGATCCTGCTTTGCTTTTCATTTGCCACGCTAAATATGATTAAATATTTCGTAATGAGACTGCGGTTTTATGACGTTGACATTGTTTGTTAGTTGGGCAAAAACCGCGTCAGGCAGGCAGACAGAAAGATAGACAGACGGGTTGGCAGACGGATAGACAGACAGGCAGCTTGGTAGGCCGGGCTAATTGACAGCGCTCAGATGCTGTGGCTTTACTCAGTGTTGGTTAATACCGAAAGGCTTCAAAAACTGCTGAGTTAGTTAAAGAATTATACACAAAACTTATTCTACAATATTTAAAATAAAAATAGAGACATTTCTTGAGTCTGACTTTAAATATATTTTGATTTGATATGTTGATATTGAATTTAATTTATTGATTTTGATTCCCAGTGCTTCAAGCTAACGCTTATTATTTAAGGCACTAGTCACTATTAAAAACATCGGTCTTAAAACAATAAACAATTAATGAGTTTTGTTTTAGCTTTAAGATAAATTTAAATTCTAGTTTACAATCTAAATTATTCTTACTATTTTAAATATTTTATTTTTAATATTTTTAATGTGGTACATTTTATTTTTATTTACTTTTATAATAATGTTGTTTTTAATAAATATTTTTAGTCAGTTTAGTCAGTCATTAGATTTAGTCAGTGTTGAATAAGTTCTTTTAAATACCTTACTATTTTTAATTTAAGTCTGCTTTAAATTTTGAATCAATATTCAAGGTGCTTAAGTAATTCTTGAAATACCTTGGATCAAGTTACAAATATATTTGATATTTACTGCACCATTTGTCAAAGTGCTCTTTGATATTGAGCCGACAAAGTGTTAAAAAAAGTAAAACAAATACATTGAAATAATACCTGGAATATCATAGATTTATCTACCCCAAAGTCAAGGCAATTCTAAGGTTTCAAAATAATTTTTGGGGTGTATCGCAGACAACCCCTTGACTTTCCTCGAAATTTACTCTGCATTTATTTAAATGTGTAAATTTAGGTTGCTTTTGGGGCAGACCTGCCTCAATAGACAAAGACCCCAAAGAACTTTCATTCATTGGCCTTGACAAGGTCATAAATACAACACACACACACATACACACAGCATTGGGTTTTCATTTTCAGGGACAATGTTTTGGTTGAACCGATTAAATTGTTTTTCGTATAAATTTCAAATTAACAAGCACTCGGCTCTGAAAGTTTACTGATTTATTTTGGATTTATATTACTTGACTGCGGCACACGAATGAGATCACAACAACAACAACGGCAACAACAACAACATTGAGAATGTTAGCTACAGCAACAATCAGGACATATGAAACCCTTTTCTGAGTTAGCCTTTGCCTTTCTCCATCTGTGGGAAAAAGAAAAAAAAATTGGAGCGAAAAGCATTTTATGAGCTCTGCCTTGATTTTCTCTCTTCGTCAATTTTACTTTTTTTCTGTTCCATTTTTTTTTGCTACCGAGGCAACCCTTTTTTTTCTGCATCGGATCAAAGGATTACGAAAAGTTTGGTGATGCGTAAAATGAGTTTGATGTTGATATAAACATGTTGATGATGTTTTAATGTAAATAAAACTGCCGAGCAGCCATCGAAACCTTGAAACAGAAGCGGGACTGAGACCAGGACCCGGATCCGAATCGGGATCTGAACCGCAATCCTGAAATGATGTGTAATCGTCTGCGGCTAAATTTGTTGAAAAGTGTTCTCCACATGCATAAGTTGTGAACTATCTGGCTTCAAAATGTATAGATATACATTTTTGAGACAAGTCAATTTAAAACAAATCGCACATAATAGACTAAAAAATACCCTGCAGTAAGATGTAGGCACAACAAAAAATGATAGCTCAAAAATGAAAATAGGAAATAGATAAATAAATAAGAGCTCAACATTTCTGAAGCTTTTTTAAAAATGTTTCAACGTTAAGATTTCTATCTTGAATCTAGGCTCAAAATTCTAAAACATAGAGAAATCATCTTGAATAAGGGACCACTATGCTTTTGTGTTTTTTAATTATTATTATTTTTCTATACAATTTGATAATAAGGACTCGTTTTTAACTACGATAAAGCCTTCTTCGATTGCATTTGCCTATGAAATACTGTGCTCTCAGGTAAAAAGTAGCTTAGATACTATAACTTGCATTAAATTCTCTATCTCATAAGCAAATCGAACTGTCATCAAACTTTGTCTGTCTGCTATGAATTCGACACAATAAACAAGTCGAAACGAGGTGCACAACTAAGAGCTGTTGTGGAATGCTTGGCAGGTAATATGACAGATGAAGTTGATTTCCGATGGAATCGTTTGTTTAAACTAACTAAATGCCAGACTCTGCAGCTGAAAAGCAGAATTGACATGTCAGAGTCGCTTAAGTGAGACACACAGCAAAACAGGATTCAGTCATTGGGGCTTCAACAACGAAAGTTGAGGCAAACAAACACTTTATTAAGTGTGGAAAGTGTGGCTGACTGAGCGAGTGCTGTTTTCATGCAGCCCTTTTCACGCACGCCTTGCTAAATGCCTGACCCTGTTCCTTGATTCTGACTGTAAGTGTGAGTATGAGTGTGAATGTGAGTGTGAGTGTGAATATGAGTGTGGGTTACTGAGCACACTTGAAATTGATGCGTGACCGCAGCACGTACGAATTTTTGGCTATAAATTCTCAGCACTCTGCCAAAAAAGTGTTTTAAAAATGTTTATAATTTTGAGTGGCATGCAACGCCGAGTCGAGTCGAGTTGCCAGCTGAACGCTGTCTGCGCCACGTCTGCACCTTTGCGCCTTTGGGCCACGGCTCCTTTTGGCCTCGGCACGCGCCAAGGTCTTTTCCTTGCCCCTCACTTCCTTTTCTGGTTGGCCCAAAAAATAGTAGGGTTCAATGTCCCCAAGGCGTCGTCGTCGTCCTCGTCTCAATAACAACGTACTGCGGCCGGGAGAAATTCTCATGGAAACGTGCGTAGTTTTCTGTATGAATTGGCACACACTCATACACACACTCACATACACACTCATTTCAGTTACTGTCTCATAATGCGCTTATTACGATGGCACATAAAATAACAATTTATCTGAGCATTACAAATTTGCCCCCAACGCGGCCCTTTTATGTCAGCTCTTGTCAGGATCTCTTAGCTCTTAGCCCAGTCAGCTGTTCCTGCTTTCCTGCCTGACTTCCTTTCCTTCTCTATTGCCTAATGCTGTCATTATGCTAATAGTTTTATTGCCGCTGCACTTGCTGCCTCCTGTTCCCTTCTCCACATGAATGTTTAATGAATTTATTAGCACGTGCAGCCAATGACTCTTGGCCAATGTCCTTTGTGCCTTGTCCCTGTCCCTTTACCCAGGTTCCTTTGGCCATATTGATGTTTGTATTGATTACGTGCACCTCCTGCCTGTGTTTTGTTTTGTTTGTCTACCTGACCAACAAAAGCAGCTGCTCCTACTCAATGTATGATACTCAAAGTCCTCTCATGTTTTTTTTTGTGTCTTTCGCACAGCTGCTAACTAAATATAATTCTAATAAATGTTACTATTTTTATATCAAGCTGAGCTCAATTTGACGGCCCATTGTCATGGCTAAATATGTCGCTAGAGAGTCGTGTTTCTATGAATAGCATAGACAGTTTATTTATTGTGTAATTGATGACAAATAAAACTTAATTAAGGACATTGACAGCGCACATAAAAATGTATAGAAAGCGGGGAAAATGTAGGTTAATTTCAGTATTTAATAATAAATAATGCTGCATTAAGTTATTTTCACTTGCTCTTAAATTTATTGTGGAATGTCAAGATGTTAGTATTTGACATGTTTGAAATATTACTTTAGCTGTACCAAATCATAATCTGGATCTGTATTTTTAACTTAAACTTTCATGCAAATTTCATAGAAAAATTATTTGAATACACAATTATATTTGATTTTTGTTTATTGTTGAAAATATATGCAGTTAAATATATAAAGTATTGATTGAACCTTTAATACCTCTCCTGTAATCTGAGGATCTTCTTGTTAATTACCTAAATTAACCCTGTAATGCCTAACCCTGCCTTTAGGCGGGGTCAACAAAAAGCTCCATCAAAACTACAAAAATTAATATATTGACAAAATTTGACTTTTAATATATTGCTAATATATGCCCGCATGTGGTTACATATGACAAATGACTTTTATCCAATTCAATTTGCAGAAATATGATATCAAAGTCAAAAAAGCAGGTTTTTGGCGCAATTAAATAAATTTTGGCAATCACTGATTTTTAGACAAAGATAATAAGCAGTAAATCTTATCGTACACAGTTAAGAAAAATACTGGGGGATAGGAAATTTAGTCACCTATTAAATGATGTAACAATATACACAGAAAATATAAGTTAAGCGCACTAAAATCGCTTTAAGCGTAAACCCCGCCTAAAGGCAGGGTTGGGCATTCCCGCCAAAAATTTTTGTGAGTATTTGCAAGGGATTAAAAATTTGTTGAAGCTATCGATTTCATCGTACTATGTTTTTTAACTTAATTTCTATATTGTGTGGGTGGAGGATGTTTATAAAGCAAAGCAATTATTGAATATCATATAAAATATATGAATACATATATTTATAAATTTATATCCAATAAAAAACAAATGTTTTTTTCAAAAATTTTTGGCGGGAATGCCCAACCCCGCCTTTAGGCGGGGTACGTATTTTTACCTGTAATAGGTAAACTAAGCGTCTGATTCAAAAACTAAGTTCAGATTCGTTCATTTTGACCAAAAATTAGTCTAAAATGATTTTTCCAGCACGATAGAAAAATAAGGCATTAGAGGGTTAATAATAATATTAAAAAATGTAAAAAATCTTGTATTTATTTTAAGTAGAGCTTTCAGCTTACTTCTAAAAATAATTTCAATATCTGACTTAATTTTGTAAAAAATATTCGCAGTCCAATTTCTATTTGCGCAATCGTTAATACTATTATTAGTCCAACCCCCAGCGACTTATTTGACTTACAGCTCAGAAAATTATTTTAGCCTTTTCTTCCCACTTGGCTGGGAACATCCCTAAAAACCTGCTGCCTGGGTAACATCTGTTGTAAGCGCATTAAAGGCTCGCACTTCTCGTAAGCAGTCGACAGTCAGCGGTCAATGTACCCTTGGCCAGCAGGTCAGGGGTCAGATGTCAGATGTCACGGGGTTATTTGCGCCGAAGATGACACAATTTAGAGAGCGGACCATTGGTCAACAGCAATCAGAGGCGCATCCAACCCCTCGTGGCTATTTATTAAGCCTTCAGCACATCCCACAGCCATCAGTCGAGCGCCGCTTTAATTGCTGACCTTCTGTCGGCCTGACCTTTGGCCAGAAGTTACGCTTGAGTGCGTTACGGCTTTTTTGGGTCGCTGTCTAACTGAATTGTGAATTGTGTTGGGTCAGCTGGTCAGCTACTTGGCTTACTTATTTAGACTTATCTCCCACTCGACGCTCGCCTTGCGTAATTCAATTATAAAATTCTCATGGTCAATACGCTTTAATTGCAGTTCTTATTTTGGGCGCGTGCGGATTACAAGTTGACAAGAGCCAAAAAAGGAGAGGAATAATGCGCTCTAACTGAAACTGGAACTAGTTTTTGAATTGGTATTGGTATTGGGGTTGTTCTTGTTGTTGTTGTTGTTGTTAGCCTGTCAGTCTCATGAAAACTCATTTAAGGCCCGAAAATTGTGTCCCCATGGAGCATTTTCTGGGCTGTGTGTGTGTGTGTGATGTCAGGCACGCCTTCATGTCCTGACCAGGCATATCCTGGCACTTCCTGCCGCTGGCACGCACTCTTCACTGCTTTTTTTCTTTCTCTCTGCCCTGGACATTTCCATTTACCGCAATTTCCTACCCCTTGCCCCTCCCCATTTGCTGGCATTTATTCCACCCCCAAAAACACAGCCAAAAATAAAGTCGCAACCCCTTTTGGGCTGTTGGTCTATTAAATCGAAAAACGATTACAAACTATAATGCAGTGTGTTTGTTTTGTTTTGTTTGCTTTCTGTCCTTATTCCCCTCCCTCCTCCAACTCGTCTCTTCACCGCATTTTCTGTCTAGCTGCAATTATTGACTTTGTCTGGTCAACGCATCGCATTTTCCCATTTTAGCGCAAATGTCAATTCTCTATGCTGTTGTCGTTTTCCTGTCGCCCCCCTTTGATTTTCATGGGCATTAAACTTTTGTTGTAGGCCTGGTCTGAACTGTCTGTCTGTCTATCTATCTGTCTGTCTGCCTGTCTGTATGTCTGCCTGTCTGTCATGGCTTTTGTGGTCATGTCATTGTTTCATTTTCACACGCAACTACCAACTACTGTGTCCTGCCAGCTTAACGTGGCCCACAGCCATTTTCCCCTACCTCCCCCTCACTGCCCCTCACTCCCCCAAAACATGCACAGCACAGCTGTTAAATTGCGTTCAGTTTTTATGTGCAATTTCTGTTTTATTTGTATTTGTATTTGTATTTGATTGTGATTTTATCAATATGTTTTGTTGCCGCTCGACTCGTCCTTAATTGAAATGTTCAGCGGGCGTAATGTTATTGCCAGAAAGTCGCATCGCATGTTTGTTCACATAATTCCCCCAATGACTAAATTCACCCACACACACCGACACACACACACACAATTCTTAACCCTTGTGCAGCCCCCAGTCAATTAATAATAAATTATGATTTTCATTGGAAATAGACAGATATTATACAACAGTTGTGGGCGGCATTCGATTTTGCTCTAGTTGTTTTTTGTGTGTGTGTGTGTGTGTTTGATGAGTGTTTGTCTATGATTAGATTCTTTGCTACGAATTAGCTTTACTGACCTGAAGACCACAAGTTCAGCATATGTTTGAGTTAATTAAACTCTAAACACAATATGTGGATATCAAAGGAATTTGAAATTCACTTTTAATTTACAGCAGGGATTCTCTTTCATTAGTAATTAAACTGCTAACTAAACAACAAAGCTAGTTGAGGTTGGGCTTATTAAATCTTAAAATCTAAATATAAGGACTCCTTAAATATGTGTAATTTCTAATTGTTTTCTCTTCCCTATGTTAAAAGTTTATATATTGCGGGCATGTTAATTTCTATATCAAATATGCAAGTAAATTTTATTTTATATTTTTAAAATCCCTTTGACAATTTTTTAAACATATTTTAAATTTTAATGTGTCACAGAGTTTTTATTTTTCCTTATAAAAAATGCTAACATTTTAAGCTTTCAAATTAAAATTTAATTATTAATAGCAAGGAAAATAGCATGTAAATAAAGTAAATATTTCACTGATATAATTTGCAAAACTGTCGTTTAATTACTTAATAATTTTTTATCTGGAAAAAAACACTTTGTGCTCAATAGCTGCTTCAATTTGAATATATGGAATTTGGAAAAATATGTGTTTAATAAGATAAAAATCATTTGCGACGTCAGCGTTCTTTTTTCTGCATTATTTTACTCAACGACTAATTCCAGAAATTGCCTGACTGCCAACGAGCCAAAGAACGCGAGTGGCACGCACAGTTTGGGGCAGGAAAAAAAGAAACAGAGAAAGAAGCAAAAAGTGTCAACTAGTTGACCCCATCGCAAGTAGCCAGAACGCAAGTTGCAACAGAACAACAAGAAAAAATGTCAAGCCAGGACAGAGTAAGAGACATCAAAATGAAGCTGCACGAACTACACAAAAAACAAAACAACGAAATGAGAGAAAGAAAAAAAGAAATTGAGGAATGAAGTATGGAGTACAGAGTGTAGGATGATGATGAGGCATGCAACGAGACGAAGCAGTGCAAATGAAGTTGCCAAAGCTGCCTTGCGACACAACCTCACTTCTAGTTGTGTTGCACCAAGTTGTTGTTGTTTATGTTGTCTGTGTTGTTGTTGTTTGTGTTGTTGTGGGCCAATTACAGTGCAAGCGCTGGGTCGCTGGCTCGAATTGAAACCGTGCAGCGCAGTATGTGCAGTCACGAGATAAACAAGTTGGCAGCCCTGCAAGTGGCACGACTCTCCGGCAACGTCGACGTCTCTGTCTTCATCTCCGGCTAAGCACAGTGGGCCTTTTCATCAGCTAAGCTCGGATTAATTAGTTGATTTGCGAAAAATTTCAAACTATTATACTAAAAGCTTTTTAAAAAAAAAGAAAAACTTTAAGTTGATTTAATTTTAAAAAAAGAAATTTTTTTCAGAAAATTGTTTAATTATTTGTTAACTTTTATAAATTTATTGAGCTTATGAGAGAATCTTATCAATTTATATTTATATATTTTCTTTTTAGCGGAAGTACATTTTGAAGCCTTACTTTTACGTTGACAAGAGTACTTTTAAAATATACAATGACCAAGGATTTATATGTCTATTATTAATATATACCTTCCTAGCTCAAGTCCTCATTGTCCAAAGAAAAGTTTAAATTATGCAGACTTTGACTTATGGAATTCTATGATTTATTTTTAAATTTTGTTGTTAAATGAAGGGCATTTATTCAAGTTAAAACTCCTTTAAAATTAGGAAATCAAAAATAAAAAATTTGCGGCTATTAAAATTACAGCGAATAATAAAACAATTGAAGCTAAAGCTTGTGTTAAAAAATATTTAAAAAAAGACTCAGTATATTTTAAATTATTCGTATCTCCTATTAGGGGAATAAAGAAAAAAAATTAATTTCTAAACCTATTCAAGAATAAGATGTAATTGTAATTAATGTTCCTATTATTATTATTATTAGAAAAAAAATTTTTGAAGAACTATGTATTAAAAATTATGCTTTCTTTCAATAAAATTATTGCGCATTGTTTTAAATTCACTTAAAATTTGGGAATGTCAAAATGGTGGCTAAATTAGACAAAGGAATCACTGTGCAACAGTTCATCTCTCCGCGTTTCTCCGTCTCTCTCCGCCTGTCATTTCGAGCTTTGCGCTCATTTTCGCCTTTCGCAATGGCGGCGTTTGCTTGCTCCTCCCTCTCCCTCTTTCTCCCTCTCCCTGTTCTTCATCTGCTCTTCTAGTTTTTTTTTGCTGTGCCCTTTAGCTCGAATTGCATTGTTACGGCTCACGGCAAATGCCCAGGGAATGACATTCAGCATTGGGTGTTTGTCTATGTGTGTGTGTGTGCTAAGTATCTGTGTGTAGATGTGACTTGCGGTTCGACAAGCGTAAGACATTTTCAATTACAGTTGCCAGCATTGCCGCAACGTGGCAAAGTCCCACTTGCCCCCAATGCCCCAACTGCCACAGTTGCAATCCCAGCTGCTGCCATGTCCAGTTGCCAGTTTCCCATTTCCAGCTTCAGCTTCAGCTTGAGTTTCAGTTTCAGTTTCAGTCTCAGTTGTAGCTGCAGCTTTTGGCCCGCTTTCAGTCCATGTGGCACTCGTTAGCCGTGCCGCCAAATCAAGTTGCATGCAACGCATGTGGCCATTGTGTTCCCTTCTTCTCTCGGCGGCTGCTCGTCAGCCACGAAATGCGTCAATTAGACAAAATTGCAATTGCTGAAAGTAAATGTTTGTCACTAACTCCTTTCACTTGCCACAATCCTCTCTTTATCTGCCTCAGGCCAAGTTCTTGTTGTTGTTGTTTCTTAAATAGGCACATAAATTCGTCTTGTTGTTGAAGTTTTTCGCTTTCGCACTTTTCGTTTCATTTCGTTTGGCGCACCAAACTTTTATGACTGCTAATTTGTGTTGTCAACAAAGTTAACATGTCCGCACTTGTTTGTGCCTCAAACTAAGTTAAGACAAGCACTAAGACTTGAACCAAGATTGTCACTACTTCTCATTGACAGCGCAAGTTGTTTACAATTTAATTACTTTAGCTACAACTTACTTATGTCAATTGCAGTTAATTTGTTTTACAAATGTGCAACGAAAAAAGTTTTTATAAATTCCATGCATTTTACATTTATTGCAGTCTTTTGTTTAGTCTTTTAAGACCTTGTTTCATCATTTGAAATTGTCAAACTCATGAATCTATCACTTATTTAAATTAATTTGTTCATTTGTTTTGTCTCTACTGAAAATTCGCATGTTTATTTATGCGTCAATAAAATTTAAAATATTTTATTGATGTAGTTTTGGATTAACATGAAACTTTTTCTGTCGGTAATTAATAAATAAAATATATTTTTTAAATTTACTGCAAGAATTAAATGTATTTTATTGACTGTAATCAAAATAGATTGATTGTTTGTGATTTGATTTTATTCATTGATTGTATATGAAAGCGAAAAAGGTTGGATTATTTATTTTTGTCCCTTAAACAATTATTTTACAACGCATTTTGCAAGATAAATTTTAGAAACTATTTGAATCATGTTTCCAATAGTTCGTTCGGGTGAAAAAATAAACAAATAAATATCAAATTATTAAATAAATTGAAATTATATTTTAGGCATTCCCTGATGAGATTTTCCCTCAATTTTTTTGCAATAATTTGTGCAATGAATAATATGCTTATTATTTAAATATATATTTATATTTAATTTATATTTCTTAAACAGTAATGAAATAATAATCAAATGCGTTAATTTTCTTTCATATCTTGACACTAAATATTTTTTTATTTCCATCACAATGTTTGTTCAAGTTGCCTTGTTCTTCGTTCTTCCGACACTTTTTATCAGCTCATTGCACTCTTCAATGTACAGTTAAGTCTATGACTGATTCCACGCACTCAAGACTCCATAACTGTGCTGCATTAGTGCCCTCACCTCTCGTGGGCTGTTAAGTATCAACACCCCAATGGGACTCGAGTGCAATTAAGAGTGCAACTTTATGAGTCACTGTCTATCAGAGTGCCCAGCAATAACAACAACACTTCCATAATCGCAGAGGGGTGCTGAAGAGAGAGAGGGAGAGAGAAAGAGAGGGAAGTTGCGCTGAGCCGCCTAAAAGGGAGACGCCTGTCAATCATTCCCGGGGCAGTGGCATTTGGGCACTTGGGCCATGCAGCCGAAAACACTTTAGTCATAAATCAATTAAAATTGATTTGCGGCCCCTCTTTCCACTCCTCACCCCTCACCCTGTCCAACCAAAAGACAACTGAAAAGGGACTCTGACAAAACACAGTGCGAATTACGAGTGTATTTTCAACAAAATAAAAAATATGAATATCTTCTTTTTTTTCAATTCAACATTCTGCATTTTCTTATGCGTACAATTTCCGTAATGAATCGCAGCATTGCTGGAAATTATCTAGCATCAGCTAGAGTTGCATCTTCAGTCTGGTTTATGCCACAGTTTTTCTCTACACTTTTTTTTTGTTGCCACTTAGACTCGTTTGAGCGATTTATATGAAAGACGCAAAGTTGCCTTAGCCCATTTACCCGTATTCATTTCAGCATTTTCACTGCGTATTCCAGCTATCTGCAATATCTTTCAGCTGCTGCCACAGACCCTGCTGCTCTTGCCCCCTCACGTTGCAGCTTCTCTTATCTGAAGGAGACAGCGCCGAGAGCGAGTCGAGCAAACGAAGCGTGGCCATTTCAGTTCAGCTCGGTTCAGTTCAGGGTCGCAGTTGCATCCATGACTTCATATTGCCATTTGCTTTATAGCACATTTTCTTCTTCTGCTTCTTCAACATGTTTTCTGCTTAACGTATTTTAAATATTGACAGCTATTTGCCAATTGCCTCAACTGCAACTGCAACTGCAGTAACAACAACTACCTCAAGTGTCCATAATTTTGTTATGCTGCCTGTCTTTGGCATATTCCTAACTCTTTTCGGGCCATAAATAAAATTGGTCTTATACCCGTTACTTATAAAATATATAAAAGGGTATATGGTATTCGTTGCAATGTATGTAACAGGGAGAAGGAAGCATCTCCGACCCTATAAAGTAAATATATTCTTGATCAGCATCAACAGCCGAGTTGATAAAGTCATGTACGTCTGTCCGTCCGTGTGAGGGCACACAGACTTTCTATAAACCTCACGCAGATCCAGTTTGTTTCTTGATATTAGGATTTTTTTACTAGTTAGCGTTAACTACTATTATTACCTATCATCCTACTAAACCGTAATAAGATCAGACAAATAGAAAGGTTGTAATGGCTGATTAAAGTTTAAAGTTTAAGTAATGCAAGTGCCTAAAAGAATGCAATAAAACATACTTAAAATTTATTTATATAAGTAACGGGTATCCTATAGTTGGAAGCTCGACTACAGCCTTTCCTACTAGTTTTTATACTTACTTTTTTATATGCAACTGCTGCCAGTGCTGCTTCTTCTTCTTCTTCTCCTTGTTATTCCTATACTATTGCCTCATATCCAGGCAACAGCTGAGCTCGAGTCCTGCCATTATCATATGTACTCCTGTTTGCATATGCATATAAATCGAGATGCACACTGTCCGATAACTCTCCTTCTCTCTCTCTCTCCCTGTCTCTCTCCGTCTCTTTCGGTCTTTTTGTGTGTGCAATTTTCATAAATATTATACACTTATACACTTACCAAGAACTTTCCGCTCTTCTGGCTGGCATTTTTGCTTAGCTTATCTTTGGTTTGGCATCTTTTACTTTGTTGCCTCTTCCAAAGGAGACGACTCCTGCTCGAGACAGGCAACTGCTGTGCATTTCCCCCAGCTTGTTGCTCTTGCTACTTGTCATAAATTGGCAAAAAGAAAACACAAATACACACAGCACAAAAGAAAAAGCGCTTCGCATATTTACGTATTTTTCTGCTGCATTTTTTCGCATTTATTTTCCTTTCTTGTAGTTTGACATTTTTTTAAGCTCTGGAAATATTTCTTGTGTTGCCTTTAAATCAGAAATGATTAAGTTGTTTTGCCTCTAATGAATTCGGAGCTACAAAGTGCTTTAAATGTCATTCCGTTCGTTGCTTTGGGCCAACTCAACAACAATCGTCTGTTAACTGCCAATGGCAACTGTCCCGCCCCAACATTGTGCTGAATCAATTACAAAGCAATTGGCTGACAGTGTTTAGCTGCTGGCCAAATTAAGAGGTAACAGGCAACAGGCAAGAGAAGGTTAGACAGTTCAGGCCAAGCACCTGCTAATTGAATGTTATTTATAATGACTTGAATGCATTAATATGGCCTAAAGCAGAATGCTGAATGCGCTGACACAATGCCCATAGAATGTTATATAACGTCTACATTTGAAGCAACAGCTGGACATGGCAAGAGATGTATGTAAATAGATGGCAGTTGAAGTGAAATGCCAGCATTCAGCTAGGGACATGGCCGGGATAATGGCTCGCTTAGCATGCATTAAAATACTAATTTCCATGAAAGTAGCAAAAAAAGCAGTAAGCATCAGTTCCCCTTTTCTACTCCCTTTCTACTCCCTTCTCCTCCCTCCTCCTCCTTCTTCTTCTTCTTCATCCCGAGCAGTTGTCGATGAAGCCGCCGTCTGTCTGGCAGGCGTTGCCTTTTAATAGAGCCACACTAATTACACGCCGTTAGACTGAACGCCACTGAGAAGTCAGTTCTGCCCTGGGACGGACGGACAGACGGACACTCTCTGCTGCCTGCCTCTCCATGTGGGTGGAAACATGAGCATCTCTCTGTATATGTATGTATGTGTGTATGTTTGTTGGCAGTATATAACGAGATGCCGCTTTATTCCTGACGGGCTGTGTTGGCTCATTGCCCGTTTCTCCGTTTGTGCAGCAGCCAAGTCAAATTTGTAATTAAAGCAGCGGAATTTATGAAACGTTACATTTTGTAGACACACACACACACATACACACCAAATTAATCTAGTTTATGCGCAGTCTATACGTGATCTGTGCATAATTGCGAATATTTGAGAATAAGATTCTGTTGCTATGCACTTATTCGATATTCTGATTTATTGAACGTTTTCTTCGTATTTAAGATAAAAGCACTAGTCACAATATTTATGATATTCATTAAAATTATGACTGGATTAAGAAGGCGAAAGACATCATTGTTCTTATTGTATAAAAATCTGAACTGAAATTCTTCATCGAACGAACAACTAAATGTTTTTTTGATTCTCTTCAACCACACTTCATCTTTCTGGTTACTTTTAATACTTATTGACAACATTTTGAATAAGCATTTTATTTAAATTGATTTATTCAAATCAATTCTTTTTTTTTCAATTAATTAAATTTTGTTTTCAATCTACATAATCGTAAAAAATATGTAAAAGAGTGATTTAAATTAATATCTAGAAATTTCAAACAGTCTTTAAAAATATCTTACATTCTTTTAACTCAACTAGTTAATTTGAATTTATTTAAGTACTTTTATTGATCAGGAATTCTGTACTTTCCGCAATTACGTCAACCGCATAAACCTAATTAGGATACACACAGTTTTGTTTGTCTCTTGTTGATGTTGTTGTTTTTGCTGTTGTGTTGTTGTTTTCTTGTGCTCATTTGGTTGCAAGTGCATTTCATGTTGCTTTCCTTTTGTGTGTGCGAGTTAATTTTGTGCACAGTTTTTTGATGAGCAGTGTAAAAGCTCAAAAGGGAAACTGTATTCGCAGCAGCAACGCTTTATTTTTGCGTCGTTCCCTTTTTCATTTATAGTATAGTATAGTATGTATTTATATGTGAGTCACTCTAGCATTTATCCTTGTAGCCACGTTCTTAGCGAGCGCTCTTCAAATTTTATGACCACATAAGCGGCCGCATTACCATCACCATCTCCGTTTCCATCTCCATCTGCAGCTTCAGTTCCAGCCGATTCAGCGAGAAAATTATGCCACTCCACACACACTCAGACACACACACACAGTCAGCTTCATCTCCAGCTGGCTTGATGATGGTCAATTGGACAGAGTGGTCACAAAGGGGGGGACAGTGGTCAGAGGGGGACAGCAATATATAAAATTTATTAGCAGAAATTATGATTATTTCGTTGCTCTTTGCTGCGTGTATTTTTAATATCCATTTCACATTTTGCCTCCCCTTTTTCCATTGCATGTCCTGTTGCCACTGTCAGCTCCTTGGGCTCCTTGGAGTCCTTCGGCTCCTTTGGCTTCTTCGGTTTCTTCTGTGCATTTTAATGGCCACTGCGTCTGTCTTTTGCCAGCTGCATCAATTCCGTTGGCTGCTGTTGCTCCTTCTGTTGTTGTTGTTGCCTTTTCTACTACTTTTTTTCTGCTCCTTTTTTACTTCGTTTTTTTTTTGAGTGGTGCTTGTTAAGCTCGCTTTAATTTTTACTTGAGACCATAATTTTTGCTGTTGCCATTGCTGCCACCGGAAAAAGCAAAGCGTTTTTTATGCGCCACACAATTTGCGTGAGTTTAATTGTGGCCAAATGGCTGGCAAAGCCGACGTTTCATTTTGGCCAGCCGGTTCGGGCTATTAGACTTGCCAAATTGTTTCAGCCTCAATATGTGTAAGCCGTAATTGAAACTGTAAGCCTTATGAAATGCAAAATCTTTGAATTCGCTGCGCAGCTTTAATCGAAATATGAAAAATCGAATAGCGCAAAGAAATTCTAAAGCTGAATGTAAAAATATAAATTAAATCCGCTGGAAAAGTAAATGAATTAAATTTAAAATGGCATAATTAATTTTGCGATTTTGTTAATTTTCAATTAGTGCGCTGCAGCTTAATAAAAAGAACTCGGCATAAATATAATATTATTAAGCGATTAATAAAACTTGCCAAGAGTGCATTAAATTGATTGAAGATTAAAATATATTTAAATAAAATTTAACTTTAAGAATATTAAAGCTAAAAAGTGAGAGTTATATTTCAAATATTTTGCTTACAATTTAATGTGGGAATTAAGATAAAGGTGGCTAATTTGGGAGTTGAGTATATCACAGTGTACATTCTTTATATTAAATATATTTTGCTAACAATTTAATGTGGGAATTACGATAAAGGTGGCTAATTTGGGAGTTGAGTATATCACAGTGTACATTCTTTAAGTACGCCACATACTTGCGCATCGAGCACATTTCCATAACAATATTTAATTTTGCCTATATGCAGTCTATTTGTAAGCCAAAGAGCCCGCGGTGCTGCTACCCACAAGTACCTAGCCCCCTTGCCCCCCTCCAGAGACCCTATAAAAAAAGACAAATGACCCATTAAACGCAAAACTTGTGCACTTTCATCGCAAAGAAAGGCGAACGGAGACGCGAGGCAGCGAAATGCAAACGGCTCAAGAAAATATTGCCCCGCAGCAAAGACAACAAACTCTTGATTTTTATAGGAGCAGAAATACCTGCTGCAGCTCCACCTCCGGGCAGGATGGGAATGGAAATGGAATTGGGAATGGAATGGGAATGGTAGGGATAACGGGCATAAAACGCCAAGATATGCGGAAGGCTTCACGCAGCGTCTATTTTTCACTTGGTCGGTCTGTCGGTCTGTCGTGGTGGTAAGGAGGGCAAAAGGGGTTTGTCTTAGGATTTGTTGTGCTTATGAAAGCATTAAACTTTCCTCATTTAAGGCAGCGCACTTGAGTTGCCTTTTTTACTGCAATTTCGTCCTTCAACTGCTGCTTCATTCTCCACTTTCCTCTCCCTTGATTCCTTCTTCGTCGACACGCCCCACTCGTTGCCATTCCTATTGCCATTGTCGTTGTTTTTTTCGTTGTCGTCTGATTATGGCTTTGAGCTCGCAGCGCTCCCAATTGATACCCTGTAATCAATGCCAAAGATGGGTAGACTTCAGTTTTTTTTATTAACATTTAAAAAACTTTTTAACAAGAAAAGTTCTAGAAACAATTTAGATATAAATCTATTTAAAAGCATAGTGATTTATAATCTAATAATATAGTTAATTTTATTTAAATTATTAAGAAAAATTGTAAATGTTCTTAATCTACTTATGAAGATATTGGGAATATTAAGATATGGAATGGTTCATTTTATTTCAAATATTTATATTCTATGTTTAAATTTTTTATTGGTATTGTAAAATATAGAAAATTATTTTTAAACTATTAGAAACGTTAGGAAAATTTAGGGTGATATGATAACACGTCTCAATAGTCAAAATTAGTTTTTTTGCTTTGACTAAGGTACTTAGTTACTTTAAATAAAATTATAAAATGAAATGTCAAGTGCCAAATTAGAATTGAACGAAAGAACTTTTTATGAATAGATCATAAATCAATAGTAAAAAGAACATGTTTTGATTTAACTTCATATAAGAATTGAAATATATTTAAAGCTAAACAAATATTATTTACTTCTTTTTAACTATAACTAAATATAAATTAGATTTATATTGTTACACTGTTTTACCATATTTGCAAGAAGGGTATCTTAAGGCTCTCAATTCAATCTGTGTTCTCTTTGACTTGTCGCAAGAGTTGTTCGCTTAACCCGATTTCTGAGCGCTAGATTTGTGTAGTGTGTGTGTGTGTGTGTGTGTGTTTGCTGAGAAATATTATGCAATTTCTACACTTAGACAATCCACACACTTCCCCAGCATTTTGACGGCGCCCCGCAGCGTTTTGGGAGCTGAGGCTTTGCTTCGCCATTTTTTTGGGCTTCATCAGGAGCGAAATGCTGAGAAAGAAATAGAAAGAGAGAGAGAGGCAAAGAGACCGTTGATGAGCTGACACTGACTGCCACATATATGCACACACTAGCACACATGCCTTGCAATTGTAATAAATGAATTTTGAAACAAGGCGCGCTGTGTGTTGTCAGCATGTGGGCGTGGCAGCTCACAGCTCACAGTTTTACTTGTTTTCTCTATTATTTTTTTGCTTTCTTTTTTTTTTGGTATTTTGCAGCATTATAATGCTTTTTGGCTTGGCTGTTGTTTGTGGAGCCCTTTGTGCCAGCGACTTCCTTGAGGGATTTCAGTTGTGCCACGTCTGCTGTTCAGCTGTTTGCCTTTGCTTTGCTGTTTCTGTTGCCTTTGCTGCTTTCGCTCCCTCTTTGTTTGCATTCTGTAATGTGAGAGCAAAAAAAGCGCTAGAGCAAACAAATAAAAGTCTAGGAGTAAGAACTGTGACGACTGTTGAACTTTCGCCGAGGCAACTGCAGTGCGTGCAACGGCAACTGCAACTGAAACTGCAACTGACAACAACTGCAATGCGTTGCAGGTTGACAAGCTGGGCGCTAAGCCGCTTTGGCTTTACCTTTGGCAACAGGATCAGCGGCGACAAGTCAGCGCGCGTCTTAAATACATTTGATGTGCAGCACGGCCAGCAAATAACAAAAGACGCAGCTGCGGCGCACGGTGCCACTGCCACGGCTTTTCCTTCAGCTAGACACGTTTTCCAAAAAAACAAAAAAACAGAAAAAAAACAGAATAAAAACAAAAGAAAAGTAGAAGAAGTAACAACATATTTAGCTCACGGCGCGACGTTCATATTTGCTTTGTACAGGCAGCGGCAACAAAAATAATAATAATAAAAAAGAAAACAAAAGGGAATAAAACAACAACTCGAACAATGGCAACTGAGGCAGCAACAGTGACGATGACGTTGACGTTGAGTGCCTGCGAGGCGAGCCGAAGAAATAATAATAACAAAAAGCAAACAGCGCTCCACGTCCCCAAACCCCCAAACGCCTCTCGCTCTCCCGCCCCCTTTGCCCACTCCCCTCGCCAGGCCTTTCTCACACATGTGGGAATTTTCATACGGCGCGTAGCAATTTTACACATTTACATAGTTAAACACACACACACAGAAGTACACACACACACACACACACAGACACGTGGAAAAGTGTCGTCGCATAGCGGAAGTGAAAGAAGTTGTTGCTCCGGTTTCCTTCCTTCCCATTTCCCTCCCACCCTTCACGTTGTCAGGGGCGCAAAAAAGGCGCAAATTATATTCCGTTGTAAGGCGAAGGCAAACACAAACACAAGCAACAACAACAACAACAACATTTGAATACATGGCAACATGCGCTCCTTTTGTGTGATTGTATGAGTGATTGTGTGTGTGTGCGTGTGTGTTTGTGTGTATTTGTTGTTGTTTTTATTACAAATAAACAAACAAACAAACGCAACTCCTGCACACATGAAATAATAAAACGTAACTTGCACTGTGGCTGAAAATGTATTTTAAATAAAATAATTAAATTTCAACAATGCCAATCAAATAATACTTTATATTTATATTTTAAATATTATAAACAATTAATTTAAAAGCAGTACCAGAAATTAAATAATAAATAAAAACATATTTCAGTAAGTTAACAAATACCTCAACTAAACATTAAAAATAATTAGAATATACAATAATAGTTAGAAATTGAATGTCCAACGATTTCATCGTCAAGCCCATTGTAATTGTGCCCACAAAAGTAGGCAACACTTTTGTTATATGACCAATGAAAGGGACTTTACTGTAGGGACATCACTGTCGAGACGTGTGTCACACATAAACATAATTCACGCTGTGCACAAATGCTATAAATGCTCTCACACACACACACACACACACTCTCACCCACAAGTGTGGGCCTGGCCTACATGACGTATGAGTGACTTTTATGTTTTAATTGCGCTACAGTTTAAACTGATGGGCGCAGCTGGGCAGAAGCCAAGATGCTCTCTAATTGACAGTGAAAAGACGCAGCTTTTCCTCGGAAAATTCACTCTTTGTGTATGTGTGTGTGTGTGTGTGTTTTCCCTTGATAAATTTGATAAAATTATGTGTGACAATCAGAACACAGTTTTATACATAAATTGAAACTGACTAAAAACACATTTGTTATTGTTGTTGTTGCTTGCTCATTAAAATGTCCATAAAGATTTGCATAATTAATTGTATATTGAGTAAAATTAGATAAATTATAATTGGCTGGCAGGTAAAATAAAACTACTGTAGATTAATGTCAACCCAAAAAACTGTCAAACAATTTATGACAAATTCTTTTTATACATATATATTTTTATCGCGCATGTAATTTAAATTACAGTCTGTGCGTAATTCAATGCAGCGAAAATTGGTAAAAAAAAAACCGTAATTTTTGTATAGCTGGCAAATGAAATTTAAATTGGATATCTGATGGCCTTGTGAAGCACAAAAAAGTAAGCTTTAAATTAAATGACCCGCAGCGGACAGTTCTCTGACATAGGCAAAAGGCAAAGGGCTTCAGGCACACACACACACACACACACACACATACACAAACAAAGAAATACAGATACACACACACGCTTGCACAAATTAATTAAATAAGAAAAAAGGTAAACCAAGAAGTTAAATACGAAACGGGAAAGACAAACCGTGCGCAGTAAGTGAAACTTGAAATTGAATAAAGGCCCGTGGCGGGCCGAGAACAAGGCGAGACGGAAATAAAGGCCGTGGCTGAAGTGAAACCAAGACAAAGGTAAAATAATGTAAAACAATGCCAAAGACCGAAGACTGAAGACTGAAGAAAATCAACAGCAAAATGTGCCCACAAAGCGGCCGTGCGAACGTCGTGGTTGCTTTTTTACTTTTGGGGGTGGCCTTGGGTGACCCCTTGAACCAAACACGCACCTTCTTAGCTCCCCACCTGACCAATTTCTACATACTCCATGCTCAGTGCACTCCCTTATAGGAGAGGCAGACTGTAGCTGCACTTTGGCATGTCGAGAGGCCTCTGTGTCCATTGGGAAGCAGCAAAAGACGCCCACATGATTAAGGTTTCACAATTTATCTAATACAATTAGTCAAAAGGTGAGCTGAGGTGAGAAGTCCCTCTGCTTTGTTTGCCGCTCCTTTCTGGTAATCGTAGACGCTTACTGTAGTACTCGCAGTACTCGTACTTTACATTAATGTCAGCCACTTTAATGTCTCCTCAAAAGGTGTCTTCTTTGCCTTTTCCCTTGGTCTGTTTGTCTGTCAAAAGGTGCGACGACTTTTGAACTTTTGACGCCCGAATGCAAATGGAGGGCGGCTGCCTTCTCTGGGCGTGGCATCAGCCAAAGCCACAAAGTTTAATGAATGCCAAAAAAAAAGGTAGCGAGTGTTTGGTAATTTGGTTTTATGTGCAGTTTGGCTTCGCCTTAAACTCGAATTGCTCCTGGTGGGCGTGTTAGTTTAATACCTGATGAAGGGCCAAGGTGGGGAAGTTACTAATTGGGCAACGGGAGGTTTCCCCACTCACCCCAAGCATGACTAATTCCATTAATGCTTTTATCGACTGCATACAGTGAGGAGTGTAAGTCTGCTCTCCATTTGGAGCACTCAAATTGCACTTCAACACTTGCATGCAAAAGTTTAATTTGCAGTAAATGCAAAAACAAATAGAAAACAATTTTCAAGCAACATTTTGCTGAAGCATTCTCAAATTTTTAGAGTATTTTCTCTGCGAGTGCAGCAGCTGCTCTCAGATACCTGTCGATAAACGAAAATAAAAATTGGTACTTGAGCACAGGTGCTTGGGTAATTTGAAAAGCACTTGGAGAATGCTGGAACTAAGTGCCAAATTAGCTCAAGAAAGCAAATAAATAATATGAAATTAAAACAGACAGTAAAAATAAATCATGTGAATTTAGCTTAGAGTTTGTTAGGAAGTGGATTAGGAGGGAACTTTATGTTAAAAAAAGAAAATTAATTAATAATAATGCTTTAAAATAATTAAAAACAAATTGCTTATTTATTTAAAATAATTAAAAGAATAATATATGTGTTCGTATAAGCTTAATATATAAAAGAATTATATTTGTTTGATTTATTTTAGTTATGGATGATGAAAGTCATTAAAAACAAAGTGAAAACTTTATTAGTCAATATATATCCATTAGATTCGAAATTTCTGTATTAATATTTTAAAACTGCAATTCATTTATTTAAAAAATAGCTTTCAAGTATTATCATCCGCGGAATAAAGTGTAGTTTAATATCCACACACACTCAAAACTCGCACACTTTGAAATCTCAGTCATAAAAATGGCCCGCTCTCAACTTGTCCATTAAAAAGTGGCCAATGCATTCGGTTGTCAACTGTTTTTCTATTTTTCGCATGTTGGCCATATCAGACAACCGCAAAAAGCCAACAAACTTTGTTCGCCAGCTTGGCCGCTTTTGTTGTTTATGGATAGCTAAGCGAGAGAAGGGAAGGCGGAAGGAGGAAGGAGGAAGGCGGAAGATGTGAAGAGGGGGAGATACAGAAAGGGGGAGGAGTGTGTGTGCGATGTTGGCAACAACTCCCAGAACTCAATGCACTCAATCAATGCACACAAACAGACGCAGCACCAAGAGCAACAACAACAAGAGCAACAACAACAACAACAACAGCTGCCTTTTGTTCCAAACACTCAACACAAAAAGCTCTCATCAAAAAAACTAACAACAACAAAAACATCAACAAACTGTGGCCACTAAAAAAGCACAAACAACAAATTTATAGTGCTGCAGATAAGTTTGCGGCGCAAAGTGAAATGCCAAAATGGAAATGGTCAAATCAACAAACAATTTTTGCACAAGCCAGAAAGCGAAAATAAAACAAAACAAAACAAAACATTGTGAACGCAATCAAAGTACAATAAAAAATGCAGCTGGCTGGCAGAGCGCGCTATTGTATCTAAGTATCTGTAAGATACACATACATATCTGCGCGTATTTACTTACTTATTTTGTATCTTCGGGCATGCCCCAAAGTGTTGTTAACAGATTGATTTCGAAAATGATAATGTGCTTTAGCCAGCTCGTTGCCAAAGCCGCAAAGCCCCCAAAAAACAAGTAGCAACAGCAACAACAACAACAATGGCAACTGGCAACATTCACAGACCATTTGGCGGCTTAAGGTTCGCATTGGGGTTATCGCCTAATCGCATCTCTTGCCAGTCGTGTTCTTTTCCTTCTCCTTTTCATTTTCCTCCTCTTTCTCTACTTGTCCTCTTCTCCATCTTGTTTTTGGGCATCGATATCGGTTTCCTTGTCTTTGGTTTGTTTTTATATAAATTTTATGCCGTCTGCCTCTCAAACCCAAGCGCACAATCATTTTTCAATAAACAAACAATTTCATGGGCGGCTTGTCTTTTGGCCAAATCGGATCTAAGCCTCAATAAGCAGCCAGCGACAAGACGCACTTCCTGCCACACAGCTCTCTCTCTCTCTTTAAGAGGCTACAGCCCAATCTGATGGCCAACGAGTCTCCAAAGACTGTTGCTTTTGGCCTGCCTACTATCTGATTACACTGAACAGCCTCGTCGCCCAAAATAAGATTTCCTGCAAATTATAATTCGTATATTTTAATGCGATTTAAATTTAAATTCAGTCTGCTCTTAATTTATAAAATTTATTTTGTTTATCAAATTATGTTGCTTAGTGTAGCTGATTGATTTGGGGCAGCAGTTCAATTGATTAATAATTGTTTGTGTTAAATGTATCTGGCAGATACGTGCCTGAAGTTGGCCTGGCAACAAACGCAATATCCTGACAAATTTCAAGTCAAACAAATGGCTAAAGGGAGATTCGAGCAGTAATTACAACCCAAAAGCACAGACATAAAGAATGAACTTGCAACTAAGTCAAAGAGAGAGAGAGAGAGAGAGAGAGAGAGACTGATGGAATAGTGTGTGTCTGTGTGACAAATGAAAAATTAAACAATTTCCTAGTTGCCTCAGGACCTGAACGAATTGCCAAATTTAACTGAAACATTTATTCTGCAGAGAGCACTAAATTATTCCTGCGCTTGGCTTGCCAGCCAAAAAGATACAAGCTACAAAATCCAACTACGAATGCGAGTAAGAATAAGCTCACAAATACATTTACAAATACCAATTGCGAATAGATTCTGAGCAGAGCTCAACGCTGTAGCTTACTTAGTTTTCCCTTTGTTTGTTTGTATTCATGTGGCAAATCGTCGACATTATCGTCATCGTCATCAGCATCAACAGCTGCCGTCGACGTTGTCGTTGTCGTTGTCGTTACCATTGCGACTGCGACTCGTGCCAAAAGTCATAAAAAAGCCAACAACAACATGGAAAAAATATAAAAAAGAAGGAGAAAAGAAAAAATATACAAGCGGAAGCTTCCTTTATCCTCGCACTCGACTTGGCGCCTTTCATTAATATGCGCAAATTATAACGAGAACAAGAAAACAACGATAAAAATCAAATATGATTGCTGGATTGAAAAGTGATCAACTGGCAAATACCCTATCAATAGTTCTATACCTAAAGCTATTATATATCATGCTATATTTTTAATTAGAAATACACTTCTGCTTAATAAATTATGTACTCAAATCATTGCTCTTTTAAACTTTATATGCTTTGAATACTTTAAATAGCACAAAAGATTTTAGCTTCAAATAATTGGTATTAAATATGCTGCACAATTAGAAGCATAAAATCAATTTTGCAAAACAGTTTCTGAAACAGATGAATTTGATATTAAAAAGACAAAATGAAATGCAAATGTTTCTTTTAGCGAAATTTGGTAATTAAAATGGAACATTTTTTAGAGTAATCCATTAAAAGAGGCTTTTTTTTATTAATTTAGATTTAATTTTGGATCCCTGGCAAAATCCGAAAATAAACATATTTATGATTAATAAAATATCAAAAACTCTTTAAGAACTATTACTCAATTTATTAAGTAATTATTAATTATTATTAAAATATGCATTATTCATAATTTCATCTTTCTTATTTCCTGTATTGATTTATCATGGCCCTTAAAATAATTTCTGCAGGGTATGCGAAAAGAAACGACCGAGCTGTCAACTGTCTGTGCACTTATGTCTGTGTGTCTATCTGTTTGTGCTCGTGTTTGTATTTGTATTTGTAATTGTGTGAGTGTGTGCTGAAAGACAACTTCATTTACTTGGCTGGCATTGTGCATTCGTTTTATTCGTTACATTCGTTTTCATTGTCGTTTTGCCGTTTTTCGGACGGTTTTCGTTTTCGTTTTCGCCAACGTAAGCGCTTTTAATTTTCAGCTTGCATGCACAAAAGTATGCAATATGTTTTTTCTTCCTCCACATACTCCCTCTCCCTCTCAATCCAATTGCACTTATGCATGCATGACATCCAGTTGTCGCTCTCTCTCTCGCACACACACACACACACACACACATACACACATTGTATGGCTGACAATGGCTTACATAAATTTTAAGCTCCATTAGCAAAATGTTACAGCCACCGCACCCGAGGCGACGTGTGGCAAACCCACTGCAAGTGTACTTTCCCTCTCGCTCTCTCTCTCCCCCCTCTCATCCTCTCTCTCTTTTGCTTTTTCTCTCTTTTGGACATACAAAGTTCAAGTGCAACAAAAGTTGGTTATTGTGCTCGGTCTGCTCTATTATAATATGAAATGCATATTACAACCATTGCAATTTTTGGACATTGAAGAAAACTTTTTGCTTACCTTAGGCGAACCCTGGCTAATTTCTACATAAATTAGAAGACATGCTCTGTTGGCCCTTTCTCTGTATGTGTGTGTGTGTGAGTTACCTTGAGGTAATTTATACAATTAAGATTACAGTTGACCAAGTTTAAAATGTAACTCAAATATATTCACAATTTATTTAAGACTTTGCTCTACTTTTCTAAGTGCGTGCTGTAGAAGCGAATTTAGTTAAAAAACAAAATATTTATAAATGAAAAATACTCCTTTATTCCACCTAGCGTAAAATACTTTAATCAAAATTCTTTCACTATCTTAGATAAGTGTTTAAAAATTGTAAAGTGCAGAAAAACTTGATTAAAACTTTGTGTTTGTCCTGACTTGACTTTAATATTTATTAGCTATCTTAAACTTGAATATTCAAGCTTTCAAAAGTTGTTTTGAAATTAACTTACACTTAGAAATATTTGCCAGGCTCTGCTTATATTAATTTATAATACGTTCTTCTCTGTGCATAGATTTGAGCTTGTGATTATTTATACAATCAAGATTACAGTTGACCAAGTTAAAAATTTAACTCAAATATATTCACAATTTATTTAAGTTTTTAAAAACAAAATATTTATAAATGAAAAATACTCCTTTATTCAAACTAGCGTTAAATACTTTAAATAAAATTCTTACACTATTTTAGATAAGTGAAGAAAAAACTTGAATAAAAAATTGCATTTCTCCTGACTTGACTTCAATATTTATTAGCTAACTTAAAGTTGAATTTTCAAGCTTTTAAAAGTTTTTTTTTAAATTAACCTACACTTGGAAATATTTTCCGGGCTCAGCTTATATTCATTTATAATACATTCTTCTCTCTGCATAGATTTGCTCTCTTCACAATTTGTTGTTAGAGTCTCGGCCAAGATTCTAATGAAGCAGCAAGCAAAAAAAAAAAAATAGGAAAAACACAGCTCAACTAATTGCAAATAAAATAACTTGGCTTTTAATGGCTTAGGTCGGCTACTGTTGTTGTTGTTAAGGCCAGCTCGACAGCTTGGTGGGCAAAATCAAGAAAAGAAAATAATTATTTTGTGCTTAAATACGCAAAAGTTGAAGCCCTGACCAACATGTGGCACGAGGCATGCGGCATGCGGCATGTGGCGGCATCAAAATCAATTCGACAAACAAGCAAATGAGTTGCGGAAACTATAACTTACGACTCAGGGCTACTAGCTGCAGGATCAGCCAACATTACAATGAGGAGACTTCTTAGTTCCCATTCCCTTCCTTACAGACAAGCAGAATTTGGCAGTGGGCAAGGGGGCAGGGGGAATGTTGGTAACATGAGACTCGTCGGCGCACAATGAATACAAATTGCTTGGTAAATAAACAACATCTCAATAAGGAGCAAATTACTGACGCCAACCAGCGAAAAAATAAACACACACACATACGCACACATATAAATATAATCACACACACATGACAGGAGAAAGTAAGAAGGGGAGAGGAAAGAGAGAGAGAGAAAGAGAGAGAGCGAGTGGGCAATTCGCGCACTGCATAACAATAGCAACAATTTGGTTTTGAGCGTTTGCTTTTGTCTGTATGTGTGCTCAGTGTGTGTGTGAGTGTGTGAGTGTGTGAGTGTGTGAGTGTGTGTGGGCGCTAATGAATATAATGGCGTTACATAAATGGCGGCATGGCCCCTGTTTTTGGAGAGCCAACAGCCATTGTTGTTGCTGTCCTTGCTGGCATTGATGTGTGGGAAATTTTATATATAGTACTACAAGCTATTGCAAATAGTCAAGAGCGAGAGAGAGAAAGAGAGAGAGAAAGAATAACAGAGGGCGGGAAAGTTGGTGTAATTGTGTGTGCAGCAGAATAGCAAATAATGAGCGTAAATCATGGTTTAACGATAAACACAATACACAAAACACAATACTCGTACTCGCTCTCATTTCCCATATATCCCACACATGGCAAACGATATACGGACAGCAAAGGTTTCACATTGAAATTCATGTAAAACTACACGAAAGTGCACCACAAATTCAGGTTGTAAAACGGAATGAGCGAAAATTAATTAAGTTGCCGCAAAATCTGTTTTGGCAGCAACAAATATGAGATAACAAATATGAGATACGGAATCGCAGACGAAAAAAATCGAAATTCCAATTAAATATTAAATGCCACAATTCACATTCATTCACAATTCTAAAATGTTACTCGGAAAAGAAACTAATAGAGCTTAGAGCAAAATTATGTGAAATGTTCAGCTTTTAGCATAATTTGATTGATGTTAGCTCTTTAAAATAATTTAATAAGCTTCATAAGCACTTAATAAACTTTAATTAGTTGGCGATAATCTTAAAAGTTATATTCTTAAACTATTAAATAATAGAACGACTTAGACAATTACTTTCAATAAGCTTTTGTGATCTTGATAGGTACTAAACACAATTGAAGGAATTATTACAAGTTAATTGATTAATTAATTAAGTTTATGAAAGTTTATGTTCTAAAAATTTATTATCAATTCTGAAAAAAATCTCCGTTACGCTTTCAGCACTGTAAAAGCCTTTATTAAAGAGGAATATTGTCTTGATAAGATTAAATTAGATAAAATCTCTTTTTAATTATAAACACTTGATTGTCTGAGTAATTATTTTAAAACATAGGAGAGGTTTTTGTATTGACTGTAATATCTTTCAATTATGGCATGCATTTTTAAAGCTTTACCATTTATACTGTAAGATAAAAGCAACTTAAAGCTCGTGTGCGCTTTTCGGACCAATATTCAATGCAGGAAAGCTTTAATTTACTTATTTCATTACCTGTCAACTAGTGTCATTGCGACGAAAGCACATTTCATATTTTGTTTTGACAAATGTCGGCCAAAAGTCAACAGCCTTAGTTGTTCGAGTAATTCCCTTCGGTCTTTGCTCAATTACAATTATTTGATAGCCCCGTCTAATTAGGCCAGCAATTGTCTTATCTGGCAGACGAGCGGCGTAACAATTAAATATTAATGCAGTGCACTTTTTCAAGCAAAGGGACAACAGAACTTCAGAACTCCAGGATATTCTGGAACAGGACTAAAACTACAGGCGCTGTCTAGCTTAACCTCCAGTTGAACTCCAGTTGGCCCAGAGGCCACTACTTAAAGGCCGCTTCGTGTTGTTGTTGTTGCTCTCTCTCTCTCTCTGTTTTCTTTTCATTTTCTATACAGCGCTTTTTTTTTATCATTGTTGTTGTTGCTGGTCTGTGCGCTTATTTTCCATTTCCCATCTCTTGTTTTTTATCCATTTTTTTCGTTTTGATGTTACCCTGGGGAGCGCTGAAGTAATTGTTGCGCTTGCCACGCCCTGTGGCCCGTTTGGGGGCCCAACGCACATTAAAGTCACGCCGGGGCCAGTCCCAGTCACAGTTCCAATCCCAATCCCAATCCCAGACCCATTTCCACTCCCATTCCCACTCCCATTGCCATTCGATGCGAGTGAAAAGCGTGGAAAAACGCGGGCATATTTTCTCATTTCGCGCGGCGTATTGCATTCGAAATGGGCGAGAGAGAGAATCAGAGAATTCTCGAGCACGCCGCGGACTCGTAATACTAGTCAAATATTTTTTCATTTCGCTCGCCAGTTTTTTATGGCCATAAAAGTTGTGCATTTTATTGTGGGCAACTGATTTGAAAACTGGATCTTTTTCCACTGCTGTTGTTAAGGATTTTCACGCAAACAGCGTTGAATCAATTTCAATTTTGCAACGATACATTCAATTTTGCATAGTTTGGCTTATTAAATTTCATCAGTTCGATCGACAGAGAGGGACAGTAAAAGAGTAAAAGAGAGAGCTGCATGTGGAGAGTGCATTCTAGGCCATAGTTATCCTGTTGGTCTCCTGCTGCCAGGACATCTTATGAACTTTTACGTCTCCATTATATGCAAATGATGAAAGCAAGAAAACAAATATTGCTACCTCGGGCGATGGCCACAACGGCACACACACACACACACACACACACACACACACAGCCACACACACGCACAACATATAATACATGAAAGGCATTGTCTGCGGAGAGGATAAAGATGAGCGGGGGGAAATGGTCACAGGATGCGGTGCGAGGCTCATGTGCAGACATTTACATAAGCAAACAGCTTCTGCTTTTATGTGTGGCAGTCCCAGCAGTGCTGCCATCCTGCTATACTGGTATCCTGGTATCCTCGTGTCCTGGTATCCTGCCAGCCTGACTGCGTGTCCTGTGCACGAACTACTAATAAACCAACAGCAACAGCAGCAACAACAATGGCAACGGATATTAAGCTGAAACTGCCCCGAGGACAACAGCGCCCAAAAAAAAAAGCAGAAAATAACCGATGAGCAGTGAGATGAAGTGTAGATTTCGAGGAGAGAAGGGGCAGAAGGCAGTCGCTAACTTGGCCAAAAGAGCAAAAGTGACCGAAATTAAGGAGGCACGTTGCTGCTGCCTGTTTCGCTTCCATTTTGTCAATCTCCTGGCCATGCCAATAGGCCCTTTTCAACTGATATGCCCAACAACAACAACAACAGCAGCAATGGAAAAACCCAACCTCGGGCTGCCAAAAATCCCAACCAGCAACAGTTTGAATGGACAGTTCCAGGGAATTCCTGCAGCTATCGCAAAAAGGGTAAATTGCCATTCAAAAGTTGCCAGGCAAATGATTTGTCCTCCGAAGAACACAAAATGCCAAGAAAAAAACTTCCGCATCATAATCATCAGCATAATCAAATTGTGCGGCAACTGAAAATAAAGTTTTTGAGTCGGCAACAATTATGCGGCATCCAAAGCGTGTGTGTCACATGTGTCTTCAAGTTTTTGCCTTATTTTCTTAGTTTTTTTTTTTCGTATTTTGTTGTGCAAATTTAATCACTTAACCCCAATGAAGTATAAAAGCCGGCGAATGGCAAAAAACTTTTCTCGCAGCGGCAAAAAGTTGTCACTGGATGAGGTTATAAGAAAAGCGCAAAGAAATTCTTGCCTTGTATGCGGGTAGGAAGTGCGGGGAAGGCGGGGAGGGAATTGATTTTTCACTTGGACGAGGTCGCAGCATGAGCATATTAATTCCACCACGCCCAAAACTTCAGTTACTACAAGAACAAGTTTCTTTGTGCGTTGACATTTCGCTTGTAGTGTGTTGTGTGTGCGTGTGTGTGTGCTTGTGTGTGTGTTGTGTGCGTGTGTGTGTGGAAACCAAATGACAAAGTTACTTAAATTACCAGACAAAACTTTAGTTGCGCTTACTTTGCTTCAGCTCAATGCCATTGCCGATTCTCTGACTCTTAAGCAGAATTAATGAGTGGAGAGCTGCTTTTCCTTTCACATCTTTTCCATCTTTTCCTTCTTTTCCGTGCTCTGCTGCTGTGCGAAAAGTCAAAAGATGCCAGTGCAAGCAATTTTGCTTCAGAGCTTGACGAGCCATGCAACCTCGAGTTCACTTTAAGAGCCCAAAAACTCGAGTGAAAGTTTCTACATGTTTTCTATGTACATACATACACAGTATACATATATGTGTTGCACTTTGCAAACTTTTTATTATTGCATGTGCGTGTGTGTGTGTGTGTGCGTGTGTGTGTCTGTCCCAAGAGCAGGCTCGGTTTCTTTTTAAATTCGCCCTCAGAGTCATGAATGTCTTTCACTTGCACTTGATATGTCTCGAGCTCAAGCTATTTTTGCTAATGTTTGTTGTTATTGTGCCCATTGTTGTCACTGTTGTTGTCTTAGTTGAAAGCACTTTTCTGCAGGTTGTTGTTTTAATCTGTGTGTGTTCGCTTCTATGCACTTTGTATCTGCATCTGCTGCCAGATCAACGCCTTTGATGCATCTCAAAGTTTCAACAAACATGCATTTACAACTGAATAACATTTTGTGGCAATTTCTAGTTATTGTTCAATTTTGATCAGCATAAAAATGTTGAACAATATTTGCACAATTATTTACATATTTATGCTGAGGCTATTTTAATGAAATTTTGAATTCTAAATTTATGTATTGTATGGAAATGTGGAAAAAGCTTTGTAAATTTAATTGAGAATTTTAAATTCTCATAATTCTGATGCAGCGAATTTATTAAATATATTATTTAATATTATATTTATACCTCTGTTCGATTTAATATGAAAAGAAGTAAATACCTTATTAATATTTATCTTCATTTACTAAATTCTTTGATTATAGATTGAACATAGATATTTCTTTCTATTCGTATATATTGAAAAGTAGCTTAGCATTATTTAATTTTTAAACTAGACTTTTACAATTTTTCTCATCAAATGAAAGCTATGAAATCTAGCCTCTATTTATTACATAAATTATTTAATATTATATTTATACTTCCGTTCGAATTCATATTAAAAGAATTAAATACTTTTTAAATATTTATCTTCATTTTCTTATTACACTTTCTTCGAATTTGCTCTAACTAAATGCTCTGATTAAATTGAGCTTGTTGATTTTTACTTTCAAATTGTATACATTTAAAAGTAGCTTAGCATTAATTAATTTTTAAACTAGATTTTTGCAATTTCTCTCAACAAATTAATGCTATGAAATGTAGCCTCTACTTACATTTTCATTCCGTTAAATATTAACAAGTGCTAAAACTTCTTTGTAATATTTCTTCATTTCATAAAATACATTCACAGAATAATTGAAATGCTTTAATTACTTTATTTTAATAGTATTCTGTGTGGAATTGTGTTTTTCTCATTTTACTTAACATTTGCTGGGCTTTTAAGCTGTCATCGAACCTCCAAAAGGACACGACATTGCACTCCGCATCTGACTCATTTTGTTGTAAAAAACCAACAACATCTGCAAGGAGCTTTTCTTGTTTTTGTAGCTGATGCTGAAGATGCTGGAGAAATGGAGCATTCTTGCAGGTCCCTTTTGCTGGCATCGTCAGTGGAAGCTGAAGAGTCCTCAGAGTGTGTGTATACTCTGTGTGTATGTGTGTATTCCTTCTCCTAGTATAATAATATCCTTTCACATTTTATTACACTTGTAATGTGCAACGATTGGTTGCTCTTATGAGTGGGAGATGAAGTATCAACAGCAGCAGCAGCAGCAACAGCAAAAGGTCCTCTCGCATCCTTAGAGGCAGCACAGTGAGCAGTCAACAGTTGAGGATGTTGATGCTGTTGCTGTTTGCCATGTTTGTCTGCCCAAGGCTCTCTAATAATATAATACACGCACAATGACCTAAATGTGGCAGTAGGTGGCAGTTGTGTGTGTGAGTCTGTATCATTGTCAATATTGACAATAAACAAGTTTGCCATAAAATGTTACATGAGTCCAAGTGGCAGGAGTCGAGTGGAGCATTCAAGTGGGCACACACAACAAGTTTAATGCCCAGTCCAGTTCAGTCTCGGTCCAATTCAGTCTAAAGAGGGCACATAAATCAGGCACTCAATCAAGCTGAAGGCCAAAACCAAAACCCTAACCACACGTCATCACATTGACTTATTAATCGGGAGTATTCTCGTGCTATACAATATTTATACTGTATATATATCACACATTATACATCATATAGATTCGAGTAGCCTGTGTCCTTTTATGCAGCTGTGCACTTTGTAAATTAAAAAAAAAAGAAAATAAATAAAATGGCCCTGACTCGTTGATAAAATGTTATTATAAATTATATTAAATATACATAAATTGTGTTGAATTACATTAAAAGCCAGAAGGGTGAGCAAGTACAAGGCAATCAGTCATTTGGCCAACGGGTTGACATTTATGCAGAGTAGCAAACAAACTTTTATAATTAATTAACATTAAAATAACAAGAGGGTCGTTCAGCCATCCACTCGGGCAATTTGTTTAAACATAAATCAATCATGAGTTGGTTAGCATTAAAAATTTAAAGCATACGCATTTGGAAAAAGGATCCTAACTATTTAAATATTCCTCGTTTTTCAGATTTCACAGCCGGACTGCGTTTGGTCGAGGTGCGCATACCAAATTTCGTGATTAAGGGCGCCACAGCGCAGCTGGAATGCCTCTACGATCTGGACGGGGAGGCCCTCTACTCGGTCAAATGGTACAAGGATGGCAATGAGTTTTATCGCTATGTGCCCAGGGATAATCCGCCGGCGCAAACGTTTCGTCTGCCAGGTGTTGCCGTTGATGTGAGTATGCTTTTTTTTTAAAAAAAAAAGAACCAGAGAAAACCAAAAACAAGAAAGTAAAATAAATTACGACCCACGTTGGGCGCCATTGTGCGCACTAGAACTAAACATTAAAACAACATTGCATACTTTGCGGCATTGCCAGACAATGGAGAGTCCCTCCTTTACTCTCTTACCACCCAGTCTAGTTGTGTGGCCTGTGTCTTGTGGCTGTACTTAAAATGAACTGCAACAACAACAACAACAACAACAACGATAACAACGAACAGACAATGCGCTACCTTGGACGCCACTTTTTGCGTGGCCTTAACAACTGCATACGAGTATTTAATATTAAACATACCAGACAAAGACTCTTTTTTTGTTGAAAACGTACATTTCTAGTTGTTGTTAATAGATAAACAGATAAACAACAAGAAGGCAGTGGTCATTTTATAGAACTTAATTGCAGATTTACGAAGACTTAGATCAATTTTTCCGTAAATAAATATATGTGCTTCGAGTTAAATTACAAAAATCGTAGTATTCTTCGATGCTCATCCCTTTTTTTAAATATAGCTCTTACAAATATTATATTTCTATTTATTTAAAAAAAAAAAGCTTATTTTTCATTATTATACGTAGCTTTTTATTTATATTTCGAGAAATTAAAAAATGAAGTTTTTCTTACAATAAATATGTGTTCTCTAAAAAAAGGAACTTCTGTAATTGACTCATATTGAATTTTATATTTCTCTCTCTATATTGAATTAATAACACATCATACCTCAATATCAAACTGAGCTTCTTCATAAAATATTTACAATAAAATTAAACTCTGGCTTTATTTAAGAAAAGTCTACAATAAATACTGAGTATTTATTCGAGTACCCATTCAGGGCTTCTCGTGGTATTTAAAAAGAAAATGCCCTTCAGTTTGTCAGTTAGAGACAAGTCCGATTGTCCGATTGTCCCTCCCACCAAGTTCCTCCTCAAATCGAACAATGATCACAGACCAAACTGAATGGACTGACGAGACAGCAACAATAACAACAATAACAAGAGGAAGAACAAGAGCTACAGAAGTAGCGCACTTAAATGCCATTGCTCCATTATTTTTGCCACTACAACTTTTGCACGTAAAATGCGCTGCACGTTACCGGTTAGGTTACGGTTACCCGTTTACCTCTCTCTTTCCCCTTTAACAACCCCTCTTTGCCAAAAAAAGAAAAGGAACGCATGCTGAACACACGTTTAGAGTTGCCAATGGCACTTCCAGTGCTGGTAAACGCCTCGGTGAGTTCAAGATAAGCACGTGAGCAGAGCAGACGCCCCAACCTGAGTATTTGAGTTTTCGTATAAGCAATAACTATGCACTGATAAAAATAAAAGACTGTTGTAGACCCAATTTATAGTCAAACATTTTAAGATTAGTGAAAAAAGTTTAAAGATTAAAACAAAAACCAAGAAAAAAAGAAAAACAAGGAGAAAATGTTCTGATGAAAAATTTGAGCATTTTATATTTTTTCTAAGTGGTCCTGTGGCTTTTATTTATATCTAACTGGACTTTATTTAATTGTCTCACAAGGACTGATGTTTAATCTAATAATAAAAAAACATTTTTTCACCAAGAGCTGACTTGCTGAACAAACAAATATTTTTTTAGGACAATCATTCTGATTTTAGAAACTATGTCAGTAATTTTTAGCAGTGCATAAACATAGTACAAACTCGTATGAACGAGCCGCACTAATCGTCTACCGAAAAAGTGAAACTGCTTGGCATGCATGTCCTGGCTACTCCTCCCTCCCTCTCCCTCTCCCTCTCTCTCTCTGCTCCCTCTCTCTGTTACTCCTTCAGCTCATCCTGTTTAGTTCCTGTTCCTTAACTCTACATGTGTTTCAACTTGCGAGTGCAATAAATTTTTCAAGTTGCGCTTTTCACTAGTGACTGGCGGCAATTGGGCGGTTGTGGGCGTGGCCGAACGTGTCTATAATGCGCGTTATAACAAGCGAGTGGAGAATACACACACACACGCACAAGAGAACTGACGGTCTTCGGTGCTCTCAACTTTGATGTTGGGCCGCAGATAAAAGGCGAAACATGTTGCCAAGAGATACAGCAACAACAACAACAACAAGGGCCGATAGCAGCGGATTCGTTTTGGCTGGCAGCCAATGCTAATGGTTATATCCAACTCCATTGGCGGATATTGTTTTAGCATAATCGATTCAAGTGACTGACGTGGTCGGGCTAACAACATTTTGGCCAACATTGCTGTTGTTGCTTTGCTTTTGTTTGGATTTCAGTTGTTTTGTTTTATTGCAGTTGGAAATTGTTGGCTGCTTAGACGTGAGCTTTACCTAAGGGTCATATACGTGTGTGTGTCTCTCTGAGTGTGTGTGTGTGTGTTAGGTAAACTATAAATTAGGTTAAAACAACAACAGCAGCAGAAGCAGCTGAAGAAGCAGCAGCACAATGAGCACAAACGGATAAAAAATGCGCAATAAAAGATAACAAAGTGCACTTTTCGTTGGCCAGATAAACAAAACCCATTCGAATCGGGCTGGAACGGACCTCAACAGCCAACAGCCAACAGCCAACTGCCAGCTTAATGGCTTAAAGTTCAAGTGAAATATTTGCCTAACATTTACCTTTTGTATGCGTTCGTCCGTTGCTGTATGTATCTGACCCTTAAAGTGGCCAAAAACCACTTTAAGCGTAAACATTGAAAAAGCATTTTGAAAAAGCGCCGCTTGGCCCAAAAACAATTACGCTACATTAACGTCCAAAGTGGCTGCTATTGAAACTGCCAACAACCGGCAATCGACAGACGACAGTCGACTGACGACAGTCAGCCGAGGATCCTTCGACACGGACAGGGACATCGGACATCGGACATTGGACATTCTTCTCTCTTTTTGACCTTACAACTTTTGCCACTTTTCGCTTACATTCGCTTTAGCCGCTGTTGTTCCAGCTGCTTCTGATTCCGATTCCGCTTCTGATTTTTATTTATTTTACTTTTGCCACATTATTTTTTTTGTGATTTCACTCATTCAACAATTTTTAATTGCAGTTGCACAACTCGAGCGATGCGATTGTTAACCTCCACAATGTCAATCTGCAGTCGGCGGGCCGCTTCCGGTGCGAGGTTTCCGGCGAGGCGCCATCTTTCCAAACGGTCACCGAGCATGGCGATATGGTTGTAGTGTGTAAGTATCAACCTCTCTCTTTCTCTTTATTTATACTTCTGGGAGTTAATTTATAATTAGAAATAAGATTATCGTTGGCACAAAAAGTTATCCCAAAATTGGAATTGATGTGAGAATTTGTTTATAGTTGAGATTTATTAACAAATTTAATAGAGTGGGTCTTTCATTTAAAAACCTCTTTAAAATTGATAAAATTTCTGAATAATAATTTCTGAATAAATCAATTAGAGTTGAAGCGAATCTATCTTAACTAGGACCGTTTTTCAATGTGTTTATACATTTTATTTAACATATAATTTCAAATATGACATTAATTTCCATACGTTTTACGCAGGGACCGCAAATATTATTATAAAAATTAAAAATAAAAGTTATTTTTCAATTCCCTCCTTCCAATTCAAAAAAACATTTACAGTCAGTTTTTATTTTTCAACTTTTTTAATAAAAATTTAAAAAAATAATTTTTATTATCAAAAGCCAAAATAAAAATTGAAAAAAGGAGTTAAATTAAAATTTTTAAATAAAAATTAAAATTTAATTATTATTTTATAATTTTATTATTTAGATCGAATAAAAAGAGTTTTCATTTAATTTTTTTGATAAAAATCAACAATTAACTTTTATTTAATAATTTATATTTTAAAAATAAAAATCGTTACGGTTCCTAGTTTTACGTCAAATTCTGTTTTCAATAGTTATCAAACACCTTATTTAGACATTAAAAAACCGGGCCTTAGCTTTGTTACGCACTTACATTCTGAGTTGTGATTCTCAATAAACTGAGTTTCTGATTCTCCGAAATCATCTTTATAACTATGAATGCTGTTCAATTTTAAGTCATTGTCATGTACAGTCAGTCTGTGACCTTCTGTTGCCTTTCTTTAAAGTCCGTCTGTGCCTTTTAGCTGCCTTGCTTTACAGACAATCTATGGTTTTTAGCTGCCTTTCATATGCAGACAGTCTTGTTCTGTGACCTTTGTTCTTTTTAGAGCTGCTCAGGTTAATTCAGCTCATTTGATCTGGGCAATTGAATCGCTCATTTGGCTGCTCAACAGTTTAACTGCATTTGACAGGCCTCATTTGATTCCATGTTTATAATAAGCTTAGGAAACTCAACTGAACTCAACAACTGTCCCCTCGAGCGTCTGCAGAGACGTAGGAAATGTGTGTGGTGTGTTGTCCTCTTTCCAGGATCCTGCAACCTGCCAGAGCTTAGCAGCTAACTCAATTTTGCAACTGTCTGTCTTGTTCAACAATTTCCTGAGGGCACAACAATAACAACAACAACATTTTGAAGACGTTGCGACAAAACTCGAAATGCAAACAAAACAAAATTTTGCAGCTGCTTTAAGTGCTGGCTGACTGGACAGGTGGACAGGAAAGGAACTCAGTTGAGCGGAGGATTCCAAGTTCTATCCGGAATCCAGGGATCCCACGCTTATTGCCCCGGACAACGGACAACGGACAACAACGTCTCACACGTGGGCCAAGCAACCGGAACGCTTTGAGCTGCCGTTGACATTTCGTTTGTTCAATTATAAACTTTTGCGTGGGCGTTTCCACATCCTCCCATCTCTCTCTCTTTTATTACAGCTATTGCTGTCTCCCTCTCATCTCTCTAGTCTCCTTGCTTTGTCTTTGTTCTAACGCGCTTTTGTTGTGCTTTGTTTTTGGCTTTTTGCTTTTCATACTCGCATTGTGTGTGCTGCCTGTTTGGCTTTCAATCAAAGTTTTTAAAAGCTTCAACAACAAACTGCTCGCATATGCCGCATCTCTCAGTTCTCATCTCTCAGCTCTCGGCTCTCAGCTCACAACTCTCCAGGCTCCCAGCTCTCTGCGTCCGCAGATGCCGTTAGTCCTCTGGCAGCTGTACAAAAAAAAAAAAATAAACCCATTTCCGTTTCCGTTCGCATAGTTTTGCTTAGCAGCGATTTATAGTCTTCGGGCGGGTATTAGAACTTTGTCATCAAGCACACTCAACTTGACAGGAAGTATAAGAATCAGCTCTGTTTTGGCTTTGTTCCGTTATCATTTGATCGATGGACAAAGTTTTGCTCATATCGTTATAATCATTCGAGCTCTGGAAAAGAAAATATGTTAAATGTAAGTGTGATAATAGCATTTGCCTTTTTATGAAAATAAAATTAATTCAATGATTTTATTTAAAAAATTATATTAATGTTTAGCTAGACCATTTATAAATATGTTAATGGAAAAATCAACAAATAACATTACTTAACAGACTTGCACAGCACATTTTGCTACCTCCGATTACTTAAAAATATTTATAACTTTTATAAAATTATTTACAGACTCACTTAAAATATTCTTGCACTTTATAGTGCCAATTAAGACTCTACTGTTAATTTAAATATGTTAAGTTTTTAAGAGATGCTGTTATCACCATGGTTTTTCGTACCTTAACATTATAAGCATACGTCATTCTTTTTTAAAAAGTTAGAGTTATGTCAAATATAATTTTATTGTTTATCAGACAGATTAGCCTCTGTTAGGGTATTAAAATACTCGCTGCTTCAAGTGTCGATTTCCTCGTCATTTCCATTTCCATTTTACTTTTATTTCTTTTGTTTTGTTCCTTTTTTTGTGTGCAATTTTATCAGCAGGCTGTCAATGCATCAGCGGCTGGAACTTTTATTGAATTTCCGGCTGGGCGCCGGCGACTTTGTTGTTCTCGCTGATGTTTTTGCTGGGCTTGTGGGTGTTGGTTTTTGGTTTATTACGGCTTTCAGCAGCAGTGTTTGCGGGCTGGGCACTAGACAGGTTCTCTGTCCGGCTGTCCGGCTGTCCAGTTGTCCAGCTGAGCTGTCTGGTGTTGCAACAGGGCGTAAATTAAATTTAGCACAGCTTGAATTGCGTTAGCCTTGTCCAGCATCAAACTAACCAAGTGGATATTGGCTCTTGCCGCTCTCTCTTCTGCAGCTCTGCCGGATCAGGGACCGCCGAAAATAAGTGGAGGACGTCCGCGCTATCAAATTGGCGACTGGGTGCGCATCAACTGCACTGCCGGTCGCTCCAAGCCGGCTGTCAATCTGTCCTGGTTCATCAACGGTGAACCTGCCGAGCCGCCAAAGCTGCGCAAATACGACACCATCGTGTCCGGCCGGGAAGGACTCGAGACCTCCGTGCTGGGACTGCAGTTTCGCGTGGATCAGCAACATTTTCGCAATGGCGACATGAAATTAAAGGTGAGTTGGTAAAATCTATCTGTGTATATATATAAATATATATTTGTTTTTCTCTCAACAGTGTGTGGCCTCGCTGTCGACTTTTTATTGGCGCAGCAACGAGGAGTCCGTCGAGGGCGATCGGCCGCAGAAGGCGCCGGTGCTCGAGTCGCGGGGCAGCGACAGCGCCTTCGCGAGCAATTCACGCGCCGATCCGGTGCAAGGTATGTCATACCGGGAATTATTTGTTACACAATTCTTATCGCTTTTCCTTCAACCTTCAAATGCAGCCAGCAAAACGGACTCGCTCCTTAAGGCCCGTGCGCCGAGTGCGCTGCTGCTGCTCGCGTTGGCCACCGCGGCCACATTCGCCGGCGTCTGTTGGCCAACGACGGTGCACAGCAGCGCAGGGGCCAGATCGATACGAGAGTCGATGAATAATAATAATACAAATAATAATCAAGTTGTTGCTAATGAGCCCAAAGATAAAGATAAGGACAAACAGAAAAAGAAAGATAACAAAAATCTAAATATAAATAAAGAGAAACCCATTTTGGTTGTTGAATTGCTGAGGCAAAAGCTCAAGAGATTCGTGCGGCAGTTGCGCTGCTCAGTTGCAACTGCCACAACGCAACAACAACCGCAACAACAACAGCAACAGCAGCAACAACAAGTGTTGTTGTCTGCGCGGTAGCTGCATTAAGTTTGCCTCCTCAGCCCCGCCCACAAAATCAAATTTACACTGAATTTCCGTCTTCGCTTCGCAGAAAAAAACATTTAAAATAAAAACATAAAAAGTTGCAAAAAAAAAATCACAAAAAATCCAAATTAAAATTATAAATTGAAAAGAAAACCGATAATTTATTTATGCCATTAACAAAAGCTTTCTTGAATTTAATTTGTATAAACAAAAACATAATGATATGCATAAAATTAATTAAATTTAATCAAAAGCAACGCTCACATTGTGTAGAGCAACAAAACTGTTTTTAGCTGCCACAAAAACATCAACTTTAACATAAAGAGAAAACAAAATTGTTAAGCGTATTAAAATAAAACCTGTATATAGTTAATATTTAATGAATGTATTGTATGTTATTAATTTATAAGTACTTCCACACAAAGAGATAAAGCGGCGCTGCACTAACTAAAAAAAACAAAGAAAATAATATACAAATTAAAAATGAAAACAAATAAATCTGAATAAGTGAAAACAAAAGTTACGGCTCAAAGAATCCAACAATTTCAATGTAGTGCATTGCAAATAAAGAGTTTAAGCAAAAATACATTTAAAATAAATACATGTAAGAATTCTCTAACTAAATAATAATATTAAAGTAAGCATTGAAATTGCAATGGAATATTAAATAAATGCGCAAAACTTAACTGTAATCGAACATTCATGAGTGTAAAATATAATTACAGAATTCAATTGATTAAAGCACATTTTATTAAAGTCAAATATAATTGATTAGGCTATAAATTCATTTTCGATAAATATTGTAAAATCTCAGAATATTTTATTTATTTAATATTAATTGCACTCAATGAATTTTTGTGTAAATTAAGACAAAGATCTTTCAAATGAAAATGGGAGAGAATGAAGCACACGATTTAAATTTTAATGAAAATGGTAAAGAAAACGATGAAAACTCGAATGAAATCTAATCAAACTTAGCATCTAAAAGCTGGTGACTGTTGAAAAGTCTTAAAACTAACAAAAACATATCGTAAATTTATAAATTGCCAAAGTTTTTATGTATATGTATGTGTGAACTCAATTATAAATACAGAATGCATTGTACGAATACTAATCGATATACGAAGCATTATAATGGAACTATTTACTAATTAAGTGTACCAGGTTCAATCCGTTCTCTGTCCGTATTATTATGCATATATGCGTATATGTTTCTTTGTTCTTAGATTAAACAAAAAACAGAAAAACAAATATAGCTACTAATAACATTCCATGTTATTTTGCTGTAAAAAAAAAATAAAATGAAAATAGCGCTATCAATTGATAAATTGTTAAAATGTTAACAGTTTAGTTAGCCAAATCTAGAAACAATAGCAAAAGTCAAACAAAAACGGAAATGAAAATAAAAATGAAAATGAAAATGGGAAACCAAAACCAAAACAATAGAGAAATGATTGTGATTAAGCCTTAATGAAGAGTGGAAATTAATTCATACACAATTAAATATTATGTAAATAGCCCGAGAGCAGCGCCACATCAAATGCTTTGTCCATTACAAATATTAATGCAATTTCCTTATATGATTACGTCTATTAATGTACATACAAAATAAATATGACTATTTTGATTTCCGATTGCCAATTGAGCGAATTTTAATTTCAATTACAAAAATAATCATAATAATTGTCATAAAGATACATTTTATGTGTAAATATTTCTATTTAAATGATAACTAAATTAGTATTAAGATGTCAGCTAACAAAAGCAAAGTGCAAACAAACAAAATAATGCGCCAATTTTAATAATAAGCGTATTAATTTTAATGTTGATAGCTTCTGATACCCTGGCAGAGAATCTAAAATTTCATTAAGTAAATTTCTAATTGATCTGATTTATTACATTAAAAAAGTTTCATTAAAAAAGTATATTTTCATGGATAAAATTAATAGACTCTCTGCTAGGGAATCTATGAAATACATTCAAGTTAGTCATTACAGCATGTGAGTGTATGTGAATGAGTGAATGTGTGAGTGCTTGAATGAGTTGTTAAACGTAGGTCAAAATATATTTATATAATATATACAACTTAAATAAAAATAAATGTGCATTGTTGTAAACTGTAAACTGTTTTTAAGTCTCACTTAATGTCAACGCTATAAACTACAATTAACATAAAATATATTGATAAACAAAAGTTATATTAATAGAACCCATTTAGGTCGGGCTAAACGATCGAAATAATGAAAGAAATAACTGTGTGCTATTTGTAAGTGTAAATTATTTGTGTATTTAAATATCAATTTTTAGATGTATAAAAAAGTAAGATAAAAAAATGCATTCGCATATATACGAGTACGATAATATGAACATAAAGAGCTGCATACTAAAAAAACTCAACAACAAAAGAAAGAACAAATATACAAATGCCATAAATTAATTTAACTTGAATTTAACAGCTGCAACAACAAACAACTGAAAAATCTGTAAATATCCTTAAGCATAATTCAGTGTACGATACGAGTATCTGACACAGAAGCAAATCAAACAAAAATTATGAATGAAAAATCTTGAAGAGGAATTAATAAAAACAAAAATAATATTTGTTTCAAAATCAACTTTGGCTTTTTCTGGTAAAATGTCTTTAACAATTTTGCAGCAGTCTTAAATCCAATTTATGTATATTATGTGTATGTCGTCGTCTTGGCAAATTGTTACATACTTTTTAAGAGGCTGCACAGAAAATTGGGTAATTTTTGGAAAATATTTCAAAGACGTGAAAATGTGCGGCACGTACGTGACAACGCAATTCCAAGGACTGTCCGGCAATAACAGGAAAAAAGGACAACCCAAAGCATTTAGCAGTAAAAAAACAGATATGGTCCAGGACATGAAGTAGGTGAGCGAGTGATCTACGGAAATTTCAGTATACTTTCAAATTGCAGCGAACTGACGGGGTGTGAAGTAAGTAACTTAGTTAAACTTAGTTTTCTATATATTCAAGCGAAAGAATTTACTTAATTTGTAGCTGTTTTCTCTCGTTATATAGAAAATATTCCGACACCATTAACTCAAACCAGAGTCGCATTTATGTCTGTCTTATCCGAAAGTCGCACAGCTAATAAGCTGCCAAAAATAAGCACATTTAATAAATAGATGACAAAGCCAAACAAATTATAAGCAGCAAATGCTTGGGGTGCCAGCACATTTATTAGCCAACTAAATCTTGGCCATCTTCGGGCACAACAAATCGCCGCAAATGAGCTGAAGTCCACCTGTCCACCTGCTGTCGTCGAATGACAAAGAAAAGCTACCCCAATAAGCCGCATACTAAAGCTCTGGTCAAGCATCTTAGCTGCGGCTATCAAATGTCACATAAATCAGATTTGTCATTTAATTACAACAACAACAAAGGCAAGAACATTCTGTGAGTTTTGGTAAATTCGTTAAGGAAAAACCTTGACTCAAATAGAGCTTAAGCCTGAGCCAAAGCTGCTATTAGACAGACGTTCTATAAACATTTTTTGCCTCATTTTCGCTTGCCACTTAAGCTGCAAGTCGATGTGAAAATATGCGTTGCCTACTTTGCGGCGCTACATATATTCACTCATGAAAGTAATAAGTAAAAAAGAAAGAAGGCAAGACCTTTTACATATAAAGCTCAATTGTCGGCAGCTTAAAAGTTTCATGTTTGATTTTCGCACAGCTAAGACGGCATAAATTGCCGCACAGGTAAAGTTTTGATTGCCTTAATGATAAGTTAAACTGTGCATTAAGCCAAAGTCAGGGCCAAAGTTGCTTGCCACTTGTGTGGCAATCAGCGATCCAACACTCTAGTGTCTCGGCTACATATATCAATTTGAAATCGACTCGCTGTACATTTTCAAGGTGGAATACAATTAAATTGATACCAGCATTAAGTGCATTCGATACTCGAACAAGAAAATATGAGAATTCACTTTGTACTCATATCTTGGCTCATTTAATTTTATGCTTTCTTCGATTCGCAATTGTCACGCAGTTTTCCGCAACCAGTTTCCTTTGTTTGTTTGTCCCATATCGCATAGACAACACTCAGACAATGTTTCCTTCTTTTTCCCTTCTCTTTTCTTTCTGTCAATTTTCATGCAATACAATGTCATGTCTGCTTGCAGGTCTTTCTGCCCTGAGAATTGCTTTGTTTTCTTGCTGTTGTTGTTATCATTTGCAGCATTTGAAATGATTTGCAATAAAAGTGTCTGCTGCTGTCCATTGGCCACACCCCATTGGCAAATTACGTGCTGTTCTTTCTGCTCTTTCTGCTGATTTGGCCTCGTCGCCGGCCATTGTCATTGCCATTGCCGTTGTCATTGTCATAGTCCTTGTCACCGTCACGTAATTTCATTGTCTTTGTTTATTTGTTTTTTTGTTGTCTACATCTATTTGCCTTTATTTTTTACACGCATGCTGAGCGATTTAAGGGCTAAAAAGCGCCCAAGGCATCAAAAATTCATTTGTATCATTCAGATATTTTTTGTTTTCCGCATTGAGACAAATGTTAATCTATAAGGCATGAGAGCTGCGCTTTAACATTTATTGTACAAAAAAAAAAACTATATAGACTTTCAGAATATTCAAGAATTTAACTGAAACTCTCAGATGCAATTAATTTATTGTACTTCTCTGTGTATTTTTCTTCAATCAATTGAAGTGTGTATTGTGTATTTAAAATCAAGAAATATCTGTTAACATTTTTTGACTTTAATTTAGTATGTCAAAGATAAATTTCTATCTTTTCGCAGCGCCCAAAGCGCATCTTTCACAAATACACTCCTGACATAGAGCACAAAAATATATGTTTCGAAAAAGAAGAGCAAAAACAAAGCATAAATAAACAGAGTAAAACAAATGATATAGGAAGGACGCAATGATAAAAACAGAGAGAGAGAGAGAGAAGAAGAGGGAAAGAGAATAGAATAATCGTATTGTAGATGCAATCATAATTTTTCTATTGCAATAAAAGTGCGTGGCAAAATAAAAATGGTCATAAAATGCTGGCTGGCAATTTCGGTCTGAGGGAAAACAGACAGACTGCTCGCCTGCAATTGCTGGCACATAATTTGGCATTGGCTGTTGCTGTTGCCATAAATTATATAGAATCTGCACAACAATTCTGGTTTGGACTAGGCCTGGTCTGGACTGTACTAGACTGTTGTGTTCCGGATTGAATTGGACTGGTTGTCGCAGTGCTGTTCGCATGTTTGGCCATTAAACGGCATTTTAGGCCCGGTAATGGAAATGGGAATGTGAATGGAAATGATTTCATGTCATTGCAGCTACGTGATCCAAAGTGTCACGACAACTGACAGCTGCCAGAGCAACACAAAACAAGGATTCCCCATTAAAGCTTTAAGCTTTCAGCTGCTGCAGGTTGCCTTGGTGCAGCCAAAAATCCATTGAAGTATCTGAGCTCCATTCGAGCGGAAAAGTCAATGAGCTGCAGTTCAGAAAATGCCAAAAAAAAATAAAAGTACTTGAGTTGCAGTTGTTGAAAATGTTCACTGACAGCTAATCGATGACAAAGTTTGAAGAGGTAGCAAAAGCAGCTACTTTAACAACAACTCGAGTAAATTGTTGCCAAAGATAGTTGTTGGCAACACTTTCGCCTTAATGGAGTGGCGTATTCCAGCCGTGAGTTCGACCAAGTTTCAATAATTTGAAGATGCTTTACAGAATTCAGCAATTACAATACTTGAACTAAGCTCTTATCAATTTTGCAAGTAGTTGGTTCTCTCTATCTCTCTGAACTTTATTAATAAAGTATTCGAAAAGGTGCAAGCAAAAAAACGGAGCAAATGTCTAACGCACAATTTACATATTATCGAGATTTTGTTTTTTTGCTTTTGCATTTATCCCTTTTCATGGACAGACAGAAAGGGATAGTGTCTGTCTGTCTGTCTGCGCGTGAGTCTCATTATTGTTTGCCGGTTTTATTGGCTTCTAAAGATTTTCAGCCAGCCCAAAAGTTGTGCCATGGCCAGGCACTACACACACATTCGTATCTTTTGCTGATTTCATCAGTAAACGCCAGTAAAACGCATTTCGTTACCTTGATTTTTTATTACCTTCCCTTCCCACTACATGCTTATCTACAAAGAAGTGTATTTGTATGTTTTTTTTGGGCCAGTTACAAGTCAAACACTCGTTGGCGAATCTTTTCTTGCTTTGCTTATCTGCCAGAATGTTTCATTTCATTTGATTTGAAATCCAAACCCAATTCGAACCGAACTCCGGCTGCTGTCCATTTGTTGCCTACGCAATGGAAACTCAACTGATATTTGATTTTTTATGACTTGGCTACTTTTCTTTATTTGGTTTCGCTTTAGCTTTGGCCAAGAGCCTTGGCTGTCTTTGTTGGTTGGCTGCAGCGATTTCCTTTTCGCTTAAAATAACAATTTCAAATGGATTTTATTGCCTTGGGGTTAGATTTGTGTTCGCTTGTCGTGCTTTTCTATGGATATGTCGTCTTCTTGACTCCCTGGACTCTTATCGTTTTGCATAAGCGCCTTTTACCAATTCTCCTGCCTGGCCTTTCTGACCACGTTTGCAGCCGCACAGACACTCGTGTCTTTTAAATCCTGCCCTTAAAGCCTTGGCAGTCAAGTGCATTACACACACTGCACTCAACACAGCTGAAAACATAATAAAAACGACAACGCTCCAAACTTTTCCCAACAGACAATAATTGAAAATGCTGCGGCGGTCGCTGCGTTTGTTAGCCAAACTTTGTGCTGCCATAAAATTTATGTTAATTGAAATTTATGTGCAACCAACTCTTCAGCAGCAACAAGAGCGAAACCAAAACAAACGAAAAACAAACCCAAACTTTGTGGCAGACGCATCAAAACTCATTTGGCTCTCGACCAAACTTGTTGATAAGCATTTATTATAATAACATTCCACCAATAATTGCTAAGAAAACTATAGTTAGTAGTTGTACATAAACGAATATCAATAGATAATCTAATAAAAAATAGGTAGATGTAAGCCAGAGGTTATTCTGCTGATCAATATGCGTATACTTAATATGACAGAGCTTTTAAAGTAAAGGATAACAATTTAAAATTATTCAAAAAGTCATCAATATGCGTATACTTAACATGACAGCACCTGCCCTATAATAGAAAATTCAAACCTTTATAATTTTAACATTTTCCAAATAAATGCCAAAAAAATATAATTTAAAATTATACATAAATTAAAATCAATATTAAATCGATACCAGAGGTCATTCTGCTGATCAATATGCGTATATTTAATATGACAAGAGCTGTCTTATAAAAGGAGCTACAAGCATATAGTATTTTTAACATTCTCCGAAAATAATGCTAAGAAAACTATAGTGTAAAATTGTACACAAATCACCACTACTTAAAATGACAACACCTGTCCTATAACAGGAAAAGAAAACATTTATTTTTTAAACATTCTCAATTTAAATGAAAAAAGAACTATAAATTAAAATTATAAAAAACTAAAATAAAAATCAAATGGATGCCAGTGGTCATTCTGCTAAACAATATGCGTATACTTAATATGACAACACCTGTCCTATAATGGAAAATTAACACTACTTATTTAGCATTCTATAAATAAATGCAAAGAAAACTATAATTTAAAATTAAACATAAACTAAAATCAATATTAAATTGATATTGCTGATCAGCCTGTGTATACTAAATGTGACAACAGCTGTCTTTTCGTAGGAAGTATAAAATGTCCAAAGGAAATAGTTTTATATGTCAATCGAAGTGCTGTTCTCTTGACTGCCATAAAAAATAGCTACTTTTTTTTTATGATAATGCAAATTTGCAGCGCCACAGTTGCTGTTGTCATAAAGCGTTTTCCGCTGCAGCCTTCGATTGCATTTCGGAAACGATTTCCCGCACATTATTGACATATGTGGGTGCATTATGCAAAAATTTATGGCGGAAGCATTTAGGCAATGAACATTTATGGGCACGGCACTTAAAACTGCAGTAAACGCAGCAACGGACATGGCTTAAATTAGTTAATTTTATGCCGCCCCCCTAAGCCACAACCTTCCAGGCCCCGCCCTCTTTCCGGCACAGGCCAACAAATGTTAACGTTTAAACACTTGGCTCGTATGTGGGAAATGTGTTTGAGTATTTTATTTTATTTTATTTTGTGTTTTTTTAAACCGTCTGATAATTACAGGCGCTGTTTATGGGCTGTTGGCAAAATATATAAGTACTTGTATATACATTTATGTGCAAATGTGTGTGTATGTGTTTGTATGTGTGGGTTGCTGCCTTAGCCTCTTTACCATAATTACCTGTTTATAATTAATTAAAATGCAATAAGCGTAAATTTGATAAAACCGGCACGCACGTGCTAACTCTTGCAGCCCTTTTTATTGGTGTGTGTAAGTGTGTGTGTGCTTGTCGCGTGTCAGCAATTTTTAGCAGGCAATGTATATGGGTAGCCAAATTAAATGAAATTGATAAACTAAATTACAATCGAATAGATAAAGCGTAATAATGCGTTGCAAAATTAATTCATAAATTATTCAGTGAGCAGCTGAAAAGTAGGCAACACTTTTTTGAATTTCCTTCCAATTTACATATATTGTGGCTGTTCAATTTTCTGCATTTGCTGGCACAATTTTCGGCCCGAATGGCACAAAAACCTAATTTGAACCCAACAAGCCAATGAGCCTTGCCATCAGTTAAGTTGAGCAGCGACCAGGAAGCGAGTGATGGAGAGAAAGAGTGAAAAATTGCAACATAAACACATTGACGCTGACTCTAACAACAACAACAACAATGGCAGCAAGTGCGTTTGTTGTTGTTATTTAATTTGCATTGCATTTTGCTCTTATGACTGCATTGCATGCACCGTCCACGCTTATTGACCATGAATAACCAGCGGAAATGCAATACGCGCCGTGTTCGCGTTTCCTGTTTGCTTCATTCGCGAACCCCCTTTGATGTATCATGATGTTTGATTGTGAAAGCTAGCGTGTGTGAGTCGCAGGAGGTGTGTGTGTGACGACTTTTTAATTAATGACTAAACGTTAATTAAATGAAGTGTCGTGCGTTTGAGGAATATTCCTAAATTTTAATATAAAGTCATTCCCTAATTTGAATTCTCAAATTATCTCTAACCTGATATAGTCTTTTGGAAAAAGAACTGCGGCTTTTTAATGAATTACTTACTCAGGCATGCCACAAAAAACACTAGTGAAAGTGATTTCAGAAAAAAGCAATTCCACTTCGAAAATTTCTCCGTGCCACAGAAATTAGTGTGATTTAGGTTTTTAAGCATGTTCATCAACCTTTTCGTACTAGGCTGCTAAGGGTTGGCCCCTTCTCAGATTAAATTTCCCAAGGGTTTGTTTAGCAATTTTTGTAAGTTTATTATTGCTGAAAAGTAGGTTTTTATTTTATTTCTTCTTTAATTAATATTATTTAATTTATTTATTTAATAATTGATATTGTATAGCCTAAAAAAATTTAAAAGTTATTGGCGCGGCAAACAATAAAAGTTACTCGACAACTCTAAATTCAAAAAATTCGGACAACAAATGTGACATTATTCTCATGGCATCGGATGCCAGTGAATTGAGCGATGATTTCGTTTCATCCAAAATTGTGCAGGTGATTGAGACTGTGGCACGGAGAAATGAAATTGACGTGAAACTCAAGTGAAAGAGATTTATGTGGCATGCCTGACTTTGTCATTTTATATTCATTATATTTTGTTCATTTTATTTTGTAATATATAATGGTCAATCAATCAAAGGAATAAAGTTATTTCAGAAGCTAAATTCAAATGTATATCTATATCCTCGCGTATCCTTGTGTATCTGGTATCAAATGACCTGTTTCCGTTGTTAAAGATTTTGTGTTTTTAGTACTTTGTTTTCATTATCCTTCATTGTGAGTCTAAAGATTAGATTAAAGTGAATACAACGCAATGAATTATTAAAAAAAAGTGCAAGGATATGCATATGTAGATAGCTGAAGGATCGCGTTTGTTAACTAAATTCGTACAACTTTTTATTAAATTACACTGTTTATCTGCAAGTTGTCATTTCATTTTCTTTTGCATTTCTATTGCATGACGTTTAACAAAATATTTGCAGCTGGCAAAAAGGGATTTGGATAAGTTTAACATAATAAATCATATAAAATGGACACAAACAAAAATTGGTGAATTTTGAATAAGTCTTGCATCCGACTAAATATAGTATATAGTAATTGGAAAAGTCAAAATCATTTAAGACTTGCATATAATTTAAAGAAGTTTCTGCTTTGTTTTGTTTTATTTGTTTTTCACTTTACAAACTAATCTTAAACACGTTACGGTCGCTTATAAAAATCAATTAAAAATAATAGTCAAAGTTTGAACAGAACTTTTGATGAGCCCAAAGAATACGTAGAGGAAGTGAATTTTATTTAATTACCGTTTTCTGTAAACTTCATTTCTGTTTTGTTTCTTTTGTTTAATTTACAACACGCACAAGTTTAGCTTAGATTTAATGGAGAATATGTTGAGGAGCAACATCTGTTTGCCCTTCATTACGAGTAGTTCTTAGAAACTAATAAAATGCCATCGCATTTTGTTTATAATTCGCATATTTACAAGAACATTTCTGCTTCTATTATTTGGCTAGTTTTCATTCACCTCAAGCTGCCAGTTAAGTTAACATTATCATTAGCTAATATCAATAGCAATGCCAAGCTGCACTTAGTTGTGTGGACTGTTTGGACGGCTAATGCGAAAATACGAGTGTCGACTGTCGAGTGTGATAAGCCCAAAGACCAAACTGGCCAATACTTAAAAAAGGGGGTAAAAGTTTCGCGTGCTCTGCAGCTGTTCCACTTGGCCACAATCGAACGCCTTTGTATGCAAATGAGCTGCATGCCTCAGAAGTCAGCAGCAACAACAACAGCAACAACAACAACAGCAATAACTTCTCACGTGCCACTCGCTAAGGCTTTGGCCTTATGAGTCATTTTGGCCCAGACCACTTTGGCCTTATTTGTTTGTCTTGGCTCTTATGCATTTTGCGGTTTGTTGCACACCTTCGTGCTGCCGCTTTTATTTTGTTTTATTTTGTTTTTCCTCTTTGTCAATTTCCATTTTTGGACTTTGTTTCGGCTCTGCTTCGATTTTCGTTTCTGGTACAAATTGTTTCGCAGGCTCAAAGTGGGTGTGACATGTGTTTTGGCTTTAGGCAGGCCTTTTGTGACTCAAGTTTTTAAAATTAGCATAAGCAACTGATTAATATCTTAGCATAGGGCTTAAGCTCGGGATCAGACAAATGATTTATGGCTTCTGCACATGAAAAACTGAATGCGTCACACTTGAAACTGCATTTTAATAAATTTTACACAACTTTTTAAAATGATCTGTAAGTTGATAAGGTTTTTTAATATAAATATCTCAATTAAAAAATTTAAAGTACTTTAAATTCGATGATTATTCAAATTTCCTCAAATTGTTACATTTTGACATACATATTAAGAAGATATAGATGAAAACTAATTTAATGAAACGAGTTTCACTCAAAATTGTTTCCAAAATGTACAGAGATAATGATATGAGTTCTAGTTATAAATAAAGTTATTAAAGAAAATTTGTTTTCTATTCGGCTAATAAACAATTTTTTAGACTTGCATTGTAGTTCCACTTTTAAAAAGGGTTCAACAAGAATTCAATTTAACTTATACAAAGCCAATTCAGTCTAAACAAGCATGGGCAAAACATTTTTGATTTGGGATTGATTTCAGCAGCTTGGCATTGATACAATGACACAATAAACACTCATACAATTAACTCATTTAATTTGTTTTTCCAAATTTTTTGCAGCTTCATTCATTGGCTATTTACAGTTTTCTTTTTGGGTAATATTCTTTGGGTTTCCCTTTGCAAATTCCAGAGATTGTTTAAAGGGTTGTTTGCTTTGTCATTTTCATTTGGGATTCGCTAATTGGGCTTTACAATTTTCTTAGAGCTTATCATACGACTATTTTGGGGTGCATACTTAATCATACTAGGTTTTAATTATAATTAAAGATTAGTTTTGCAAATATGTGGATCGAAGTGTAAATGCATTTTATACAATTGAAATGTTTAAATTTGATATGCGCCAAATGCGGATAAATGTCAAGTGATGTGTTAGTAATACAATTTAGTATAAATAAAACAAATACAATTAACAGGACCAATAGGAATTTGTTAGGAAATGTGAGAAAATTATATCAATTTACTAATAAAACTCAGCTTTAATTATGCCGAGTCGATTAATTTGATTAGAACATTAAAAAAATATATTTTACAGATCATTTCATTTTACGTTTAACTAATCGATTATTTGTACACTAAATGAAAATTACATTTTCATAATAATTATTCAATTTCTTTGAAGTTTAACATGTTTATCGTTTCTTTTAATTTTTTCGGGCTTATTGTTGACACTTAATATTTACAGATTCCTATTATATACTTAAATGCTCAAATTGAGTAGTTTCGCCTCATGTAAATATTTAAATAGTTACATGGTAATAGTATTTATTTATTTTTAGTATTATTTTTTTTTAATTTTGAAAGATATTTGCATTTGCCTGCATATAATATTCATACACATCAATTGAATTTATCATATGTATATTTAATTTTAGCTCAACGTACTCGGTAAGTGTATGTAGATTTTTCTATGAAATTTGGCATAGGATATGTTTGCTTTTACACTTTAATTTTTGAGATATGACAGAGTCCCTTTGTGCAACATTTGGATGCATTTCGTGGAAAGGGTTTTCGACTTAGGCTACAACTAAAGACAGTTAACTGCCGGCGCCTTCGGGTGGCCATCTTAAGGATCCTGCGGCACCGCAGAGAAGGAGCAACAAGGCTGGCAACAAGGAGATCAGATGCGAAGGTTTCCTCGAGGCAGCAGCACCTGTAAAAATTTATTTCGTTAGCCATGTTAAGTTTACAATCTTCGCCCTTCCCTCCCCGCTAGTTTTACCAATTGTGCTGGACTTGGCAGCCACCGTTTCACGGGACTCCAAGGCAGGTGCCCGCTGCTGACGATCGCTCTCCACGCTCTCCTCGTTGCTCTGCCAGTAGAGCGAGCTAATCTTGGCCACACACTGTAGATAAGAAATATAATGAGTTAGCTTGTAGTTGAAGTTGTTACTTCATTTACTCACTTTGAGTTTCATATCGCCATGCTTGAAGTGATAGGATCGCACTCGGAACTCCAGACCCAGGCGGGACATCTCCAGGCCATCGCGGTTCACAACAACCTTGTCGTACTGCTTCAGGTGCTGCTTCTGCGCCGGCTCCCCGTTGATCAGCCAGCTGAGGTGGCAGGCGGGCTTGGACGGCGACGAGGTGCAGTTGACGCGCACTGTGTCCCCGATCTGATACCGCGGCTGGCCGCCCGTTATCCTCGGCCCATGAGCGGGAGTTACTGCAAGGAGAAAGTTAATTTTATTTAACTTAGTTTATTGAGATGATCATAAGGAAATTGTTTGATAATTATCACAATAATCAAATAAAGCATTTATATGAACAGGAGCCCACTTAAAGTCCAAGTCAAACTTCTTTTTGTCTCGCATTAAATTCATGAACATTGTCTTTTAATGTCAACATAAAATTATATCTCTCTCTAACAGTTTTATGTTAATGTTATAATGGGCATATTCTAAGATTAATGTCATTGTGATTGTGGCTTAACCTTTACATTCATTCTGAATTTAAATTTACTTAATTTTGAACGAATAATATTTGCCTTAAGATATCGATTTCTAAAAAACATTTTCTAGACATTTTCTAAAATTCAAAATTTGTAATCTCAATTTCAACTTTTAATCAACTCTTTATTTATAAGTTAACAGTTTAAACTTGATTCTGAGAAGATTCATTCTTTGTAAAAAATCATTGCAATAAAGTCGAAAATCAGACCAACTTTCAACTTTCATAGCTTTGCCAAAACTGATCTTATTTTTAAACGAAATATCATTTTCATCATAGTTTGTCCTCTAAATTCTTTATGAAAATTTTATTAGTTTCTTTCATTAATTTTTTTCTTTAGAATACTCAATTGTAGGCTTTCCCACTAAATAATAAATGTAGTAGATTTAAGTATATATTAAAGAATAAAATAGTTTTATTAAATAAAATTTATCCTTTGCACAATATAACTTAATAGTATTTAATATTCTTTAGGAATAAAATACAATCTCTGTTTGTCAATCTTTTGAGAAGTTCCTGCCAAGAAGAATTGCGCAAACAAACACACTCGAAAGCGGCAATAAGCGAAAGTGAGAGAATAAATAAGTCGAGTTTCTGCCGCTTGAACTATTTGCAATCAGTTTATTTAATAAACCCTTATAATTAGTTTATTTTCTATTTTCTCGCATATTTACCCCATTGTCCAGCTAATAAACAAAGCAATACAATTATGTTTCTTCAAGCCTTTTGTGTGTGCGTGTGTGAGAGTATGTGTATAAGCGCAGTTATTTCATTTTAATGAGTCGAGGAAATTGAATATTTTGTTGGTTCTGCACTAGCTTTCATTGCCTTTTCCTTTTGCCATTTCCATTTGCCTTGGCCAGATGGCATTTTGGCTCAGTTCCGTTTGTTTTATTATTTTATATGTTATGCTATGCAGCTTGGCAAAACGAGTATTTGGCTTACTTTTGTGCCCATTTCGTTGCCATAATGAAAGCCATGTGAGGAGTATCTGCTGCTGCTCTGGGCTAAGACTGAGACTGGGGCATACTTAAGATTTATGTTGAGATTTGTGCCAGTAAAATACAAAACACGGCACACAGACCTACAGCAGAGGGATGCAAGAACATTTTCTACGCATACGAAATGCTTATTCAAAGTTTATTTTAGCGTGTGTTTCTCAGTCGCTTCACGAGTGTATGTCTGAGTGTGTGTGTTTTTGGGTGTTAAGGCATCTGGATATGGCTAGGACTAACGCCCACGAACACTTGGCCACACGCTCGCTCATTGCTTAGCGCTTTTGGGCATACACGAAAAACACAACAACAAAAAAAAGCAAAAGAGAGCAAAAAAAAAAAAACACAAAAATGGAAAGAAAGGAATCAAGTCAAGTGTGGCGCCCCCTGGCGTCCAGTTAACGCCCACTGTGAGGCGGCTCCCGACGCAGTCGAGTGTTTGTATGCATTATAAATATACCATGGCAAAAACCAAAGACATACACACACACATACACCAGACACACACAAGTACTCGTACTGACTGCAATAAAAACTGGCGTTGGATTTCTTGTTTCATTTTGGCCAGGCTCACATTTTCATAACATTTGCAGCTGCCCCTTTCATATATTTTGTGTGTATATATGTGTGTGCTTTTGGCTCTGCCATAAAATAAAATTAATTTTTAATGGTTTTCAAAAAAAATTAATTTTCTTTAGAAGTTGCCGGAGTTTTTGTTGTGGCTTCTCAACTGGCCGCATGACAGGCACAGAAGCAAAGCAGACCCAGACCGAAAACCAGACCCAGAGTCAGAGTCAGAGTCGAAGTCAGACCCAAAGCAGAGATCCACATTCAGCTATACTCATATAGGTTGTATATATGTTTTCCCAGCTACAGTTGTAGGTCAAAGCGAGGTTCCAGGTTCGTTGCTTATTTGTAATTTATAAAGTGAAGTTTACTTTACTTTGGTTGCTCACTTTTTTCATTTTCATTTTTATTTTCATACAGAATTTCAATTTAGTGATGGCCGCCTCTTGTGTGGGCGTGGACACAGACATATGGATAATATGAAGATTTATAAAATATGACCAGACATTTATGAAATTGGTATCCTGTGGAGGAGGTGTACGATGTACACTGTACACTGTACAGTGTACACTGTACGACATGCGTATGTACATATTAAATGGATGGCAATTGCATTTGGCTTGTAAATTGCATTTCTGTTTGACTACGGCCCTATTAAGGATGCATTTGTAAAAATGTGCAAATTAAATTCACAGAAAATTGATTCAAAGCTGAAATTATATTGTGAAAGACATTTATTAAAACAGTGTAAGCAATGTACAATTACTAAAAATACAATAAGCCAATTTTTAATCTGAACAAGAGCTAACAAATGCAGCAGCCAATTAAGCTTAAAGTGAATTTGCTTAGATAGATAGATTTAGATGAGTAGATTTATTGAAATTTTATTAATATTCAATTGCTACAATTAAGATGAACATAAAATATGTTGTAGCTATAAGTAAATTTTTATTGGTTTTTTGATTATTAAATTCAACTACTAAATTTTAATTGTTTTAGGCCCGTTTTTTCAATGTCTAAATAAGATTTTTGATAACTAGTTATTGAAAATATAAATTGACGTGAAATGTGTAGAAATTAATGTCAAATTTTAAATTATAAGTTGAATAAAAGTTATATGTACATGCATCGGAAAAACGGCCCTCAGAATATTATTAATTCACATAACTTAAAAAGAAAGCTCAGCAGCTTGGACAAT
>JBAMBJ010000538.1:0-18051 GCA_037043495.1 Drosophila recens | reverse complement strand
GTATGTACATTATATCAGAAACAAGCCAGGCACATTGTCAAGGCGGCAACGTCATCCATCATGCAGTGGGCACAACCACAACCACAGTCACTGCCACAGTCACAGTCACAGTCCATGCACCTGCCATGGTCACAACACGGGCAAGGCGCAATTTTCCAACCGGCCGTCCTCTGTCGTCTGTCGTCTGTCGCTTTCCGCTGCGGGCAACAGAACCGCTGATGAATAGCAAAAGGTACTTTGATATTTAAGCATGTCAGCTATGGTTTTTGTGTTTCTTTCTCTCCAAGCCAAAAACACACACAGCTAAACATCCAACATTCAGGGACATCGCATAATGCCAAAAGAAGCTGCCGTCAGTCAGTCAGTCACTTACTCTCTATCTCTCTCTCTCTCTCTCTCTTACTTGTCTCACTCAGTCACTCTCTCTCTCTCTCTCTCTCAGCCACTACGTTATTCCGTCAGCTTTTGTATTTCCTTTTTTACAAAACTTGCCTAGGCTACTATGATATTCTCTTCCCAAAATTGCAACGAAACAAAAAAGAAATCAAAATAAATTTGCTTAAAAAGTACAGACAAAAATCTCTAGTAAAGTTGAGAAAGCTGCATTTCCCTTTCATATCAATTTTCTTTTTGTTTTGCAAGCTAAGATTTACTATTTTGACAGTCGACCTCGCAAGATGAGTTATCTGAGTCAGAGCATCAACACCTCACGGCAAAAAAAAACTTCACGAATATTACAGTGAGTACTAAACTTTTTCAACAAAATGAATCTACTAATCCTTGAGATATGGAAAATTGCTAACAAGATTATTATTTAGTAAACGATTTGGTACATTCCAAGCTTTGAATGAAGAACAAGCCAGTTCGTAAAATAAAATTTTAAAATTTTTATGCGATTCAAGTTCATGTAAAATTAAATCAATTTCATTGTTTGCGAGCAATAAACCCAATTTTTGCTTAATATTGGCCTGGTTAATAATAAATATCTTGAAAGTATTTCTTCCACCAAAAAATTACAATAAAGTTTTCAACAGGGAATCAAACTGAAAAAAATATCGGTCTCGAAACAACTGTTTTTGTTGAAGGTTTCATTTCGGTTTTGCCCTTTCGGTTTAGTCGGCTCCGACCGAACCAAAAATACAATCTAAAATTGTTTTCAGTGTTAAAAATGTTATGTATGTAAAAGCAAACTTTTTTAATGTAAAGCTAAATTATATACATCCATGTGTAATATATGATAAATGTTTGAAAAAAATGTGCCGAGTTCGAATTAAAGAGTATCTGTCTAACGGTTCAACTCAACTGAATCTTTTACTCCCTTGGTTATATTCTTTACCTTTGCGGTAATGAATCCCAAATTGCGGCTGAGTCAGAGGCTGATGGCGCTGAATGCTGGGACTGAGACAGTCTGAGACTGAAGTTGAGGTTGAGGAGATGTCGACAAGTTTTCCCATAGAGTTGCGTAATTAAAATTTTAATAATTTCTCAAGCAAGCTTCTGAATACGTTGCAACGCGCTGTTTCGAAATAGCGTGAGGGCTTTAATTGACTTTCAATTGGCAATTGAAGTCTAATAGAAACGGATAGGATGACAAACAAATAAATATGTGTATATAAATTTAATAATATCTTTTGCCTTTCTGGCAGAAATACAATAATCATGATTCATACTAGAGGCAAGACTATAATGAGTCAAAAATCATAAACAAGATTTAAGTGAATGGCAAATTAAGCTTGGTAACTTGCGTAACTCAATCAAAGAACAAACCTCTCTCAGAGAACTTGTCTCATCTCATTATCATTATCTTTTCTCACTCATTATCATTGTCTAACAATTTGTACATTTTCTTTCTCTGCCACGTTCATATTTTGTTTCTCATTGGACGCTCGCCATTTTACGAGTTGCGGACAAATTTTATGATTACGTCGGAGGTCGGATGCCGGATGTCGGAAGAATAATGTAAAATAGTCTGAACAAGCGCAAGAAATGGCCCAGGCGGCAACTTTTGATGAAATTTCCAGGCGCGCACTTTCACGTGTGGACATAACACGAACACCACAGCAACAACACTAACAACAACAACAACATCCAGAAGGACGACAGCAATTCTCAACGGATGTGGCCCAAAGTTAACTGCCGCCTGGGGCCGTTGCCTGTGGCTCAACTAAATTACTCGTAAAATAACTTGAGTTATACAAAACAACAACAGCAATATATTAAATGATGTATGTATATTGAAAAGCGATAAAATTAATGTTATCGAAATCGATCTAAGTCAATCTCACTCCAATCCAAAGAGCTCGCCGAAAAAATAAAAACAAATGTGACTTCTTTCTCTCTTTTTCAACTATTCAGTGAATTAAACAATGCCCAACAAATAAATATACAACTATTTTTAAATTTCTAAAGCAAAATAAAAGCATTTTAGTAAAATTGCAGGGAATAAAGAATCAAATAACAATTAGATATAAAATTTATTCCAGAGATGATCTGATAAAGTAAAAGTAAAAATAAATTGCAAATTTATAATACCATTTGTACCAAAGCTAAATTTGGCTGAATTAAAGTATAAGCAAAAAAGAATCATTCAATCATTTATGTTTTAAGGTTGATCTTAGCTTGTATTTTTTAAGTATGTACTAGGTAGGGTAAAAAGTAACCTCCTTGACCAGGAAAATGCGCTGTAAAAGTTTATGGTGCCTTCAGGTCCAATCATATTTAGACAGACAAAAACAATTTCAGCTCGATACAGTCATTTAATTTATTTTTTTTTGAGTGCCGATTTACGGAAGGTCTAAACAATACCGAAATTTCTTCTACGCGGTGTCATCGACATCTTCTCTCGCGAGCTGTTTTTTTTATTGATGAGCCATCTTTTTAGGTTTGGAAACAGATAATAGTCTAAGGAAGCCCAACTGGGCGAATAAGGTGGGTGGGGAATCCATTGGATCCCTAATACGTTGATTTTTCGAAATGGCTCGCGTTTGTGTTTTTGCTCAAAAGTCAGCAAACGCGGCACCCATAGGCAGAATAATTTTTTCATATGAAAAATGTTGCCAAAAAAATGGCGTGTGCGCACAATACTTATCCTTGTGGCATCTGCTAACTGGTACACCTTCACTTTCCGGTCGACCAATACCATTTTATGTATATTTTTTGACATTTCACATTCCTTTAAAAGCCCATCGGAAGGGCTGCCGCTGAGGACTTCATCGCCAGTGGAGTTTTGGCCACCACGAAACTATCAAAACCAATATTTTATGGTGTAATCTAAAAGAGCACTAGCCCTATAATATATATACAACTTTTTTTTGATTCCTTCGCTGTTTTGTATCTCAAAAAATAATGTTTCATGAAAAAACGAAAGTCGTTTTTTCCATACTAAACATGATGCCAAACACGTCAACAAAAATCGGGTCTCAAAAAAAACAAATTATTGGACTAGAAGGCACCATCATCTTTTTTGCGATTACAGCGCATTTCCCTAGTCAAGGAGGTTACTTTTCACTCCACCTAGTATTTAGGATATTATAAGAAATTCTGAGATCACCGAGGTTTTGTTACCCGTGGTATTGACTTTATCCTGGAATTTCGGACTATTTTCCTCTGTTCGTTTGAGCTTTTGAAATGTTTTTTGACTCTGTATTTCTGCTTTGTTAAATTCAAAAATATATTTTTGTCTGACCAAATTTCAAAATCATAATCATAACCGTATAATCAATGCAAAGAACTTGCCATAAATCGAAAGAGAAGTGCATTTCATAATAGTTAGTTTCAAGGATCATTAGATATGCACGCCTAATGGCCTTTCTGAACTATTCGTGTAAATATATACCTTCATAAGTGTATGTACATATATACTATATGTCTGAGTTATGTATTTTGCGCCAGTCAGGCCAGAAAAAGCTGGTCGCTGGGTAGGTAAACAAAAAGGACAAATGATGCGGAACTGAGAAACGGTCAGGACACATACAAATAAGGATATATCTACTCAGTTATATATTGCAGAGCTTCTGAGGATGGACTGAGGGTGAACTGAGGGATGTGATGCAACTGCTAACGAGATGGCGAAGCATCTCACCCTCATCCTCGTCCTCGTCCTCATCTCGTGCATCTCGTTGCCGACGGAAGTTGTTTGTGCCAAAGGCACTGACAGGACAGGACGGGACTTCTGTGTCTGTCAGTCTGGGAAATTGAAAGGAAAGAAAATTAAACATACTTTAAGGCCGCTGTCAGAGCAATCGCAAATTGCAGGTGGACTCTCTATTCGGATACCGGAAAATCGACCAAAATCTGAAGTTCGCCCTGCATTGGGCAGAAGGAAAGACTTTCTCACAAAATGGACTTTCGGCAGACATAACACGATTTCCGGCTAACTCTAAATGCATTTCAACTTTTGCTGTTACGTGCGTCAAAATTATATAAAAGGGCCGTTGGCGTCGGCATTTAATTGAATAATTGCCAAACGACTTGTAAACAAGTTGAACAAGAAGACAAGAATACACGACTGAACAGAACTTTGCCCAAAGAGGGGTAGGGCCAATTCGCTTTTGCCAGGGAGTGAGAGTCTAGGCCAAACAACTAATTGCCTTACGATACACACAAGCACACACACAAGTGTGTGTAAACCAATTGGCTTATGATGGTTGGGCTAAAACTTGATCAAATAACTTCAAGTCACACTGTCAAACAATTCACAGCTCAATAAAAATGAGAAGAAAAACTCATCCGAAATTGAAAATATCCCAAATACAAACTAATGAACATTCGGATTGATTGGCATTAAATAACAACATACAAAATAAAAAACACCATTACAAAAATTACTCACTATAAAATCCAACAACTGTCACAGTTAATTACACAATCGAACAAAAGAGACCACGAAAAACAAAATCGAAAACAAAAACAGTTGATAAGTTCGAAAGTAAAGATGGTTTTTTTATCGTTGTTTTTTTTTGCTGGTTGACTAAGATTTAATCTAATTGAACAGAATGCAATGATAATTATCCAAGAGTAATTGGCAGATGGGTAGCCGAAAAGGCGAATTACCAATTATAGCTGTCAATTATGCAGTAGAGTTGCTTATTTAGTTCTAATTATCGACTTAATGAATAATGGCTTAAAAGGTCAAAACGATAACAACGGTAAAAGATAAGAATATATCAGGTTTTTTTCAAAGATAATTTATAATTTGCATATGATTATAAATACTTTTATCCCTGCTTGGTAATTGAATGTGTGACCATTTTTTATCTGGATTTAATTTCCTATATAATGCATTTAAAATTAAAATTATTAAAATGATAAACTAATATGTGAGCTTTAATAGAAAATACACACTGAAAAAAAGACCACTTTCTAAACTCAAGAGCATTCATCTTAAATATTTTGTTCTTGAAATAAGATTATTTTAAGACCAAATTACTAAAACTAAGAATATTATTCTTGAAAATCGTATGTTCTTAATATAAGAATAAAATTCTCAAATTAAAATTTTTGTTCTTAATATAAGACAATTTTAAGACCAAATTACTTAAACTGGCTTCTCCAGAAACAGCTGGAGCCATGCTCCTTGTGCTCTGCAAGTGTTTTGTGTGTTGTTGTTTGTTGTAAGTGTCATATCGACATTACTAGACCTCAAGTTAACTAAAAATTACTTCGTACTTCTTAAAATATTAAGAAGCTTAATCTTTATTTGAGATTTTTTGTCTTGAGTATTCAAAACTTTTTGGTCTATAAATAAGAACATATAATCTTAAAAAAATAATTAGTTTTATCCTATACAAAGATATGTGGTCTTGAGAATATACGAATTCATGATCTTAAAAATAAGAACTTGGTCTTTATTGAAATGTTCTTAGAATCCAGACTTGTTTTCTTACTTCTAGATTTTCATGTTCTCGACGCATTTTTTAGAGCAAAGTTCTTAGTTCTGAGACCAAAATCTTGATTTTAGATCCTTTTTTTATCAGTGCATATAACTTTTTTCTTTTAGCTTAAATAACCTCTTACACTTTAGTTACCAACAGACTTAATGCCTTTAAATGCCTACTCGATTTTAATTGTTAAATCAATCTTCAGTTGAAAAAATAACAAACGAGAAAAGATTAGAAAAACAAGAATAAAATTGAGATTTTATGAATATTTATTGTTTAATGGGTGCAGGGTATCTCGTAATTGAGCTTTCTCGACAACCTTATTGTCTCTTGTCGGTCTAAAGCGGTATTGCGAACACCAAGCATTCACTTACGAGTTTTCCTGTACATAAGCTACAACAAGCTTACTTAACATCCATCTCCCGTCCCAACCACCCCTCCACCCACTCACAGCCCATAGGCAATTGCACTTTTTGGGAGTCTCGTAAGGGTCCTGGGGCGAAAGGTGAAAGGTTTATTACGCTCGGCCATGGCAATGGGCTTTGGTCTATGCAAAAAGGCCAATGCCGTATCTATATCCGTGTCTGGTTCTCGTTCCCTTTCTATTTCCCTTTCTGTTTCTTTTCTGCATAGGTTTCTGTTGCAGCTTCTGCTTTTCGTTATTTTTTGGTCCTGTCCTCTGCATTTTCCTTGGCATTTTGATTGAATTTTTTTGCTGTGATTGCACTTATCAAATGTTTTTTTAACTTTGCAATTTTCGTTTAAGACATTCTAAAAATGTTGCTTGATTTGTAAATTGCAATGCTTGATTTGTTGGGAGAGTTTGGATTGGCAGTGTGTTTTTGAATTGCACCTTGTGTTTGTCTCATTTTGTGGAGATATCAGCTGATTCAGCTAAATTAGTGAAGAATTATAGAATGTTGTGTGGTAGCCACTACATAAAACGCATACAAAATAAAGTCCATGTCAGAGTGAGTATTTTAAAGGCTTTGCCAAAAGTTTGTTCTGCTGCCAAAGTTCAAACATTCCATGTGAAATTCCAAAGCCATAGATAAAAGCGAAACCCAATCCAAAAACCCAAACCCAAACTTTAACTCAAACCCGAGCCCAAGCTCGACATCCTTATACAAATAGTCGAAAGCCCCGCCCCAAAAACATGAGACCCAAATGTTTCAGCACATGTGTTTGGCTATTAACTTGCGCTGTAAATTATGCAAATACCAACAACAGCCACAACAACTGGCTGGCTGGAAAACCCAAGGCAAACTCTAGGCTAGAGATATAAGTTTGCAGTTTGTTGGCCAAAAACCAGGACCAAACTCAACGAGAGAGAGACAGAAGACAGAGTTGGAAGACAGAGTTACCCGAATCACACGTGAGCCAACAAAATTTACATAACCCCTTTCATTCTGATTTGATTATATTCATTCAATTTCGTAAGCAACGCGAACTTTAGCGACCAGCTCAACAACAACAACAACAATAGCAACAACAGCAACAACAATCGCTAGAAGGCAAAGCGCAACAGAAGTGAAAGCAAAGTGTAAAGAGTAAAAGGTCCCAAAGCAGCATTGCCCTCTACAGCATCCTATAGCATTTTTCGGACACCTTTTCGGTATGAAAAACAAGAAAAAAAAATTGAATATATTATCACACACACATACACAAATAGTGTGGTTGTGTGTGTGTGTGTTCTACCCTTTTTCTGGCCTGTTTTGGAGAGTCTATTAGGCTGTCTTTTTACTCAACATAACCCCAGCATAACCCCTATCTAATACTCTCTCTCTCTTTTACACTCTATCTCTGGCTTGCTCTCGCTCGCTCTTTCTTGCTTGCTTGCTTGCAGTTGCCGTGTCACCCACTCGTTATATTTTTGGGCAATGTTATTTTGTGTCGTCGTACCTCTCTATTTGACTAAGTAAGTCGTTAAGTTGTCAGACTCGTTTTTCAGTGCGGTCTCCCTACGGTTGTCTGTCCTCTCCTCTCCTGTCCCTTTGTCTGTCCCTCTGTCCCTGTGTTTATATGTGCTTGTGTGTGTGGGTGTGTATTTTTGTGAATTTATCCGAGTGTGTGTGGCTTTATCAATAAAGCAGCCGCGTTCTTTGACTGACATCGCCTGACGTCTGCATTTTTTGCTCACACACTTGACTTGGCTGACCAAAACTTTTGCACATGACACCAGAAAAAAATGGGAAAGCAACAAACGTATTGTATGGCATAACATGACAAAATAAAAAACAAGAAATCAACAAACAAACTAGAATAATGACAATCGCTTGAAAATACCTTATTTGTTGGATGGAATCGAGCTGAACACACTCAAACACACACACACAATTACAATTGATAATAATAATATATGTATATGTTTTGAATGAAAAATAGGATGTTTTGGACTTAAAAAACACGCTGCATGCTTTTTGGGCGCTCGCTCTTGACTCCGGCAATCGTGTTCCGTACGTGGCACGGTCTGAAAATCAACTGAAAAGCTTCGGTGCGCAATCAACAGTAGGTCGAATGTCCTTGTTGATACCACCGACAAGCGACGAGGAAGCTCAACACTTATACACACACACACACACACACGCATGCACACAACACAGTTGAAGTTGCAGAAACGAGTCGAGACGAGTCGGAAATGCTCTTGGAGCGAGCTTTCAAACGATTTGGCCGAGCAAGCCAGTCTAATAACCAGGCTTGGGGCACAGCAGCCGCCATCGCAGTCAGCTACGCAGCCGACGTCGATGTCGACGTCGACGTCGTTGGAGTGGACGTGTTAGCTAAACCAACACTGATGTCGCCAGAATAGTTTGAATAAATAAATAAATGCACGTGTTATTTTATGACCCAGCCCAAAAGTATGCTATGCAAATTTAAGCTTACATCGTAAAGTCCGTCGCAATTGCCGCCCAACAGCCACGCCCACTCGCCCAGCAGGTGCATTGCTCAGCTAAGTTGTGAACTTTGGTTGCAGATAATTTCCAGCAACAGTTTTTATACTTCATATTAAATTAAGTTTTCTTTCTCACATTGCCGAAATTTATGTGATGTTGATATATTTAGTCATATTAATTTACGAAAGTTCTACAATTATTTCTTTTCAGTAAATCAGAGCCAACAGTTTTTATTCTCTTTATTGAAGTTGAGTTGAAACTTTGCGCAGTCTGCTCAATAAAATAATTTTATGGATTAAAAGATATAGAAGTTTACTCAAATTCAATAAATGTATGTACATTAGAGCATTTTTATGGAGCAAATCGTTATCTACGACAAATTCTAAGAAAATTTTCCCAAAAAACCATGGGTCCAAAGTCAAAATCGAGCTTCCGATTTTTAGCGTGAAATATGGGAAGTCGTATGAACAGCCAAAACTAATGATAGTTTCTCGCTAAAAATTGGAAGCTCGATTTTGACTTTAGACCCATGGTTTCTTGGGGAAATAGTTTTAGAATTCTTCGTAGATTACGGTTTTTGACAACCGCTTGAAATCGAAACTATTGACCCACTCCAATGTACATATTTCACTGATATATTGTTGGGAATGGGAATTAGATATGCTGACCCCTATTGTCTTTTAAAAAGGCAATTTATATATTAAATACAAAAAAAGGAAATTCTAAATGTGATCACTTTAAACCGGAAGGTAAGCCGAAATTGAAAATTGCATTCAAATCGAAACTAATAATGCACACGCAACTTCATAAGTTTCCAACTATGGATGCTATGTTAGTAGCCGCCTTTTACATAAGCGTCTGACTAACTAAGGTCAGGTTTAATAATTTGATATGCCCAAGGCTATAAGCAAATGAAGTAACCTTGGGTAAAATGAATTCTAACAAATGAGAAGTAGTCCCATCTGGTTGAACAAGGCAAGTTGGGGCTTACCAAATGGTAAGTGCAGTCGAATTGCGACCACAATTCAGCAGGTTTTATTCCTGGTCGTGAGGCTGCTCTCTCTCTCTCTCTTTTTCTCTCTCTTTCTGTCTTTGAGCCCTAAAAGTGGTTGACCAATTCTATTTTTTCTCTGGGTGGCGAAGGGCAACCGCCAATAGTTGCATATGAAAATGTGAAAATGGAATTGAAATTCGTCTACTCTCTGGATATTTGCGGGCAGCAGTTGGCCATTTGCATCAAAATTCCCTGCACAACTGTTGTCACCCCTTAGCGTTTTGCTATCGTAGTCACTCATTTATTTCAATGCATCTAATTAAGAATTATATTAAATTATAAAAGTCCCCTCTCCACGCAATGTGCAAAATGAACAGTGCTTTTTTAATTTTGTTATGCAATTTGTTATTTTCATTTATCATTTTTATTAATTTAACTTTTCTACCTGACCTAAAAAAAAAATACAAATAAAAATATAAACCAACAGACCATGCTGCGTATGCGTAATATTAACGCATTAATATGTGCGCGAGCACAGCGTGTATGTGTAAGAGTGAGTGTGTGTGTGTGTGTGAGCGTGTCCTTTTGTCTGGGATGCGAACGGTAAGAAAAGGCACAGGCTTAAAAATATTGCACACAGACTTAGAACTCAACCAATTGACATTACGAGCATTAACTCCCACGCGAGTGAGCAACCCCATCTCCATCCATCTATCCCCCCAGTGCCCAGTTCCCAGTTCCCAGTCGAGAGACCGCCGCCCTTCACACAGCTTTTACGTTCTCTCCTGCTCTCTTCGCGTTTTACTCACCACAAAAAGCTTTCGTTGAGTGGAGAGCTTTAAGCTCTTGTCCGCAAGCGACAGTTTTGGCGCCTGCCCGCAGCTAAAAACACACACAAATCTCGTCTAATCTAATCGCGTCAAATCAGCAACACTCATTCTCATTCCCATTCCCATTCCCTTGCCGTGGACCCAAACTTGGCTCTGTCATTCAATGGTTGTTATTCTTAACCAGGCAGAACAACATCGAAAACAACAACAACAACAGCGTTGTGCAGTTCGAGCAGCTGACAAAATATTTATCATACGCAGCGTGGGAAAATGAAGAGCTTGTTGACATCGTTGATCGAACTTTAAAATTGCAATCGAATTAAGTAACTTCAATTTACAGGACTTTGGATCAGTGATATAAGGAAAATTAAAAGCAGAGACCAAAAATAAAAAATTACTTACTGTATTATATTGAATTTGGTACTGTAACGAAAATGTTAATTCCTTAATCGGAGCTATCGAGCTAAGCGAAAATCATAAGTTTATAATTTAAATAAATAAAATCTGTTAAGAAACGAAAATATATTTAAATATGAAAATAACACTAATTTAAAAATTAAAAAGTTATATATTTAAAAATTAAAAAATTATTGTTGAGTTTGAATATGGGCTAACCCTGACTTGCGGATGTTACATTTGCACGCAAATTTTTATGTTTAAACTGATAGAACTCGCATTCAGATTAGTGAACTTTAATGAAGTTTTCTAGAAAATGCATTTCATTGGAAGTTCTCTTAAACCTATTTTAAGATAAAAGGCTTACTGTTTTTGAAAAAAAATAGGCTTGCTGAAAGTTCCGTTGCGGCCGTTACAAAGAATGGAAGTCGTTTCGAGGCTTACGTGCATTTGCACATACATATGGGTAATTCTCCCATGTCGAATGCGACATTCGTACGCATTCAAAGTGAAATAAAACATATGCCAAAACATTATTTTGTTAAAACAAAAGGAGAAACTTATAGGTATTGATTAGCACTATAATTGGTGCCAAAGTGGATTTTGGGAAATTGTTCGTTTTCAAGATATTTTAAAAAAACTAAGGCATTCGCACGCGACTCAGATAGAAGTCCTTTTTTCGGCGACCAGTTCTAGCCCTGATTTCGGCAAAACGTGAACGTATATTTTGATGTTATTTATTTTGAAATGTAATATATTTATTTATCTAAAAAATGCTTTTTGTTTGATTTAAAAATATCAACTAGTTTTTTTTTAAATGTAATTTGAGTCGCTGTCGCATGCGACATGTCGCACGTGACATTTTTTTCCACAAAATATTTCTGTTGTTTCTGTCTCTCTTTTTTTAAATTATATATCGAAACAGCTCGAAAAACTTGTTTTAAATTAAACTTTCAATATATTTCTATGTATTAAAATGGTTTATGTTACAATCTTACTATCCTTCTTAGTGTAATCGAAAAAATACAAACAGTCCATTTTGGAAATCAATTTTTAAGAAAATGGGCATAAATATGGAAAAAGTGAATTTATTCCAATGTAGAATCTATATGTTCATCCTATTGAATTTCTTCTAGCGTATATTGCTTAAATAAATAGCTTGAACACATTTTTGGAACATAATTGCACAAAATGTGAGTTTTTGAGCAATTTTTCGTTTTTAGGCTTGGTTGACATTTCTGGAGAAATGCCCATATATTAGCGAATTTTGCATAACAAACAAAAAATATCCATATACAACAAATTAAGTGAAATACATATATGACCATATCAATCCAGCATCAAAAATAAAGATAAGTAGTCTCGTTAATTAAAAATCTTAGTTTTTGTCATTTGCGGAATTTACAGTTTTTACACTCACACATTTTTTTTTCAAATTATTAATATATATTAAATATCTTTTCGATACAGTTTTTAAACACTCAGAATACCCTTTTTTACAAGAATTATTGAAATTAAGAGGCAAAAAGAGGAATTAATTGATTAGGCTCGGTCATGAACAACCAAACAACCGTAAAACTAATTCGATTTTGTTATTTGAAGCCTGAAAATGTATTCTATTACAACAAAAAACCTCTATTATTAATAAACATGCAGTTTTTCACAACTTTAAGTTTTTGCCCTTGGCTTAAAAATTTTCGAATCAGCCCATATCTATCGAACCAAACTAAACTTAAACGTTTGACAACAAAATTATTTTCAAGAAAACTGTTATTTTGGAAAGTAGAAATACCGTAACTAACTTAAAGTTTATTATTAAAGCACTATAATTAATGTTTATATGGTCAATGCTCTGGAGACTGACAACATATCAGTTTGATATGTTCCCTAAGGTTCAAGGACAAATGGGTCAAGAACCAGCCAATACATTGTTTTTATGACCTTTCTACAGGCGCTCGGCTTAAGCATATATTAATGTATATGGGTGCCCCAGTCTCACTATAACACATTATTATTTATCTATACCAATTTACTGAGGCACATATATAAATAAAGATGCAATCAATAGGGCAAAGGACATCAAGCAAAGAAATCTATTTATATTTTTTACTATATTCATTAGCACTTTTTAATAATATATTCAGAACTTTAAGTTATAGTGATTAATCAATACTGAATATTATACCCTATTCGTGAGATTGTTTTTAAATGTGTAAACCATTTAAGAGATCATAATTTATTTGTTAATACTCGTATAAATCAGTAAATGTAATCAGCAAATGCTTGAATTGGTTATACTACTACTCTTGAAATATAGGATAATATACTTACAAGTAAATTATATACGAGTAAATAATAATTTCATAATGTGATGCAAATAGTTTCATCAGTCTTTCTCTCACTTTCTCTTTAGACCACGTACTTTAAAAAAGTACAGTGGTCTATTAACTTTGTCACAAAAAATGTGCGTAACAGGTAGAAGGAGGCGTGGCACACCCCATAAAGTGTATATATTCTTGATCAGCATCAACAGCCGAGTCGAAATAGCCATGTCCGTCTGTCCGTCTGTATTGACGCCTAGATCTCAGAGACTATAAAAGCTAGAGTATTCAAACTTGGTATGCGTTTTCGTCTATATTGCACGCAGATCGAGTATGTTATAGATTTTGGCCACGCCCCTTAAACACCCACAAATTAGAAAATCTTAATTTTAAGGACAATCTTAAATGTCTATCTTTCTTATTGAGCACATATATGCTGAAAATTTCCTCGCGATCGGATAATAAACAGCGAAGATATTGAACAACTCAATTCTCCCTTATTTGCCATACCTTAGCAGCAACAACAACAATCAATAGATAAAATTAATTACTTTGAACTTACAGTCCAGTAACAATGAAATCTATTACTAGACACTGAATTTTAAAGAGCCATTGTGGCGCAGCGTGTAGAGTCGCCCAGCGTATTGCTAACATATTCAGTTGTGTCAGGGGGTCCCGTGCTCGATTTCTGATTAATAATAATATTTTTTCTGATTAACAATAATATTTTTTTTGTGTTATGTTGATATCTATATATATAAAATTCTTTGTCCTGACTGACTGGCTCACTGACTCACTGAGAATCAACGCGCAGCCCAAACGGTAAAAGATAGAAAGCTGAAATTTTCACACAACATAGGTGAGATAATTTCATCGTGCAATAAGACGGCGTTTTGCGAAATTCGACCTGTAAGTGGGTCAAAATCAAGGCGGAGCCCCCTAGTTTTATATAAATTTTGCATTATCATCAATTCAAAATGTTAGTATAATTTATTTGTCCAATAAAATCAATTTGTTAGCAAATGATCCGCAAAGGTTTATTTTTAATGTTATTAAATTTTAAAAGGATGTCGTTTAATTTTAAAAGGACTTTGCAGAAATCATAGCTGGAAAAGAATGAATCATTGTAATCTTAAGATACTATATCTTTATTTCGTACCCGTACTCTTGGCTGCGGTGGCCTAAGGTGCTAAGCTCCCAGTAAAATAGCAATTTACTTAGTAGCGGGTTCAACTCTCAGCGTGAGCAAATTTTTTAAAAATTGTTCTATATTAGCAGACTTTGTAGATCATATGTAGCTCCCGGGCTCGATTTCGAATCCCTGCTTCAACAGATTTTTTTTTTTAAGATTTGTTAATGTTATTCTGACATTTTATATTAATTTTGTATTTACATCAATTCAATGTTAATATTTGTTTTTTTTTTTGGTTGAAATGCACTTATCGCTGTCTCGCTTTCTCTAATGCTTAAATCAATTTATTTTGTGCATCTGTTAAATTTGATGATGTGCTTTAATAAATCATTTATAATATCTTTAATGTAAATACATACATACATAAATCCTCAATATATTTGGGCGAAAATATTATATACTAAAATATATTAAATATTTGTAGCGACTTATATTATATTATTTTAAGCAGTGTTTGCTTTTGCATAGTACCTAGGTACGGGGTCTCCTCGACTGTACCTGTGATGACAGGGTATCAACTTGTCGATCATTCTCAGTAGTCTAAAAACTGTTAAAATGGATATTTTATTAAACTGGGACTCAATCGTAACCTGTTGACCAACTCAGAAACGAAACAATTCAAACATCCGAGTATCCTCGATTGTTGAGACATTTTCAATAAAACGACTTGTTTTTGTTACAAGCTGCGCTCAGCTCAGGCTTATCACTTATCCGCCACAACATACGTTTTACAAGCACCCATACACACCAACCAGCACACAAGAGGACACACACACACACATATTACGAGAGTGGACTGTAAAGTCATTATCAGTAGTAAGTACGCGCAATCATTTCATTCGAAAATGTATTGTGAACCACTTTGAAACTTGTTCAATTCATCAGAACACGTAGTGCCATTAAAAAAAAACCTAGCTATCATACCCAAACTAACCATTTTTCTGGACATAAACAAATTTAAAACAAGTATGAACGTTAACAATTTTAAGCAGTTACAACTAAGTTAAATTCAACCCATTGTTATGCGTATAAAAATAAACGTTCATCACAATAAAAATCATTCAATGTCAATAAACAAATTTTATTTTTTTCCTTTTTTTTTGGGTTCAATTAAATTGTTCTATACAAAACATTCAAATTTTGTAAAAACTTACAACATTTTTCATGATTTAAATATGAATTAATATTTTATTTATTTAATGTATCCATTTAGAAGTCTTATATTAATAGCATAAGTAAATGCATAGTAAATTAGCTCATTTGTTCGGTTCCAAGCAGGACCCGACCGATTCTGATTAATTTTAGGTATTTTGACAGGTCTTGACCAAATGATAGTTAAATTTATTACCATTCTCTTTCCTATATGGGCCAAGGACTTGTCAGACCACCCTCGTGTTGAATGTACATATAAATACATATATAGTTGCAAGGTGCAGTTGCAGGTGCAGTGACTTTTATAGTACGAGTACGTTCATGTGTTGGTTATTCATTGGTCTCTGGTCCCTGGTCCCTGGTCTCTGGTCTCTGGCGCATTGTCCCTGGTCTATGGTCTCTCGTATTTGAGTTTTTCGGCTCTGGCCATGTTTGCGCTGTGTGCCCTCTACGAGGGCATACTGTACGAGTATACTGTAGTTGTGGAGGGTTCGTTTGGTCGCTGGGGCGCCATATCGTTTAGCTGCCTCAAAGCCATTGTTAATTAGTGCACCGACCTTGTCGTAATTAGTGCGCACATTGCACATTGCACATGGCCCACAGCTCTCACCTCCTTACCCCGTATCATACCCTCTGTCTCTCTCTTGCTCACTCTCTCTCTTTTTTGGCGCCCATCATGAGCTCAGCAGAAAACCCGCAAAATTTCCGTTGAGCTTATGGTGAACGCCGTCGGCGATGACGATGGCGATGGGACTGCACAATAGTAAAGTGGTCCTAGGGATGGGAATGGTGTTGATAGTGTTGATGTTACTACTGGTGGTGGTGGTAATGGTTCTGGGCTCAGCTCGTAAGCCCGCAAATTCGCCTAATAAGTTTTGCATTAAGCGCAGACAAGCAGCTTAGACGCAGGCAATGCAATTTTGGTTTGGCTAATGTGAAAGAGAATGTCAAGCAACAGTCCGAGCACACCACACACACACACAAGTAGGGACAGTTGTTAAATGGTCTAATGAGCAGAGACATTGCAACAGCAACAGTAACAGAGCAGAGGGAGGGCAGTGGGAAGTGGGGGAAGAAAAGCTGAAGTGGCAACATAAGTATTACGAGCATGCAGGCAGTTAAAGCTCTTCAAACTGTAAATTGCGAGTATCGAGAGGCGTTAATGGGCTTGTGGGCGTGGGCGTGGCTAATTAAATTTCCCAAGCACACCACACAGTTGAGAGTGAAGGGGCTTACTTACTCTGAGCCAACAACTTCCCGAATGTGATAATCCTGTGATAGACTTATGCGAGCAATTGATTGACACAAGAGTGTGGTCTATCTCACTTAAAGGTTGTCATATGTTACCTCAACTGACTCTTCAAGTGTCTAGAATCTGGACTCTAGATCAGGTGTGCCCAGGTGCAAATAAAAATGGCGTAGAACGAATACCAAATGCTCAAACAATTGCACAGCAAACAAAATAATAAAAGAAAATAAATTATAAAATGTTACCCCCAGCCAATTAATTCATTCTAACCTTATTTATAAAACACGTCAATAATATGAAAAATCATAATTATTTTTTATTTTATTATTTTACCAATTCTACAATGTGCGATTGCTTTAAATATTTAGGGTATTTAGAAACTATGATATTTGTGTTATATGATAAAGTAATGACATCAAACACACAGAAAAAAGTTGATCACACCAAACATGCTCTGGGGTATGTATACAAACTTCGTCGTATTGAGACAAAGTGATAACTACCCTCTAGTACAGCAGACCGATTCTGCGTCAACGTTTCGTCGACGCTTTTTTGACTGTCGACGCCTGCTTGATTCCCTCACAATGTGTTCGATTGACGTTTTTTCCAAGGCGATGTCCGCTAAAAACGTCAATGATTTTTCATACACGCTAGGTCGACGCAATGGTATGCAGGGAGGGAACGTTTTCGACGCTCGTTTGACGCAATGCCGTCAATAGAGCGACATAATCGACGCTCGTTCGACCCAAAGGTATGCAGGGAGGGAATATAAGCGACGCTCGTTCGCCGCTTTGGTATGCAGCGAGCGATATTATCGACGCTAGGTCGCCGCAAAGGTATGCAGGGAGGGGACACAATCGCCGCTAGTTTGATCCAATGCCGTGCATGGAGAGATGCTTCTCTCTTGATGGCAATGCCAACCACATGCATTATTTAAATATTTCACATAACATAAGTTTTATAATATATTTTTTTAATATTTATTTATTTTATATGGGGCCCTTATTCTTTACACTTTTTATTAACGACCTTCCGTCTATTTTATTAAACTCTCGCATACTAATGTATGCGGACGATGTAAAACTTATCCTGTCTTTTAACGATCCTGCTCAGCTTGATCTACTTCAAAATGATCTAAATTCTA
>JBAMBJ010000535.1:0-91853 GCA_037043495.1 Drosophila recens | reverse complement strand
TTTGCATAAATTCCCTCTTTTTCACGAGTCAAATTCATTTCGTCGATCCAGCAGCTGCGCTTTGCCTTGGGCTCATCATCTTCGTCCTCTAAAAGCCACAGCCCAATGACCGCCAAAGCAGCAAGCTCTGTTTCATCTTGTGAATCCATGTCTTTCAGAAAAATTAAAAACAATGCTAAAGGCCCGAAAAAACAACAATAAAATATTAGCTTTGACGTTTATGTTTTCACAGAAAAGAAGAAGCGAAATTTATCTCCGCTTGTCGGTCCGGACGTAAACTAAACTGAAACTAAAAACGGAGCTGCCAGATAAGGAACGGTTGTTTTCCAGCACTGTTTGCATTTAGCTGAGAGGCCCAGCGAAATGGCCGGAAAATTATCAAAAAACAGCAGATTGGTTCTTTTTGAAACAGCAGACAAAATTCTGCTGATTAACGAGGTGGAAAGAGGCCAATACTTGTATTCTTTCAATAATTTAGAGGGAGAATCCACGTAAAAAGTTCTAAGGCGAGGGGTTCACTCATACGCGCTGTGCCGTCGCATATTTCTCCTATATTAACTATAATTTAAATTTTAATTGCCTTTTATCTCCTCTTTTTATCAAAATCAGTTCTGCATGTTCATATTTAAAATAAACCGCTGTTGACGCATAGAGTTACCATTAAATTTTATGTTATTTTTTCGTGTTGCGTTGACAGCACTGTCTTTACTCTCGTCGACAGCGAAATATTGAGCATTTTCCGCCGCTAAATATTTATCTCACGTCGGCACTAGGCTTTAATCGAAATATGTATGTAAATGCGAATCGCAGGGATTAAAGCTCTTGGGATAGTTCTTATGCGATTTATTTTATTTTAAGGAAACTCAGATGAGCACTTTAAACCCAAGTCAGCTTGTCATGTTCCCTAGCTCATCCCGCAGAAGTCAGTTAGGACAGGACACTCTTGTGTGGATTAAAGTCTGACCATTGGCCATTATACCACATGTGTTGTTGTTGTTGTAGCTGCTGTTATTAATTAAATTTGCAATACTATGGTTGACTGGCTGTGCATATAACGGAAATGATAAGCTTAAAGCCAAGTGCTCTTTCATTAGGCACACTTCACTGATTAGCTCAGAGTTGACTTCAATTTAATTTTCAGAGATTCCCACTTACCGCTTTAGATCCGGACTGGCCGTGTACGGTGCCGAGACTTCTTTGATTTTCAGTACGATAATCGCCGTTATAAATATGCAAATGACATTGACAATCGTCAGGCAGCCGGACACAATGCCATTGATCAGGAATTCCGTTGGCAAATAGTCCGTGTAGATGAAGGGATAGGCGCTCGTTGAGTTCATTGCCTCGTTCTTCAAATGGGGAATACGTTTCTCCGGATAGATGAGCCATATGCAGGCCATGGACCAAAATAAACCCTGTAAAACAATAAACAGCAAACCAAACACTGAACTGTGTGCTGGCCAGATTAACAGATTTAAGCCAAGTAGACCCAATGCGTGGGCTGTTGGCTCTTGGCTGTTGGCTATTGGCTGTTGACTGTCGAGGTCATGAGGTCGTGACGTACGCGTTGCCAAATTGAAATTGAAACCGGGTCTGGCGATGTTCTTAGCATACAAAGTAGTACTGATCTCGGCCTTGAATTGTTATAAATTTCAGCTAACACACACACTCACACACAGACCGACTCCGTCGTAGATAAAACTTCATTGTCGCATTGTCTGCTTTCTGTCTTTTATTTCTTCGCTGGCACTTTTTGCTCTTATAAATTATAATGACTCAGCTCCAGCCAAACACACACACACACACACACACACACACGCTCCGGAAGTGCGTGCCTGCTGCAAATACGTGTTTATGCGAATGTGTATATATAATTTTGTTGTGCTCATTTCTGGTTTTCTTAGCTATTCTTTTTCGTACTTATGGCCATTTTGGCAAACTTATTGCCTGTTCTTATTTGAAAGTAAGGACGACAAATTATTTCTACAGCAGAGAGAAAAAGTCTATTAAATGTTAATAGAAAAGCAAATAAAACAGAAATTATTCATTTTTTTATTTACACTCGTAAGTAAAGCGAAAAGAAAACAAAAAGACAAATGTGTCGGAACTTTAAATAATACATATATGTTTAAATTAAACGAATGCATATAATAATAAATATCATTTATAAGCTAGTCAAATGATAACAATCTACAGTCTACGAGTAACAGTTTGCGAGCAGACAACGCTGCGTATGAGTAATATGAATATAAAATAAATGTAATTACTCATACGCACCGTTGTCGTTGCCGTTGCCGTTGCGCAAAGTGCATGCAATTAATTGTGGCACGCTGTTTGGGCGATGCAGTTAGCAGATTTTAGGTTAAAAACGTGCAGCGGCTGCCTGACGGAGCTGACAGCGTCAGAGTTTTAGTGCGTGTGTCTGATTTATGCGGTTCATATAAGCCAAAAAACTATGCAGCAGCAGGTCGGGGCCAGGACAAGGGCGGGGAGAGGGGGAGCGAGGGAAAGTACACACATGCTCGACCACAATCGTCGGCATGATTAAGCGATCTCAGCGCCATTGTTTCAGCACATGCAGTTAGCAAAAGGAACAGAAGCAGAACCAGAACCCAAAATAGGGCCAGAACCAAGAGAAGGACCAAGCGCTCCGTAATTTGCTCGCTTGCATCATTTTGTCATGCTTGTGGTACAACACCCCGACTTTCCCCACTTTCCCCGACTTGCCCGCCATCTTTTGGCATTGTCTATCTGTCACAATTGATAAATGTCAGCCAGCCTCGTGTCGCCGGGAGTTTTGTTTGTTTGTTTGACTCTTTAACTGTGTTTGGCTCTTTGGTTCTTTGGTTGTTGCCTTGCCGGTTTCCGCTGTGCAAGTTGCTGAATGCCTCCCCACTTTAGTTGCAGTTCTCAGAACGTTTGCTTAATAATTTTACGCAACATCCGCTTGGGGTTAAATTCGCACTTGAAATTGGGTCGAAATTTATGCACTCGTTGCGGTTAGCTGCCACAATGTGAGGCAAGCAGCTGAGCCAAAGCCAAAGCCGAAGCCAAAGCTAGAACTAGTCGTAAGTAATAGCCAACAGGCAATCGGCCGGATAGATTTATGGCCAAAAGTTTTTGTGCCTTGCACTTCAGATTAATCAGCAAATTGTATTTTTGGCCTAATTTATGTGTTAGCCACCAAAGCACGCAACCTTCACTTGCTTTCTCTCTCACTCTCTCACTCCTTCATTTCGCTTTTCCCCTCTCTCTTTCGCACACACTCACTTGCACTCATTCTGTAAGTCAACATGGCCATCGCATTTTTGGGCAAGTGAAGGGCAAACATTTTCAATTTTTCTACTTAAAACCCTTTTACTCTTCCAACATCAAATGCTGTTTAAGTTTTCAGAGCATTCACAAATATTTGCGGTAATTGAATGGAAGCACTTAAAAGCAAATAATATTATAATGTTGTGGTTAAGTTAAATATAATAATGAGGGAAGTGTATGCATTTATTGCAGTGACTATGATTGAATATCCTTACTTAGTTGTTAAATTACATTTCACTTGATATTTATTTGACTTTGATATTCTCACTTTTATTACATATTTTAAATATTTGTCATTTTATATGCTTACATTTTTCATAAATTAAATGTTTCTTTCATTTCCCCACAGTATCCCTAAGATTAACAGCCCTGTTCTCTCTCTCTATGCTAACACAAAATACTCACCACAGCAGAGCAAAGTATGATCAACGGCAAACCAAGGTGAATTAACTATGTATGTATAGTAAATCCACCTTGCGGCAAACAATGTTAAATATTTGCTCTGCTTAGCACCGCTGTTAATCTTTCACTCTCTCTCTCTCTCTTTCTGTTACTCAACAGACTTCCCACAGCAGATCAATGGTGCTCTGCTGTTGTGTATAACACCAATATATATAATATATGTATCAATTTTATTGCATGACACAATTTGGGACAATTTAATTGTGCCCTCTTGCAAAAGCTGCGCACATACATATAAATTTATTGCGCTGGTTTTTTATGCAGCGAAAAATCAATGAGTCAGTAATACTCGGCAATAATAATATTCGTTGCCAGTGGCAATCAATGTGAGGATTTTGTCGTCAACTCAACAATTAAAGGACATATTTGGGTGCATATTTAATACTTACACAATTGACGACCGGCGGCAGCAAAGATGCTGATATGGCAACGCCAATCAATGGACCAGCCGAGCCCTGGAGCAACGCTACGGCAACGCCGGTGCCAGATGTTAGAGCCCAGAGAACGCCCATCCACAAGGAACGCACGTTGCCCCTGCAAATTGGGAAGAAAATTACAATTGCATGGGTGGGTGGAAAAAAGTTTAATAAAAAAACCGTAAAACAAAAAATTAATTAAAAACAAAAACGCAGAAAAGTGATAAATGCCAGCTGTAAATAAAGCAAGGCGAAGCTGAAACTGAAAATTGAGTTAAATTTAGATGAGAAGCCGCGCAACGGATGTCGGTGGCATTTCTTATCTGCCCTGTCAGCTGGACACGCCACCAGGTGGCGCCACTTCTCTTCTGATTTATTTCGTTCTTTTATTTTTTACTTTAACATGAGTTTTTTTGTTAGGTAATTCGCGACTTTGTCAAGTGTCAGCGGCTTTTGTTATCACTTCCGGTAACCGACCTTGTCCGCGGTTGGCCTTTGCAGTCATTTTTCAAATCTGGAATTCAGTGAAAGGATTGCTTTATTCTGAGAAAAAACACAGTCACATTTCCGAGTTCTCCTCCCCACTAAACTGAAGGGACTATTCCATAATCAGACCAATGTAAAATCCAACTTTAGTTTGTCGAAAATTTAATTTATGTCTTTAAAAAAAATTGAATTAAAATTAAGATTTAAAAGTCTAAATCATTGAATAAATAATAAATAGGTTCAAAAATCTTGTAACTTTTTCTTAAGCCTGCGGGATTGCTTATGTATCGGTTATCGTCAATCGAATACCGTATTTAGCACTTTCCAATTTAAAAATTCTTGTTCCACATGGACTTCTTTCCCCTGCGACGTCTTTTAATGGTCTTCTTGCCCGGCTTCCTCACGATCTTGAACTTCCTTGTGATCTTCTTCTTTCCTGAGCCTGTGCCTGGAGCTGCAGTTGTCTCTTCCTCCTCGCCGCCCCCGTCCACAGGCGGCACCGTAGTCACCTCTCCTTCCCCTCCACCGGGAAGAACAGTGGTAATCTCTGTTACCGTTTCAATCACACAGAGAGGATGCAAAGCATTGATTAGCAGATCACAGTCGATGCATTCCAAATTGAGGGGCTCGTCCACACAGGACACTTGTGCCTCACTCAGAGGCAAGTTTGTGATGATTGCCAGAACAGCACAGATACCAATTTGAATAATAGCTCTCATCTTCAGGTTGATAAGACGAATGATAATCTAACTTTAATTTCCAACTATTTTTATAGCAAATATGAGATGAACTCAATTCGATATTTGAAGAGCTTGCGCAGCTGCTACGAGACTTTTAAGTTCATATTTGTTGAGTTTCTTCTTCACTTTTTTACTATTTAAAATGGGTCAAGTTAATTGAGCACCAATTTATGGTCATGTGACAAAAGGTAAATAAGCTTAGTAAAATAATAAGAATACTTTCAATTGCATGACAAATACGAAGGAGGAAATATGTTTGTGAAATAAAACACAAAAATTAATTAAAAATAGAAAGGCAGAAAAATTATAAATGCCAGCTGCAAATGAAACGGGGCAAATCTGAAACTGAAAATTGAGTTAAATTTAGATGAGAAGCCGCGCAACGGATGTCGGTGGCATTTCTTATCTGCCCTGTCAGCTGGACACGCCACCAGGTGGCGCCACTTCGCGTCTGATTTTTTTGCTTTTTATTTTATTTTGTGTTTTTTTTTGGGGAGGTAATTCGCAACTTTGTCAAGTGTCAGCGGCTTTTGTTATCACTTCCGGCAAGCGACCTTGTCGACGGTTGGTTGTTGCAGTCATTTCTCGCTGTGAAAAATGTTTTGAAACTTTTCACAGTCCTTTTTTGTGTGTGATTCATGCACACCTCATTTGTGCCCACACTTTGCCTACATGGAAATTTTGTGCTTTTTTTTCGTTTACCTTTTCCCAACTTTCGCTGATTAATAGCCCTTAACTCTGCTTTGACTTCGCGTCTGTTTTAAATTTGTCTCAACCAAAGAAAATGAAGAAAAAAATTCTACATTTCGCATTTTATCATACAACAACTTTATTATGTGCCGCAATTTACGCTCAATTATTGGCGAACTTGGAGTTTCCCATAAATTAATGACTATAATTTTATCATCATTTAAACTTTTGTCAAATAACTCAACAAATCTGAGTATAAGTTGGGGTACATGTATATAAACTCAATTTTTGGTGTGTTACGGCATTTAGCAATATATTTGAGCAATTTAGAAAATTATTAAAATGTTTTGACCACCTGATTAAAGAGTTTTCAAGTGGTAGTAATATGACATAATGTTTAACTTTTCAGTTTTGTGCCATTAATTATTGCTCAAAACCCCAACCATCTCTCTCATATTTCATATTTTATAATTAGATATAATTTAAATTAAATTTTACAAAAAAAGAAAACAAATTTGTTTGCTTTTAAATAAAATAATTACACGAACCGCAAAATTTGTGGCAAATCTGCATTTCACAGAAAGGATTGCATTTATTCTAAATGAAATCAGCACTTACTTTTCCTAATCCCGCGTTCAAAACATCGTCGCCCACTTTTATGCAGATTGCGTTTTGTTAATTTGCATGTGAAATTCGCAGGACATGAGACTGAGTTGACGCATTTCACCAAACAACACGATTTAATTCCTAACTTTAATTTGCTGTAAATTTAGTTTGACTCTTGAAAAATTGGGAAAGATTTAAGCAATTTAAAAACATTTCAATAATTGATTAAATATGAATATTTTTGGTATATTTATGGTGCAATTATTAACAACTTTTACTAAACTAGGTTTAAAACTATTGTAACTTTTCATGAGCCTGCGGGATTGCTGAGCTATCGCTTGTCGTTAATGGCATATCGTTTTTAGGAGATTCCAACTTAAATATTCTTGTTCCACATGGACTTCTTTCCCCTGCGACGTCTTTTAATGGTCTTCTTGCCCGGCTTCCTCACGATCTTGAACTTCCTCTTGATCTTCTTCTTGCCTGAGCCTGTGCCTGGAGCTGCAGTTGTCTCTTCCTCCTCGCCGCCCCCGTCCACAGGCGGCACCGTAGTCACCTCTCCCTCTCCTCCACCGGGAAGCACAGTGGTTAGCTCTGTTACCGTTTCAATCACGCAGAGAGGATGCAACGCATTGATTAGCAGATCGCAGTCGATGCATTCCAAATTGAGGGGCTCGTCCACACAGGACACTTGTGCCTCAGTCAGAGGCAAGTTTGTGATGATTGTCAGAACAGCACAGATACCAATTTGAATAATAGCTCTCATCTTCAGGTTGATAAGACGAATGATAATCTAACTTTAATTTCCAACTATTTTTATAGCAAATTAGAGATGAACTCAATTCGATATTTGAAGAGCTTCCGCAGCTGCCTATTATTTTATTTTTTGAGTTTCTTCTTCACTTTTTGACTGCTTAAAATAGGTCAAAATTAGGCACAATTTTTGTGTACTTACAATCATGTGACCAAAGTTAAATTTGCTCTTGACTTATGAAAGTTAAACAATAACAATAAACAATATATGTTTACTTTGTGAAGAGTAATCTAATTAATTTGAAGGTAGAGTAAAAAATAAATACTCAATACGCATACTACATTTCTCTTCAAGTGTGAAGCTTCTATATCAAAGACTTGGCTTAAAAAAGCTTTAAAAGTCGCATTAGCCTTGACATTGAAATAATACAGGATTACACAAGTTCAGTTTTTCCTTAACATTTCAGATCCGAAGAGGGAAGGAAGGCTTTGACTTTGTCACAATGGAAATCCATTAAGTATGTTAATTAGGCATCGGCTCATGAAAACGCGAGACTGTGTTGCTAAATTCAAGTCAGCTTGGGGAATGAATCTATGAGTGCAAATGTAATAAATTACTTGCAAATAATTCAACTAATCTGATCCGTTCCCCTCTCCCGAAATGCGAGGCGTGCGCTCATTAGGCCAACACTCGGTGCTCTGTGCTCTGTTCTCTGTAGTCTCTTCTCTTAAGGCCTTCCCCTCCCCAGGCAGGGGAAGGGGGCGATAGATAGACTTTGTTGGAAAGTTGTATATGAGCATACATTTATTATGGCATCGTTTTTTGCCAGCTTGCGACGACGTCGAAATCTTCAAGTTGCCACGCGCCGACTGCGTAAATCTCGAATGCCAGTGGGCCAAATAGGCTTAGGCCTAAACAGACAAACTCACGTACCCGCCTCCCGGCCACACCCCTTTGCGAATTCAGCGGCAACAATAAATTAAGCTCAGACGCAGTTACCCGGAAGTTGTGCGTAATGAATGTGTGTCGGCAATTGTGTTAATTGCGCAAAATAAATTGTTAAAATAATAATACAAAAGACAGACAGAGGGACAGGAGAGGAGGCTGTGCAATAGAGATACCATTGAGAGTCAAATCTGACAGCTGAATGTATCTACATCCCTCAATTGAGAGCCCGGCCAACACAATGCCCAATGTACAAATACAAATCATCATAATAATAACACGAGCTTCTCTCGTTGCTGCCTCTTGTTGATTGCGTGATTGCTCCTGGCCAGAACTGGCATCCCTTCGGCCCAGTCACCCTCTCCCTAACATCCCCACATCGAGGACTGCCCATATATCTCCACATATCTCCACATGCGCGTGTGTTTCTAATGGCCAGCTTCCGGGTAGAAACCCCACCCTCATCCACCTAAATCCCGCTTCGATAGGTGCCATTGTCCGGCCGTAATTGTGTCACGTGGCGCGTGAAAGCGGCCTCGTCACTGGCCACCGAATTAGGGGCATTTGTGCTTTTGGCCAAATAAATATGCTAGTAATTTAATTGTATCTCATATTTGTCTCTATAAACCTTAACAGAACATTAGACTTTTATTTTTGACTCCCCTCATGCCATAAGCATATGTGGCTTATAATTGCTCCATCAATATACAATTACTATCAATAAATACTAGAGTTTGCATAACGAATTGAATTTATTAAAAGTTTAATTGCCATTAGCTTTCGACTGTCATAAGCTGAAGTTGAATTACAAAGACCAACTTCAATTTTCAACTCAAGTCTCAACTTTCCCATTTGATTGACTCCGACATTTGACATGCCCCGGAGATCAAAGACTAATTCAAAGTAAAATGAATCACATATTAAATGGCTTTTGAAGACGATAATTAGCATAAAAGAACATGTTCCTGAAATATGAAGACTTGATGAACATTCTACAAGAATCGAATTACCAACAATTGTGAGGGATTGTCAAATAGTTTCATACATTTGTCTCGCCAATTTGCTTGCACACAAAAGGTGTCTAAACAGAACGCGAACGTGACAAATTTAATCAAATCTGTCGCTATTGTTTGGCTGATTGACAATAATTGAAGTTGACATTTGGACATTGGCTTACCTTCCGCGCATTTCCTCCGTTGGCCAATCCGCATTCTGACCCCAAGGCATTTCCGTGGTGCCGAGAATTAAGCCAAAGCAAAATCCAAATATGCAGGAGATCAACATGCCCAGTCCTAAGCACAAGAAGCCAACGCGCTGTAATCAATAATAATACATATAGGTGTTTAACAGTTAAGCATAGACCGACAGATACCCTGCAATAAATGTTAGCTATCAAATTCTGTTTATCTAAGGTTAACATATAGTCTTTGTTAAATAATCGGCTCAGAAATATGCCAACATCAGGTGCGAATATGCCACATTCTAAGCTCTACGAGGTATAGTTAAGAAAACCCACAGCACACAAACAATATGTATTTAATTATCATAATAGCTATATAGTAAATAAACTTCTTAGCAGATGTTTGCACTCAAACAGCATGTTGAATACGTTCAATTGGAATTTGATTATTTAAACAGTTGATATTGTTAGATGTGTATATAGAAATATTTAGACGAACCGGAGAATTAAGTGTAAGTAATTAAAGAAACATCTACACATCTGACAATCATTATAATATTATAACAATCCATTGATCTGCAAAAATATACATATTCTTGCCTAACCTATTAAAGCTGCTTAGAAATATTTATATATGTTAAGCGTACACATCAATTTGATACAAATTATCCAAGTTATCGACGCTGTTAGAAATATGCATATTATGCTTTCTGGTTAAATCACAAAATAAACAAAGACAGGAATAGAGACGAATTTAAAGAGAGAAGAAAGAGAGAGAGAGAGTTGAGGGACAATGATAGTGAATGCCAACACTTTGAGCGACAATGTAGCATACTTTGCAGCACACACTGTAAAAAAAGAAAAGAAGGGGAAGTTGGAAATAAGAGGGGGCGCAAGGAGGAGGCGAGGTCGAACGGCAGCGAGTGCGAGTGCGAGGGGGTGCGTGACATGTTAACCCAAATTTGCAGCCACGCAGCGTAAACTGCTTTTGGCAGCTGCACACAAAAGAGAAATGTTCTAATGTCAGCCAGATGATGTCGTTGTCGTCTTAGTCGCTCCCCCTCTTGCTTTATGCTTCTGCCACATCTCCAATTTCTTTGGTTTTCGAAGGGAGCACAACTTGCACCATAACAAGCTGACAACTGTTTAAATTCTATGCTAAAAGAAACAGCTTGCCAAGTGAAAGCGAGTAAATGCAGTTTAAAGCGTCGAGTCGAGTCGAGTTTCTGCACACAACAATTTGCCAACTGGCATTAAAGTTAAGTGAAAATATAAGTTTCTACTTGTTGTTGTTTTGGTTTGTTCTCTCACTCGAAAAGGTAGTTAGGACAACAATTGCATCAGTATGGGGGCACAACAGGCGTATGAGTAATGTGTAAACTACATGCATCAACTTTAAATTGCGTGCAAATATTTTTTCGAATTCGATGCGTATACGCATTATTTGTTTAGTATTGTAAATCGCCCGCAGCTGCATAAAAAGTGCATTTCAATAACATTTAACGACTTTTGACAGATGCTGCCACAAACATTTGTGCATATAGACAAACCATTTAGTTATTGTCCTTTTTTTTTGGCTATCCATTTTTTATGGTTGCTTTTTAGCCCAGTTATCTATTTTCATGTTGTGCAATGTTTATTTTTCTGTATGTGTAAAGCAAATGTTCTGCAATGTAAAGCGTTTAAACCTATTAAATATTCGAAATATTTACAAAATTAATTTCAGCCATTTTAAATATCGAAATTTTGCCAGCTTTGTATTTAAATTGTGATATTTTGTATAAAAAAGAAGTTAAAAATACGCTAATAATTAGTAACGTACTTGTTTTTTTCCTACTTTATATTGTACATTTTCTGATCTTTTAAATATTCTTAATATTCAAATACTGACTCACCTTACTGTGGCATAGATTATGCTGCAACTAGAGCTACTTCACAGAAACATATAAGGCGACAAAAATATATTCATTTCAATTAAAATTTAATTGAAGTACACGACGCACACACAGCCAAGACATGTACATAAATGTACACATATGTATCTATATCAGGCTGTCTGTGTTTCTGTGTGTGTGTGTGTCTGTGTGCACAGTCTGCAAAATTGTGTCAGCAGACACCAAGTTGCTCCCAGAGGTGGCTCTCAAACCAAAGTGAAAGCAAACCAAATCTCACACTCATTAGAAAAAATGTTTGCCTTACATTTTTGATTTGGTTTCTTTCTTCTTCTATACTGTCTCTCTCCGTCTCCCTTATTCTCCTTCTCTATTTATCTTCATTTATGAGTGTGTTTATCACATAAAGCGCACCTGCAAAATAAAATTATGAATCGCGCTTCTTTTCTTTCACTTTTTTTTTAGCGAACTAAACCCAAAATCTTAGCTCAGGCATAGATTTTAACTGTTGTCCTGGCTGCTTTTGACATTTATAGGTCTCTCTTAACAGTCAGAGGAACCGCAACAGGATGAGCAACAGAAACATAAATAAAGAACATGGAACTAAAGAAGGGGAAAAGGAAACAGAAAAGAGGAAGGAGGAATGACGGAACGGCAACTGGCTGCAGTTGACGTCAAGTTTTATTTGCTCCGAGTTTTGGATAATTCCTTAAGTGCTTCTTTTCTTTTAATTTAAGTAGCTTAAGTCTGTTTGCAGACGCTTTTCCAACGAGTTTTCCACTCTTGATAAAACAGCTCGGCCTGGTTTCACTTATAGATAGCACGCCCACAGAAAGTTATTAACTGAATAGGGAAAATGCTTCTCTTCAACCCTTAGACTTTGGATTAGAAATGCTCAAAATTTGTCGAGTATAGCTTAAACTAAGTTATTATCAGTCTTCAGATAAGAAGCGAATGGCTTGTGATGGGCCAATTTCTATGGTCAAATTTTTCACAAATTAAAATAAAAACTTGGCCAATTAAGACATTTGAATTTATAGAGCTTGCTTAGCTTTGAAAAAAAACACTAATTTTTTGATATTATAACATAAGTCCATTTAGTTTGTAACAGGGATTAAAACCCTAACCGAAACCGTAACCTTTAACCGGTAAAAACCGATTGAAATTTGAAACCGTAACTGAAACCGTAACCGAAAAAAAATATTTTCATCTGACCGAAACCTTTTAAACCGAAACTCTGTAAACCGAAATAACCGTATCGTAACCGTTTCATTTATAAGGGTTAATTTCGGTTTTCCATACACGCAAAAAAAAAACGAATAAAAGCTAGTTGCAAAAATTTTTTGCATTTTATTGTCTTCTACATGTACACACATGCATATAAACATAGACGTACATACATACATACATATGTTCTCGCGTCAAATGCTCTCAACGCCAAATGAGCAAAATTTGCCACAATAACAATACAAGCGTGCTCAGTTTATCACATGTACGTACATACATACATACATACATACATATGCATGCAAAGAGTAACGAAATTTCAATTGTCTCCTACTTTTTTCGTGGTGACGATCGGCGCTTACTTCTGTGCGTTTTGTCGAGTGCAAGTGCGAGTGAGACAGCAAGCAGTCGAAATCTTACAGGCACACATTCTTATGACGGCACAAATATGCGACTGCAGAAATACCCATTACAATTGTTTCTATTTACATACATATGTACCTATGTATGTAAAATATCTGCATTTACATAAAATTATTTATGTTATAATAATACTAATAGCTTGTTATTTATGTACATATGTTAATGCTTATGTAATGAGCTAATAATTTGTTATAATATATCCGCAAATATACATATTTGGGCATAGGGTATTTTGTAGTCGCCTCGACTCGAATGTTCTTTCATTATTTCGCATTCATTTCTGTTTTCGTCGAACTGGCAAACGAAAGAGCGCGCATCTACATACATGTGTATGTATGTACTAGAGATGGGCATGGGCCTCCTTTTTGAGGCACGGCACGGCCCAAGCACGGCTGGTAAAAACTGAGGCCCAACACGGAATTTTTTTAAATAGGCACGACACGGGCACGTCATGGCCCATGCCCATCTCTAGTATGTACCATGCATTTTTCAAAGACTTCACACCGATTATCTACATACATACATATGTATGTAGATGCGAGCTCTTTCTAGGCGAGCAGGCGAGACAAATTATGACGAAGATCATTCGAGTCGAGAGGCGACTACAAAATACCCTATGCCCAAATATGTATATTTGCGAATATATTATAACAAATTATTAGCTCATTACATAGGCATTAACATATGTACATAAATAACAAGCTATTATGTATTATTAACATAAATAATTTTATGTAAATGCAGATATTTTACATACATAGGTACATATGTATGTATGTAAATAGAAACAAATATAATGGGTATTTCTGCAGTCGCATATTTGTGCCGGCATAAGAATGTGTGCCTGTAAGATTTCGACTGCTTGCTGTCTCACTCGCACTTGCACTCGACAAAACGCACAGAAGTAAGCGCCGATCGTCACCACGAAAAAAGGAGGAGACAATTGAAATTTCGTTACTCTTTGCATGCATATGTATGTATGTATGTATGTATGTATGTATATACCCAAAATATAAACATACAATACGGCGAGTAATTGTTTTGACAAGGAAATAAAATTATTGCATTATACCCCGTGCCGATTGAAAATGTGCAACAAGGTTACAATGGTTTTGCAGAAGGAGACATGGCAGACCCCATTAAGTATTTTTTATACTAAAAAATGGATAACAAGATTATGTGCATGAAACAGTGAGAAAGTAACGCGCTTTAAGAATTATTGAAAAAAAATATTTTTGTTTTTGTTGGGAACCGAAACTATACCGGTATTTCGTAACCGAAACATACAAAAACCGGTTCACCGTTACGAAACCTTTATTCCAAGATTTACCGTAACCGATAACCGAAAACCTAAATGCGAACATAACCGAAACCTTAACTGAAACCGATATTCGTTTCGGTTTTAATCCCTGGTTTGTAAATTAAAATTGTATACATTTCTTATTATTAATTTTTTTTAAATAAATACAAAATCATTCGGATAGAAGTATAGCTTATTCAAAGGGCATAAAGCCAACCAATGTTGTCTACTCTGTGTGACATTTCAATTGCATCATTTTCATCAACATTTTTAATAAACAGAAAATATTTGTCGCGAATGAACTGTCAATAAACAAGAAATGAAAAGCGCGACAGCGTCGACATTTACCACAAAAGTGTTGAAATTGTGTAACGAATTCGCATGAAAATTGTCGTTATGCATTTGACTTTGCACATGAGGGAGGCGAGTTATTCCCATAGGCTGACGGACTGACGGACTGAATGACAGACAGAATGAGGGACTTTCTGGCACAGCAATTTTCGACAAATGCATTTTTTTATTACTTTGCAACTGTCATTTTCTCATTCATAAATCAATCCGCAGCATTGGATTGTCGGGCTTGCAATTGCAATTTCTCGATTCGTGCTTTATGCAATGTTTTCGCAAAGAGCGAATGTTGGCAACACCACATCACAGAGGCGAGTCGAAATGGTTTTGGCCAACCGCAGAGACATGGCAATAGCAATAGCAATAGCAGGAGGAGGAGAAACAGCTGCAGGCACTTACCATTAGCTGTCTGTCCGAGATAATTGCGCCAAATGTAATCGACATAACTGGACCCATAAGCGGCGAAACCAACATGGCCGCAACAATATTCGGTGCATTATTCTCGACCAGACCCAGGGCCGCCAGAGAGCTGCAAGAAAAGACCATAGATTGCACTCATAATACACAACACATTAGAATTTCTAACTACATCTGTATCTGTTTCTGCAAATGTATCTGCAAATGTATCTGTACTCACTCAGCGGTAACAATTAGCAGCAGATAGTCAAAGGACAGGGAACCGCCAGCCCGCACACCGTCCACCACCTGCTTAACGGTCAATTTCGATTTAATTGATTCCACAAAATTGTTCCACCTGGACGCTTCCTCGCCATCCTCGCTATAAATAGTTAAATAAATAAACACCATTAAAGCCATATCATAAAATGTAATGGCCAACAATATGTGGTTAGCACTCTGCAGGTGTTTTTCCACTAATTGGCTTAAAATTTTACCACAATTTCAATTGATTTCAATTGCCAAAAAAAAACTATCTACTTTTAACTAGCTTGGAACCTTCAACTACGGAATGTCTTAGATGTCTCTTAGATGTCAGCCATAGACAACATAACCTCAATAAGGTGTTACCTTTCTCTGAATTTTACTATCTTTATTTTTTTCTTTCTATATAGCCTACGACAATGCTATTCTCTCGCATGGATTCAAAAATAAATCCTTTATTTAGCAAAAAATACCCAAAAGTTCCTGTCAACGCACGAAACTCATAAATAATGTGCACTAGGTGAATGCATTTAACCCTTTGATGGGGTTAATCCAACTAACTCGTCGCTTTTATATGTAAATTTTAACATTTTCGCTTTTTACACTACACGACAGGAAGGCAAAGTAAAAATAAAAAGAATGAAAGAAAGAAAAATAACGTGTGACAATACTCGTAGCTCTTGTAAAAAGCCACAATAAACTTGGGCAGAGGTTAAGGGGTGTCAGTGGTGTGTTTGTGGCAGCTAGAGATGAACGCGTGACACGAATATGAATGACTCAGCACTTTAATGATATAGAAAAATATATGGATTTAAAGCTCCAGTTTCAGAAAGCAAACAAATATATGTCGAGAGTTATGGTAAATTTTAAAAGCTATTGAGCTGAGAAAAATGAATTTTAAAGTTGACTTAATAGTCATAGTAAATATTTAAATTTATTTTATTTACTGAACAAAATATTACAATTAATAATATTTATTAAATTATAAAAAATAAATTATGGTAAGATACCGAGTCGGACTATAAGACTGTATAGGACGTTTATAATGATTAACAAATTGTAAGTTAGGGAACATATTTGGAATATAATAGAAATAAATAGTTCAAAATAAATTATTTTTGTGTCTGTCAAAACACGCATTCAGTTCTTAATCGTGATAGACGCTACCGAGTGGATTTCTGTGGTTAATTATAATACAGCTGTGAAAAAAAAGAGCACACCATTTTACTTGCCAACATACAAATCAAATCCTGTAACTGAAGCTGAAACTAAAACTCAAACTGGGGTCTGAAACTGAGATGAGAATTGAGACTGCAAGTGAAAGTTAATGAAATGACAGACGCCTTTGAGAGCTAAGCAGAAAAGCAGGAGGCGCTCAAATTAGTTTCCGACAAAAGGAGCAGTTGGGTCAAAGGCCACGTGTCTGTAGCTGACAAAGGTGCTCAAATTAAAACTATACACATGCTCATGCTCATACTCGTACTCATACTCGCACTCATGTCCTTACTCCTAGTCATTGTCATACTGACAATGGGATTATTTGAGCACAGACTTACCTGTAATCATCTCGCATGTTGGCCGCATCGGAGATGGCATCATAGCTCACACTGCAGGGTAGAACGCTGCAAAGCAAAACCACAGGTTGGAGATGAAAGACTAGATTCCAGATTGAGATGGATTTGAATATGGAAATATTTTTACAGTTGCAAGCAAGTCATGCATACGAATCGCTCTCCCTCCGACTTCGACTCCAGCTCGGACTCTGTTTCAGATATCATAGCTTTGGACTTGGTCTTGACAGCAGCTGCTGCTTAATTCCAGGACTCCGGGCGCAACTTGCAGCTGCTTCAAAGGACTCTCTGTTTGTTGGGTTGAAACTTAATTGCATTCTGTGCACATTAAACAGCTTGAATCTCACTTTAGCGCATCGAATCTGCCCGCCCTTTGACCTGCCACTCAGCAAGAGGTAAACAGATGCTCGACAAACTTCCTTTCTCCACCTTTATCTCTTGTCTGCCCCCTAACTGCTGGTCACACCTCCACTGGCTGCATTTTAATGCAGCTCCTTAATGCCATTAAATGATTATCGCACCTGCGTGTCTTTTGTGTCGTCCCGTTTGCCGGCATCTCAGTGTCCTTACCTGTTCATCTTTAATTTATTTTGTAGGGCTACTTAGTACGCTTCATTGTCTTCGCTCAGCTGCTTAATTTACGTTTAAGAAACTGTTTCTGAAGCTTCTTTTAGACTGAAATTCCATTGGCACTTGTTGCTCAGCCATATTGATTAAACTTTACATAATACTCTTTAACTGAAGTGCATTCCTCATTTGCATATTAAAAATTAATCCACTAACCAAATACCAATACACATGAATAGTTAGAGAAACAAGAGACAAACAGATAGTTGATTGATGCATATGTTTAGATTAATTAATGGATAGATAAACCGGACAGTAAAACTAAATAACAATGGACAATATTCCGATTCTCAATCTGTTCCCTCTATCTCAAATTAACATTCTACTCTATAAATTCGAAAATTTAAAAGACACACTTCATTACCTGTCTACCTCTTTTTTCTCGTTCTTTCCCCAGAGCTTTGAAACTTCATCGTTGTCAATTACACTTAAACTGAAGAAAAGCTATCAATTTTCAAATCCGAAACTGTCCAGCTGTTGCATAAATAGAAAATCCCTATCCTCCTCGGTTTCAGTTTCACTTGCAGTTTCCGTTATCGGCGCCTACAGTCAATCAAAATATGAACCTGCCTCCTGTTACTGTTCCGCCCTCCCACATCCTCCTGCTTGCAAAAGTTCTGTGGACTAAGCTTAAGCTGAGTTCCGCCCCCTCAACGATGGCTGCACTTTTTGTTTAGGGGAAAAAGTCGGAGGAGGAGCCGGAAAAGGTTTGGACTTTGGCCAGCTGTTGCCTGTTGGCCGTAGTTGACGCCTTGTTGGCTTGCCCGGCACGTTTACCGTTTGCCGGTTGTCGGTGCCTTTCAATGTCTCAACTTACCTGACACTGGAATTCAATTTAGTGCCAATGCCCAGCTCCGTGAGACAGTGCAGTGTCGTCTCGCAGGCATCGCCGGCTTGCAGCGGGAAAACGACGTGATGAAAATATCCTTTTTTGCTTGTTGTCCAAGTGACGTGCTCAATTTCAAGCTTGACAAGCAACTCCTCAAGTACCTGGCAAAGACAAAGCGAGTAAGTACTCTACTCGTACACCTGATTGTGCTCGTCTGCGAAAGACCCGGTACCTCTGATACTCTCAGAAACCCACACACAACGCAAAATGTTTACAAAAACTAAAAAAACTTGTATTATTTTAAAAAGTCGTGGATGATTATGTGTCTCATCGGTTGTCAGTGGTATTTTAAATGCATTTCAAGTTTTAATGCGTGACAAAAAAATGTTTAATGAGGAATATATGTAATTTTTTTCAATAACTTATTTGTATAAAAACCCAATTCGACCTAAAAGCACTATTTTAATTAAAGAACATTTTACTAATTTGATAATTTGTGCTGATAAAGAATTTACTTAATTTATAGGGTTCGTTTATGTCATAAACCACAAACTCATAAGTCCCTGCTTACCTTTAGATACCGGACATAACAGACATAACAAATTCAAACGATTGTTCGGATCTTAGTTATGCATCTAATTGGATTGCTGAGTCGCAGTTTGAATTCCCGACTGCAGTTCCAGCTACAATTCCCCATACTGTCGCCGACTTAATGGATGCTTCATCAATCTTTAGTCGAGCATCTTCATCTGGGTGATTATCTAAGTCGGTCAGTTGTCGCCCCCATTCATCAAAATCAACGATTGATCAACCACAAGACAAACACATTTCGGTTGGCCTTTTACCAGGCTAACCCATCCCATCCCCGACTCGAATCTCTTTCCCTCATTCATCCTCCATCTGTCCTCTTCGGGTATGCACTGTGCTACAGTCACGTTTCGCCTGGTTAAGTGCATCCACACACACACACACACACACACACACACAGCACTACACACTGAGTCGTTGAGTACCCTTGAGTACAAGACCACACCAAAAGTCAACTTTAAGTGTTTTTGTGCCTCGGGGGCAGCTCAGCTCTGGACTGACCCCTCCTTGGGGTCTGTGAAGAGTTACCGCTCTATGGACGCACCTTTTCAAGCGGCACCACTAAATTACGTCGGTCCAGTTGCTCAGCCAACGGGGCAGCGCCGCCTCCACCTGCTCCCGCTCCATGTCCTGCTCCAGGTCCAGCTCCTTGTCCTGCTCCTGGTATCGCTCTCTTGGCAGCTGCCGCTGCCGCTGCGCCGCGTCCTTGTCCAGCGCCACGCCCTGGACCGCCGCCCACGCCGCGTCGATACTTGGGCACATTCTTGTCACGTAATTCAACTTCAAGTCGCAGTATTGCGTTGTTATTTTCCGGAAGATTGATGTTCAGATTATTATTCCCGCCGCCCATTCCAGCCATAGTTTTGAGTCCATGACCAGCAGCATCGTGCGCAGCTCCCGCCTCACTTATGGCGTTATTCGATGTGCCTACGAGTAAATGAAATGGTGATGTACTCGCAGTTACTTCACGAATAAAGAAGCTTACAATCTTGGCTACAAATAATTCACACACAACCGTTGTTGGGTGTCAACGAAGCGAATAAACCCAGAAATATTCAACAATAATAATAAAAGGTATTTCACTAAAGATGCTATCCGAACTTTTCTGAATTAAATCATCATTTACTTTAATAATATTGGTTAACAATCTTTACGAGTATGAGATTACTTTGAAATACTAGGGTTTAAAATGCATCAAAAGGTATATTTAATTATTTTTGGAGAGTAACTAAAAATTACGACTATTTTAAAGTTGTAAATTGAATTGCAGAAATTCATAATTCGATGGCAAGCTAAAACATATTAAATTTAAACAAATAGTCTAATATTAACGTTTCTTCAAATTAAAGTATGACATTTATTTTCCTTCTAAAATAACAGCCATTAAATTATTTGATTGTATATTTGCATTTCATTCGAGTGATGTGAATTTATGAATATAGTAATTATTATGTTTAAATATACATATGTATAATTTAACCAACAAAAATATTCTATAGCTATTCTCAAAACCAGAGATAGTTCACATTATCAAATATCATCTAAATAAAATAAATATGTTGGATAAACACAGCTGAATATATTATCAGCAGGAAATTCTATTAAAAGTGTGATTATGAGAGGTATTAAAAATGCTTGTTTAAATTCTGATATAGGTAAGTTTAAACTATTTTATTTGATTTTCTTCTTTAAATGTGGTGTTTTATTTTAGCGAATATTGTCGTATTTTGGTTAATTTATTTTCTAATTAGCGAGAAATTTGAACGCAACTCGTTTGAAGCGTATTATAAATATTTGCATTATGTTCGAGCGCCTAAAAGCAGTTTGCATTTTTCGCTTTTTCATTTGTTGGCTTATTTAAATAGCATTTGACCACTAAGCGCATTTAGGTGCAAATAGCACTAATTAAATTGATGGCTTAAAGTAAACAAATAGCAATTGTTAATTATATAATTTATGCAACAGTTCATATCACAATATTTAAAGAATTTAATATAAATACATGGAATTTTATTGCTGTAATTAATAAAGCCTTCTGAAAAGAGCCACAGCTAAATAAATAAATTGGCAGGCAAAAATCAAATCAAAGCTTACATAAAAACCACACAAAGGATCTCAATTTATTATAGCAACGCCAAAAGAAGGAGAATGAGAGAGAAATGGAGAAACAGGCCGACATCGAAAAGTTGTATAAATCCCCATACATTGACAAATGCCAAAATAAAGCTTAAATGTGCTTAGGTTCAGTGAAGAACAGCAAATTTTCCTATGAGTAGCCTAGTCTTTGTTACCCATAGTTATTTTTCTTGTTTTTTGTTGGCCAAGACAAGTCCACAAGCTGCCCAATTGCCCCAACTTCTGTCTGTCTCTTAGCTGCCACTTGAGGAGGACTTTGCAAATTTCGAGAAACACTTTGGCATGGCATTGAGCACTGTGATTTATGTCTGGCACCTCGACCAGCTCTTCAATGACTTGACACAAGTGTGTATATGTCTGTACATGTCAAGTTCTTGTTCTATTTCGCCAAGTTTTTAGCCTGGCAACGCATGTTCATTGCCTACTTTTACAATCTCAAATAAAAAAAATCATTTATTTTACTTTTTGACTTTGGCTTTGACGCAACTTTGTTCACGCCTTGCGGCTAGGATGAGTTTCTACCTCAACCTCTACCTCAACTCTCTTTTGGCCCGATTTCGTTGCTAGCTTCCCATCATCATCAGCTTCATTGTCATTATCAGCATTTGGTTTTGCTGCCTTGGCGACAAATAATATTAATGATGTTAGTCATTGAAGGCTTTCGTCCTCGCCTTGTTTTATTTTTCCTATATAAAAATGGATGTATTTAAATAAATATTTGATTAATAACAGGAACTCACATATACACTTAACACACTCGAACCTGATAAGTCGGTACATTTCAAGACTTTTTTGTCTGTCCTGACTTTGGTTTCATCAATTATGGAATTTGATAGGCTTTTATTATAGACATTTTTGTCTTTGATTATGATAAATTAATAGCTTTACTTATGCCTAATGAAAGTTGACTAGCGCAAGTTTTTGTCAATTGTTGCTGTAGTCAAATAATGTAGATAATGTGTGTATAATAAATCAATTTAATTTATGATCCTGACTAACATCTATATTTATGCGCGACTTTAAACTGTGCTTTGAAATTTCTTTTTTAAAGCTTTGTTTAGAATTAGGACTAAATAAAACAAATGATCTTACTGTCTTAATAATTTAATTCTAAATCTAGTCCGTTCGGCTCAATTCAAAAGTAAGGTTTAACATTTATTTTATTTAAGCAATTCACTTTAATGTTTTTGAAATAAGTACATACATATGTTGATATTTATTTACTGCCTTAAATTGTGCTTGACTCTAATTACTGCAACGGAACAGATTGAAAGTCGTGTAACATTGCGAAGCGGAACAAACAGAATTCAACTTAATGTGCTTATGCTGAAGAAGCAGCAAATTTGATTAAGTTTTAACCAGGCTGAAAGACTTCTACGTTGCGACGACTAAACTTTGACTCATCATCTTCCCCGCAACCCACTTGGGAGAGGTTTGTTTTTGTTTACACATGCTGCCTGCGAGTAAATAAACATGCCACAACACCACACTGCATTCATGCCACAGCACATGCTACAACACTTAACCCAACTCGCTGGCTGGCTAATTAAAATTTAATATTCAATTTTTAGACAGAGCAAAATGTAAACGTGTAAACCTCTTTAAGCGGACTCTGTTACACACACACATACATACAATGTTATGTGTGTATGGGTTTGTGGGCAACATTCATGGGATGCTTTTAGGCGCAGCAAACAGTTTTACACTTTTACGATGTCATAAAATAATTAATAACGCCACTAAACAACATAATTACGCGCCTAAGCGCCGCATGGAAACACAGTGTAGCACAAGTATGTAGCATGCCACAATGTGATGCAACATGTATGAGGAGAGACATAACAAATTTTGTAACTTTCTATTTAATTAGCGCTCAGCGCGTTATTCAATTTCCCCTCCGCATTTTGCACTTACCGTAGATCAACTCCCGCTCAAAATTCGCTGTCGGCACAACGATTAGGAAAACAACTCCCGGCATTTTGTAAATAAGCAGGCGAAGACGGAGATGATATGCCGTTGAGTTAGTCCTTCAAGGTAGCCAAGCAAATCGCTGTAAATGACAAAATAGAAAAATTAAAATGGCCATTTTAGTAAACAAATTGTCTCCCTTTTGACTAGACTTCCAAGGTTACGAAGGGAAAGGGCAGCTCAAAGTGTCTGGTACACGAATAGAAATCTTACTTCTCTAGAACATCACAAAGAACTTGGCAAGCTGTTGGTCCGTAAAGTTGTCATCACTTTCGAAAAAGGTGTCAGAATACTCACGATATATTTTGTTACGGGCCTAATTCATAAAAAGGAACTCAAACTAAAGTTAGTTGGCTAAAGGATAGGCGTACCTAATTGACAAACGCTTAAATTTTACAAAATGTTGTTTGACGGCATAGTAACTCCAACTTAAATCTGAGAAAGTGTGCCTAATTGATAAACCCTCGACGAAGTTGACTTCACTTTGCAACTTTACCTCATTGGATGGAAAGTTTCTTTGGCCAGAAGATGGCCAAGTACTTCGTGTCAGTTTTTGTCAATTGGGTAGATAAGTTGGAATCAAAAATTTAAAGTAAATATTAAATATCAAACGTTCAAACGGCAGCACAAAATTTCTGCTGCGTTCCATGAAAGTACAATGAATTAGGAAAATATCGTAATTTAAGTGCCCAAAATTTCATAAAAATTTGCCTTTTTTGCTTTTCTCACTTTACTCTTCTCTTAATTATTTAACTTGGCATATTTCCATTGGTAATTTTCTTTTATCAGTGCAAAGGAAAAGCAAAAAAGAAAGATATCCTGAAGCTGTGCTTAAATGGCAACGTCCTGCCAACAGATTTTCCCCAGCATACTGAAAGCGACGCCTTCAAGATTTTCCGCTTTCTCACACTTGAATGTTGAAATTAAAATGCCATTAGCACAGAGTTGAGATAAAAATGATACGACCAAAGGCAGACAGACAAGAAGCCAACGCTCACAATGTGCGGTTCAAGATGTTAACTCCCTGCTGAACGCGTGTGTGAAATTTCAGACAAAAACAAATGACTTACTTGGATTTAATGCAAATTATTTTATTACGATAGTAAGAAATAGTCAGAATTATCTTCAATCTAAATAAGATAGTTTAGCATGAAGAACCTTGGCTCAAAGACCATACATGTTAACTTACAGAGTGTATTATAAAATTGCATGTTAAGTTGACAGCGAACTGTTAAAGTGAATAATAACAGAGCCTAGCCTACCTCTTCTGTTAAGAATACTCACCACAGCATTTGTGGCAAATGCATAGTCTGTTAACAGGGCACAGAACATTTTAAAGGACTGTTATTCATAATGTATCATAATTTTTACAGTAATTTAATATGTAAAACTATTTAAAGCTGATTTGAGTTTAAGTGAACTGTTGCAGAAACTTGTCAGCCGCTGTTGCGAACTTTTAAGTAAACAATATGCTCATTTCTTTTTTGCGACACTTTTTTCCCTTTACAACAGCAGCAAAATATTCTGGCTGAATCAGACATGCTGCACTGCCAACAAACTCAACTCCTCTGTGAACTTTCAGAGCCACTTTTCAGAGCATTGACTGTTGCAAATTCCATCTTTTTGCTTGTCTTTTTCTCGGCACTCGCAACTTTTGCACTTTGTGGAATATTTATTAAAAAACAAAAGGGAATATCTGCAGTGTGGCAACGAAAATTTCTCTATTTTATTAACCGAAAATATTTATTTTCCTTCTCTCGGCAGTTGCTGTTTGTCTGTTTGATTTGTGGTGCAACATTTTTCGAATATCTCGTTAACTTTGTAGTTCTTGAATCTAGGATACTCCTTAAAAAATTAAGTGACATTCTTTAAATCTCATCATGTTTAATTATAAACATTTCGGAGTTTATTGACTTATCTCCATTCCAGGGTATCTGCTAGCCGAGCAAGATTTAACTCGCGCTTTATTACTTGTGTTTCATTACTTTCAGCTGTACTTTTTTGATTAATTCCGTAAATATATATTTACATAAGTTGAGCGACGTTTGGCCACGTTGACGCTGACGGTCACTTGTAAAATGGAAAAAGGAAATTGGAAAGTGGGAAGTGGACACCCGGAACCATTGCAAGCTTTACTTAACACTTTCGTGCCGCATGTTGCATTGTTGATATTTGTGCGCCCCCGACAATGCAGCCCAGTGCTAATTTGTTCAAGTACCGCCCACATCTCCCTGCTGCGCTCAAATTAGAGCAAAGAAATTATATTAATTTTCCACTCGTAATTACAAAGTTCACAAAAACTATACATACTTATATACACTTTTATATAAGTGGGAAAGTTAACGGGAATTACAATTGAAGTGCCCCAAGGCTGCCCTGGTTGCACGTCCTAAAGGCGCAAACTAAAATATTGTAATAACTACCAATAAGCTGCTGATTGCCGCCACGTCTATTATGCTCGTAGTTTTCACTCTCTCTCTCTCTCTCTCTCATTTACCCATTCACTTCGTGCGTCTAGCTCCTGTTCCTCCCTCCTCCTGCTCCTGCTCTCCTTCTCTTCTCCTCCTCTCAGTTCGGGTATTCAATGCGTACGGAGAAGGCCAGAAAAGGCAATTTTCTTTCTGTTGTCAGCTTTGATTTTATGCTTTGCTAGTTGCTACAGTCTCTGGTTATACCCTGTACTTTGAAGAACGAGTATGTGACCGAGAGAAATGAGAATCTTCGAGACTTGCTAAAATTATCTGTGTCTAATATTTATATAGACAGAATCAATGAATGAATCCATCCACCTTTAAAATATTAATTATAATAGTAGTAACTTCTAGTCGTTCATTGTTTTTTTAAGTGTTTTTCGTTGTTTATTTATATTCCGTTCTTTTTTCTGACAGCTGCCACATTATAGAACGCTTTAATGTTGTGTTAATTAAAAGCGCTAATTGCTTACACTCGATGTGAGTATGAGTGTGAGTGTTTGTCTAAGTGTGAGTACAAGTCGTTTTATTCACCCATAATTTTAAAAACATCAAGTGTTTAAATTGGGCTTTATACCAAAGTTTTAGCCCACTCAAAAGAGCAGACCCATACCATTCAAATACCCTACATTCCATACCCTACAAATTCTGCGTCTCTCTGATGAAATCAGCGCTCTCCTAGTTCTACTTTATCATACTATTGCTATTATTTAATAGCTAGGTTTAAATCCTCCTTATTTGACACACATACATATTTTTCAAGATTACCAAATACCAAATAGACTGGAAAGTTATCCTTACATCTTCATACAGCATTAGACAATAGAATACCTTAATCTCAAGCTGGAATAAGTGTGCTTAGCCATAGTTAACCTTTCATTTTGGTTACTTCGTTTTGAACTGGATCGTTGTGCACATTTAAGTCTCGGACCAAAATATTTCTACTAGAATCTTTTGAATTTTTTTCCATTTGCCCTTTGAATTAAAATTTTTCTTCATTTTGAAGTAGTTTTTCCTCCATCTCCTTTTTTTTTAAAGAAGAAAATTTTCACATTTTTTTTAGTGAAAATGCCCTAAATTGCATTTCAGTTGGCTTTTAGTTCGTTTGGCTGTCCGCTTTATGCTACTTCAGTGGCAAATGAAGCGTTGCCGTATTGGCCAAAAGTTGCCAAGTTAACGGTATTTCTAATGACAGCTGCCGGCTTAAAGTGTACCAAATTGTTAGCCTCTCGTATGGCTTCGACTTCCTACAACATGTTTGTGCAAATATTCCAAATATTTTTTTTTTTTCATTTTAATTTTTTATATGCTTTTCGTCCCTGCCAAAAAGTCACTGACTTCAAAAGACTGAGCCATGAAAAAGAAATAGCTCAATAATATTAATATTTAAGCAGATAGTTGCAGTTGTTGTTGAACTCGCAGTTCGTGGCGAGCCAACAGTGCAAAAGTTGGTAGAAAAGAAACTTTTTTAGCCTCATCGAGAGCAACGACCCTCGCAAAGGGACCGGACGAACCGTAGAAGCAAACGACTTTAACATAATGCATAATCATTTAAATAAGGATATGCCAGACACACTACAAGTCCACCCAAAATCCAGTCTCCTGATTATGAGACACGATGCCGCAACACAAGTGCCAAGCAACAACAACAATAACCACAAGAAAAACATGAAAATATATATATATAGAAAAGTTTCGTTAGTAAAAGGCCAAATTGCATTTCATAGCCAATTTTGGCGTTCAAAGAATAAACTTTGCACTTTAAGTTTGTCCAGATAAGAAAAGTGCCAAGAATAAAGCCAACGAACAGCACTTTAAGTGCACCCCAGTGTGCGATAGTGCCCACTGTTGTTCTCTCGATACCCTATATTATTTATATATTGAGGGCAGAAAGATGAATGTCGAATCGTTTGATTTTCCCATTTACATTTTTTGACCATTTATGTGTATTTATATGTCTATAAAGAGTTAGCTGGAGAGCTAAGACAATCTCCATTTAAAATTTATTACTCTTCGAATTTTACTTTAAAACATTGTTTCTGTAATCACACAGTTTTAATAAAAACTTAATATCTTAAATATCTTTCTGGATATTGTAAACACAAAAAAAAAAATAAGGCTGATTGGATTTACAAAATTCTGAGAAATATATTCCAAATTATGTTCTTTCTCGATTCTAATAATTTTTAAATGCCACACAGCTTCAAAACCTAGGGTATTTCATAGCGTGTGCCTCGCTCTAATCGTACTTATTAGTTTGTATGATGGCAACTTTTTTACCTTTCTCAATGACAATGTACTTTTTATGCGTGTCCAATTCTCAATGGTGCTATTTACTCGATTACATTATTATTCATTTTAAGAATGAGAAGCCAATTTTGGGCAAATAAAACTCAATGTCATGTGCACAATCAAATTAAACTGTTGTCAAAGTGCCTATTAAATATTAAAAATTAATTTGGAAAATCTACTATCAATTGTCTTGCAGCTGACACGTGTATTGCGCAACTTTAATATTACGAAAATCAGCGATCTTGAACTGATTTCCAATACCACCGATCGTTTGGATATCACATTCCATTTCTTCGGCATCAAAGGCGACTCGCAACGCATTCGGGAGGTCATCACTCGCATGGTGGAACGGGGACGCATTGGCAACTTTACCCTTGTCTCGAATTTTCATCATTTTGACGAGAATCCACCGTTAAATATGTTGGTAAGTGTGGCAAGATACTTGCATAAATAGTGAAAATATAATATCAATATAAAACGCCCTGTTGTCCGGTTCTTTTATCTATTTAATTTCCGATACGTTTGACAACAAATGTATGACACACTTGCTTTAGAATCGACTTAAGGCAAACAGATCAAAATGAAGAAGCACATTTAATTTACTTGTCAAATTAATACACAAACATCCTGTTGCTAACAGTGTTTCAAATTAAGTATTTTATATACTCAACATATATATTTCTAGCTAGAAAGTGTTTCTTAACACTTCAGTGCACTGCTTTAAACCTTTTTCCACAAAACTAAATATTACCTGCGCTTTGAATTCATGGAAAACTATTTTAAATGAAAAGTAAGATATTATGTTCATTACCGTCAATTAATTGAACTTTTCAACAATTTCGTTGACACTTGGCAAATTGACACTATTAATAAAACTGCATATATGCAAATACAAAGGAATATATGCTAGTAAGGACAGATCAATCAATCGGAGCACTTCATCATAAATATATTCGTGTTGACGTTTTTTTAATAAAAATAATAATTTACAATACCCATTGGTATGCGCTGCATTGTATAATATAGACACCTCTGCTTTTATTTCCGACACAAATGAAACATTAATTTATTTACTTTTGCGGCACGTGTGTGTCACGCGGCAAACAATAAAAACAATGACAATTACAGCGGGGCATAAATAAACGGGGGGCATGTTAATAAATATATGCACATGTGTAAATATGTAAACAATGTGGCGCTTGGCACTTGCAATGGACAACGGACAACTGGACAACTGGCCAACTGACAAACTGGCAACTGCCATCGAAAATAATTATTTATTAATTGTGGCAAACAGATGAACAATTGGCCTCATCAGGAGGCCATCAGGGCTGCCTGCAATTAAGTTGCATTAACATAACCGTGAAGCCGGAAACCTCAGAGCCCCTCTCTTGACAGGAGCCAAGGGAGCGAATCCACCCTTCACCCCTCCCCTCCACTTCCCGCCCCATTTGATGTCTAATTAGTGATATATTGTGAACTGAAACTGTCTGTGGCTCACTTTCATTGCAGGACCTGAGCGTCAATCAACCGCAGGCTGCTGTGCGCGAGGACAGCGAGTTTATCATATCCTGCACAGCCCAAGGCTCATCACGCATGCAGTTCCAGTGGTTCAAAGGCGGCGCACCTGTGAATGCCACCAAGGCAACAAGGTAAGTGCAACATGCAACATCTACTATTGCACTGTGGCCGGGTAGTCACAGCTGTCTATCACCCATTACCATTCACATGGAAAACTATATAATAAATACCCAGTACTTTACAACATAGCAGATGAATAAAATTTAATCTGTATAAAAAAAAGATACATAGCTAAAGAATTTAATTCATATTTAAGGGACTTGACTTCTGTATGACTTAACAAATGTATAGGGTATTTAGCATAATCCTGATCTGTCTGATCTTTTTGAGTTTTTGATAAAAAAATAACAGAGTTTTTGACCAAAATTACATTCAGATGTTACTGCACAACACTTTCCCCATAATAATATTGGACCACACAAAAAATAACATAATAAATAGTACAGAAAGGGTATTACAAACTATCAAAATGCCTTTCTAAGCTTGTCAACACTGCCTGCATTTTTTACATTTATAGAGTATTTAGAAAGCTGGTCATTCAAAAAAGTCTTTCAACCGCTGACCATTGAAATAGAAAACTATAAAACAAATACTTTACATCAAAATATTGTTGGCAAAAAATATAAAGAAAAAGTTGCTAGACTTTAATATACCCAGTAAACGTTTTTTTGCAAATAAATTAAAGGCAGTTGAAGTACCAAACCAGCAAGTGTTGCGTAAAATTTTTCATTTAACAGGGTATTTTTATGGAACTGAAATCAAATAAGGAGAAAATAGAAAAAGAGCTAAAGAAAACTGTAACATCAACGTGACAGCTCTGCGAGAGAGGGTGGTTCGAATATTTCCGTAAGAGGGTTCTGTGTAGATTTTGCAGCACAAGTGTTCAATTTGACTTTATGACTTTTACACATCAATAAACATGACATAAAAAGCCTTGGCAAAATAAAAATGAAACGGCCAAAAAGGATAAATAAGTCAGGGCAAAGATAAAGATTTGTCAGACGACGATGAGTCGTTCTTCCACCCCCGCGGAGAGAGGCGAGCCAAGAGTTGGTCCAGCCAAACCGCAGTTAGCCAAGAAGGCGAATGATTGATCATAAACCCCTAGAATGAGTCAGAGGCAGGAACCCATCTGTGTGGCATACACTACTCACACACACGCATTGAGTATTCATACAACCTTTGTGCATGTGGCACTTCCTCATATGCTTTTCTCTCTCTCGCTCTCTCTGTGTGTTCATCTGTTTTGTGGCATATTACATAAAAAGCATATGGCCGTAACTAACGAGGGGTTGTTTCTTGGACGAGTGCGCCGACTGCTGTGTTGGGGTCTGCCGCCTGGGGTTTCTAGGGGCTTAGCTTTAGCCACAACTAACGGGCCATGTAGCCTTGACAATTTGCCCCTCAAAGCATGATGCTTAAATTTGTTGCACAATAAGTACCCAGCGCATAAGCAAAGGGTGCAAGGGGGGCAAAGGGGGCAAATGCCGCACGAGGCGGCATATCAAATGGACTGAAGCGTGGTGCGAGATGTTACGCGAGTTCCTAGAACTCTTTCTTTCCATTTGCCTTTTTTCGCATTAATGCATACGAGTATTAAATTAAATTCATGTTTTGCTTGAGGCATTTCACTAAAAGAGTGGAAAATTATCCATATGTTAATATTAATTTACATAAGAACAAACACAATTACCCAATGACACTAGCTGAAAAAGACACCAAGTGATTCTTTTCAAAAGTATTATAAAAGCGAAGCAATGATAAAATTTCGCAAAGCAGAAACAAAATTATGCGTATAATGAATCATGGAAAACCGCTCGCTTGTCTCAAAAGATAAAATATATTGTATTAATTCGAAAAGATTTATAAATTTTAAGTTTTTAACAGAAAAAACTGAAGAAAAAAAAACATTTTTTAAAAGTTATTTAAGACTCATAGAAAACTTAAGACCAGTTTCCTCACCAATTCAATATAAGAGGTATGAGAGTAAAAGTCTGATAGATTTAAATCTTAAAGCGTTCAGAAGTATTTAAAGATGTTTTCTGAAGCAACGTAATCATTTACCAATCTAAATTCTTAATATTCCCCAACAATATATTTGAAATATTTTTTATATAATCCCTTAAATGATTTTCAAAATTTACCTAAATTTATAAAAATTATTGAATATATTTCCTAAAGATTCCAATTGATTCATTTAAGTCTTTCTCCTCTTACTCAGCTAAATTTGAAGACTCTCAAGGTGTCCTTGAGAAAATGTAACTCTAGCCCCCTTTAAAAGTAGAACCAGCCTCAACTTCTGATTATCGCAGTCAAGTGTTACACGTGTTAGGTTTTCTCATCATTGCAATTCTCGTCAGCCCAGGAATGCGGCGATGTGTAAATAATTGTGGATGTAGGAAAGCCGCAAACACATGTTCCCCCTTTTACGAGTATGGATGCAAAGAAAAAAAGTGAAGAAAATATGAGTAAATATTTTAACTAAGGGGAAGTGAAGTCATTCATTTGGACATTTACTAACTTCGCATTACACAAACGACTAAGCATTGGATCCAAGTCCAGTCTGATGGACTGAGCTCCTCTATTCGTTAGTTGGCCTCAGCTGACTTCACTTTTGCGTACTAAAATAACCGGAAATAACTGAATTAGTTATGCCTGATTTCACATGAACTAAGAGTCGGGAGGTGCGTAGGCAAATATGGGTGATTTATTATACAAATTTTATGTTTTGCATACTTTCTTAACAGACTAACAGAGACTTTGGGCTGTGAGCCCTTTAACTTGCCTAATTTTGACCCAGTTAACAGCTGTACAAGGCCGCAGCTTCAGCTTCAGCTTGGTAATTAATGCAATTACTTTCCAATCACGTCGTTTGCCTCTCAGCTATCGCAACTTAGCTCAGGCCGCCACTTTAATTAGCATGCTCACCCCCCGCTAACATCCCTTCCTCCTTTCTCCCCTCTCCCCCTGCTCCCTCTAGATAGTCATATGTGTATGCCATTAATTAAACTTCCCCTCTGCACGAGAAGACGGAAACTGCGGCTCTCATTAAGTGCTAGAAAGCTGTTTATGCTGTAATTAGCTTCAGTATTGCCAAAAGCATTTAACAAATATTATTCGATGTGGTGTAATGAATACATATATTTATGTCACGACAATTACCTGCTCAGGTGTAATCCAATTTGGTGCGAAGAGTCAAGATATTTTTATTATTATTAAGCTATAATACAAACTATTATCCTTTAGTTAATTGAGGTATAGGAATTCCAAACCCAAAGGACTAAGTGTATATTGAAACTTTCAAGAAGAAGGAATATTTTATAATTACTTCGATACTTCACTTAAAACACGATCAATTTTAGTTACTTCAACTCCGCAGTTTTAATAATTCACTTTAGTTATTTGTCGATAACTTTAAATTACTTTAACTGCGTAAAGTTATTCCAAAACATTCTCTATTTAAATGGTTTCATTATATCTGCTATTTTTTACATCACTTTTTACGGCAACCAACCGAATAGTTTAATCTGAACTGTTTTGCGTACCGTCGCATACTGAAATTTATTTTGTAAGCCCCTTTGACTCGTAAGATAATTATTTGTCTAGTTATATTCTCCTAGATAAATATTTCCGTCACAAGCCGATGCTAATTTTCAAAACACGTGTACAAAAAGTGCACAAAAAGTATTCAGGCGTCAAAATTGACGTAGATTCGTTAAGCAAATAAGCAATAACAACAATCGATGATACTTTCAGTAACATTCATGATGAACTTTAAGCAAATGGTAATCCTACTTTTCTATACTTTTCTATTCTTTACTTCAATGACTGAATAATGCCAAAAATTAAATTCTTGCATCTTATTCTTATTGATTTCCTTTTCTCGCAGTCTATGCCTTTTCTTTCCAGATTTCTTATTTTGCTTTACCTACCAATTAACTCTGTTTCATTAACTAAACGATGGCTTAAAAACTTTGGTCGTTTGCTAATGCTTTAAACAAACCAGCCAAAGTCATTTAGTTTCCTGTTCAACAGACAATCTCTTAAAGAAATACAACGTCTCCCCCCTTGCACTGTGGTGTGCACGAAGTCCTGTCATTTTGGCCGTGTCAAGAGCTGCAGTCACTTTTGGCTTGTTTGCTGAAAATTTGTCAAACTGTAAAGCTAACAGCAGAAATTCAATTTCAGCAGCCAAGTTTGCAAAATTGTCTGACCCCCAACACGATATAAGTAAGATGCGTATATATTGTATATTTCGTTATTTTACAAATTGCCTCGACTCGGGTCCAAACACCAACAGCAACAATAATAATAGCAAAAAAACAGAAACACAAACAACAACAGCAGAGAGCAAATGTCTTGACAACTCCAGCGATGTCGAGGACAATACAAGTATTTTGTTGTACTCGACTCCTTTGTACTTTCTTTCATATGTATGTAAGTGGTATACAGGGTGCACCAGCTAAAATTCGAACAAACAATCTGACTTAAAAGATATAAGCAATTTATTTTGTATGGAACTTATGATCTGATCGTGTATTGAAAATTATAGAAAACTAATAACTATCTTATGAGCTCCAATTATCATTTAAATTTTCTACAATACTAATAGATGTATATAAATTTGTAATTTTCTGAAAAAAACATATCTACCAATTTAAAATACTCTGCATATTTACTGACTCTGAACTCTTACTGATTAATACCCTGTAATCTTCAGCAAACAGTTTCCACTCAAAATTGTTTATTTAATTTTTAAGCGCTGCTAATGCTTCAAATATTTATTTTTTAACTATAACCTAGTTTTGGCCAGAAAGTGCAACACCCTGTATTTCCATGTACTTATTTGTGTATGTGACAGTCTCATATGAGAGACGTGCCGAGTGGGGGTCACGATTTTCATTAGTTACATTTGCCCTAGTGCGTTGAGCGGAAAGAGAAAAACAAGGAGAAAGAGAGAGAGTCGAGCAAGAAGAAACGCATCTCATCGGAGGCATGTTGTCGCTTATGTGAGGCGACAATGCCACAATTAGTTGCATAAACTCGTTCAGCTCTGCTTCATAATGTTATGGGGCATTATCGCATAACTGCCATTGGCTTGTCTGGGGGCTAAAGATAGTTTCCAAGCCATTGGCGCCATTTGGGAGGGTTTAAAAATAGCTGCAAGGGCTGCACTCGACGGAGTACAGCAAATATTGATCAAACAATTCGACTTGGGGGTCGCTCCACTTTCCACTCCCCACCAACAGTTTATGCGTTGCTGCCTGGGAAGGAGGGGGAGGAGGAGTGTGACGGGATGGATGACTTGCAACATTTATGCGGGGCATTGGAAGGATTCTAGAAATGGCACAGCGCAGTTGTTACCTGAGTCAGGTTGCGGTACAGTCGCAATCAATTGAAACGGCTCGAATAATAATTTGTGCATATTTTGTCGGATCGCGCACTCGAGCCACTTAGCTAGTTAGTTGATTTAGTTAGTTGATTTAGTTAGTTAGTAAGAGTCGAGCAGGGTGGAAGGCAGCCAAGGACAACGGTTTTTTTGGCGCTCCTAGCCAAAAAGCAACGCGTTTGCTCCGTGTGCAACGAAACAACACACAAGACACATCACACTACACTCTACACTCTACACTACACTATCCTGTAGTTCATAGACCATGCCCATACACTGGGACTGGGATTGGGAGCACGAGCACGAGCATGGCGGGGGACACTTTCACTGGCCGCCGAGGCGGCATTGGTCCACGGGAGAGCCGAAGTGTCGACAGCGGCGCTATCACCTCTCCCACGAGATGGACGTGTGCGCCCGGGAGTTTCATCTGCGGGTAGACGACAGCGCCTGGTGTCACGGCTCGTGTCTGGTCGGACGCGTGGTCATCGAGACGGGCACGGAGCCGGACTCGCTCGGCCGGGGCACCTTCAAGGTGGTCCTGGACGTGCATCACTTCCAGCTGTCCGAGCTGACCGTGAAGGCGAAGAACACCGATACGATCTGCGTGGAGGGTCTACAGGCGGACGATCGCGCCGATAAGGGCCAACTGTGCATCACGAAGGAGTTCACGCGCTGCTACAAGCTGCCCCGGCACTACGATGCGACACTGGCGCGGGCCACGTTCTCGGCGGACGGCATACTCATGGTGACGGTGCCAGCACCACCCAAACTGGACGATGTGGAGCGAGTGGTGGACATCGAGCCCACTGGCAACTACTTTGGCAGCATTGCGGATCCCAGTGCGTCCAAGGCCATTGAGCTGGCCACTGACGATTCAGCCGATGGTGGCGAGGCTAATCCTGCTGGCACAGCGACGGACAAATGAAGCTGGCGACGTCTGACGGTCGCGCGTCCCTGGCGTCCTTTCGCCAACTGGAAGAAGCGTCTGCTGGGACGCGTGAAGGCCGTCAGAGGCGGTCGTTTGGCTTGAAAGAGGCTAAACAAGAGTATGTCGAGCAATCGGAAGATGCAGGCAACCCTGGCATAGCCAATGCACCCTGTAGCACACCCAAACTACATATAATAACACACTGCATATGCAAATAATCGAAACTTAGTTACATTCCTGTTAAAAACACCTAGTGAAATTGTTAAAAACGTTATCAAATATGGCCCCTAGAATCAATAACTATAACATCTTATAATGCTTAAGGTTTTATGTCTTTGCTACTTGCGATTCTGTTTAACGCCAATAAAGGACTTTATCATAAACACAGAAAAAACTTAACTAGTTGTTATTCATGATTGGCGACTCCTTTGGAAACAGAGGAAGAAAATGTCGAATAAAAGAATACATTGTCGATATAATGTCAACTTAAATTTGTATTAAAACAAGAATCTAGAGACCACTTTCTCAATTTGACTATAATTTTAACGTGAAGTCTAATATGAAATAGTACTCTGCTCCAATCCTAATCATTTTTTATTAGCCCCCTGTTAAATATTTCAAAATTAACATGCAACTCTTAAATATTTAGAAATGAAACTTAAAGAGCAACAAAAATATATATTTATTACTTCTGTGTAATTTAAAATGTGTGCTCTTAAAGTGGCTGCCATAGTAGAAGTCCAAATTCAATTGATCTATTAAAAACATAACATTATTTCAAGAATCTATACCTTACTCAATTTCTCTACCATAATTTGTCAGTCCCTCGAGAGATTCGACAGAGACAACCCCGTCACGTGCCATTTGATTAGCGTCAAATTTGAATAAAATTCACTAACACCTCAAACCCCCGCGCAGGTCGAAGGAACTCCTTGCCCCAAGTCGGAATGTCGCCCAAAACGCACATCAATAAAAATTGGGAAAGTCGAAAAAGGCAGCTGCTTGTCAGCAGAAAAGCGAAGAAGGAAAGCAAAAGAAATGAAAATGCTGTTGCAGGTTTGACCTATACAAAAAAGGGAAATGCCGCCATGATAACAATAACAAAATCCATAGTATGACAGCAATATGCCAAGGGGCAAATAATATAGCAAACTGTTAAGGAGTGGGGGCAGCTCTTGGCCTGGCCAAAATGTGTGGGGCGTTTGTTATTTTCGATATATGAAATTGTATACACAAATACATTTGTACAAATATGTATACAAATGAGACAGCAATTTAACATGCACTGTTAAGTTAAAGCATATCAACTGTTAGGCTCTCTGTTAAAGTTAAATTGTTGCTGCAGCGTTGGCTATGGTAAAAAAGCCAATCAAGCCTTTTGGCCATGTCGCTGGGCCGCCTAGTTATGTATGTGCAATTTCTGTCTTTGCTTTCGCTTTAGCAATTTAGTTGTTGAGACACGTTTTCTTGTTACGATTGTAATGAAATTTGTTACAACTTCAAGTGAAATGTGCGCCCAACAGCAACAACAACAGCAACAAAAACAAAAAACAACAGACGAAGGCCAGAAAAAAATTTGCTAACGTCGCGACGCGTCGGCGTCGCAGTCACGCAAAGGGACAACAACTGGAAATGAAGCTGGAAACGCGTCGCGTACTTTGTCATCGTTTTATTTTTATGCGTAGTTGCGTTTAATAAAGTTTTTATATGGGTCCTGTGGACGAGCCTATGCATATTATATACAAGAATATGTCGTCGTGTGTAATTGTGAATGTTGCTCTCTTGAATTTCGGCTCTGTTGTATATCGTATATCGTATTCGTAATCAAGCTACGATTATAGTGGAAGCCTGCAGCTTTAATGCATAGCCCAGGCCAACAGTGCGAAAAAACATTGTTATTCATATTTACGAGTTTTCCACGGGGCAACGCATAAAACATTCAGCAGAAAAGTAACTTCACAATTTCAATTTTCCACGCTATCGAACCGGACGGGGAAGGCGGGGCAGCGAGTAAACACATACACGCCAATTTTATGAACTCATAAAACCATTGCGATGGATTTGTATTTGGAAGCCCGAAGGCTTTAGCAATGCGTCTGGTCATATAAAAATCTAATCCCTATTGCTCGCGCTCTTCTCTCTCTCTCTTTCTCTCTCTATATATCTCTCTTTCTCTTTCAGTTGTCAACGGAATTGGACACGAGAGCAGAGTTCGCTTACAGCTATTGATATTTTAAGGACCGCAAACATATGCACAGTTATTTATGCATATTTACTGAAGTGCCCAAAGTCTAATTTTGTATTGATTCTTCGAGATGTGTGTGTGGTTAATTTACTCATTGTAGTTTACATCTTTTAATCAAATCCAGGCAGAAATATAAAGCTTTAATTTCACAGTCGGCTCTGCTAATAATAATTTTGCGAAATACGAGTGCAATTTCACTATGTAATATTCAGCATAAATATTCCTTTTAAGTGCAGAGAAGTTTCCACTGCAAATCGAGTGTCTCGATTTCACCGCTTAAAACCATCCAATTGATATGCAATTATGGCATTTGGAAGCCTTCAGTCAACTTTATTGCCGCTGCTGTTTTATGAACTATTTTCTTCCTCTGCCAAAAATCACAGCGACTGACTGAACAACACAAATTTGAACTGCTCTGCTTACAAGGGATCCAGTCAACTTAGCCTGCCATAGCACGTGTGCTAAAACGTTAAATACACACAGACACACACACTTTTATCCAAAACAAATGCCAATGCAGTTATCGTTGCCACACTGCCTCTCCACAGTTGTTGCCTGTTTACAAATGCAGTTGAGCAACAAATCAACAACAACAACATCTACAATAACGTTGCTCTGCTGAGTTTGGTCCTGGAGATGTTTGCGTGCCACGATAGTCCGATTAATTAGTTTGCTTTCTTGAAAATATTTAAGGCAGCTAATCTTTGATTTTACAATAATTATAAGTATGTAGATTCTATATATGAATGTCGAAAAATATTACTCAGTATACGAAAATTCGGAAGAAAAAATTAAGACTCCAAAATTAGAAAGAGAGTTATTAGGAATCCAAAATTAAAAAAAAAAAATTAGGGGGCGGATATGGGGCCACGCCCACTTTTCCAAAAAAATTCCAAGGGTTTTTATAACACTAGAAAAAAAACCGCATCAAAATATCTTGCTTTGCTTACGAGTTATTAATAAATGACACAAAAACAGATCATATTCTCCATACGAAAAGCGAGAAAATTAGCACTGAAAAATTGTGAGGTTACGTGCTAAAAAATTGAATTGCGAAAAAAGTGGTCAAATGTGGACCTCGAGATAAACTATTTTAAATAGAGAAATAATGACTCTACACCATGGACAAGGACACACACTTAACAATTGATAACAATTTTGTTAAACTCTCTGCAAAGTTCAACTTTACTTTTCAAAATTCGACATGGACACCACTTGCTAAATATACACATTATTAAACAAACACGTACAAAAACAACAATATACAAGCATTAACACGTAACACAAACCTGAACAGTTGACATTCATTTCAAATTTGCATTTTTAAAATGTTTCTTTATCTTGTGCTTCAATTTGAAAATGCACTTTAGTTTTGCAGTTATTAAAAGCACGCGGTCATCGGTTGCAACAGCTGACTTTAACAGCTGCTTTTTTAACATTGGACTGTTATGTTAACATTTCTGGTATATTACATAACAGTTTAAAGTGTTTATTATACATATGTTAGCATTAAAAAATCATACATTTGCATACTTTTGAAAAATGAATAAATGATACTTTTTCGGTAAAATACCCCATAGTGCACTGCCTCTCCACAGTTGTTGCATGTTTACAAATGCAGTTGAGCAACAAATCAACAACAACAACATCTACAATAACGTTGCTCTGCTGAGTTTGGTCCTGGAGATGTTTGCGTGCCACGATAGTCCGATTAATTAGTTTGCTTTCTTGAAAATATTTAAGGCAGCTAATCTTTGATTTTACAATAATTATAAGTATGTAGATTCTATATAAGTATGAATGTCGAAAAATATAACTCATAATACGAAAATTCGGAAGAAAAAATAAGGACTCCAAAATTAGGAATAGAGTTATTAGGAATCCAAAATTACGAATCCGAAATTACGAATACAGTTTTTAGGAATCCAAAATTAGGAAGACAAAATTGGGAAAACAAAAATTTGGAAAGCAAAAATTAGAAAAACCCAAAATCAAAAACCGAGCGATTTTTTATAAAAGTTTTTTGGTTTTGGCTTTTGACCTTTATCCTATAAGCAAAAATACAATATTTTTCGAACTATTTATTTTAATATCAGGACTTCGATTGCCAGCGCATGTGATATTTATTCGGTCAAAATCAATTAGGTCTACATGTATATTTTGTGTGCCATCTTATATACAAATTCAATAATTTTTTCATTTTTGTGTTCGTCGTTTGCTTTGAGTAATGAATAACGTAAATACCTAATGAATAATGTATATAACTATTCGAATGAATTTAACCAAAGACAGGAAAGCCAAAGACTCCTTCTTAAAATTTTTTTTTACTAAGTTTTGTAGTCTTAATTTTTTTTTTTAGTGGAAATTCCTAATTTATTATGCCAAATTTTTTCTTCCTAATTTTGGATTTCTAAAACTGTATTCTTGGTTCCTTTTCTTCTTTTTTAAAATTTCTTAAAAAAAATTTTGGAATTCGTATGAGGTACCAAGTATGGAAATGTAATAAATGTAAATCATTTAGAACGCAAATTATGTTAAGCAACTGTTAACTCAACATGGAGTCGCAAAGTGATCATTGAAAGTTAACAGGCATGCTAAGCAGCCAATGCCGGTGGAAAGCAATGGATAGACACTATCGAGCATAGCATCACCTTAATCCATGTATCGCTTGCAGAATTTGCTGATGAATTTCCTCTATCACACTCGCACACGTTACTGCTCACGGGCTCATCTCTGTTGGTTATGTATTCTGTTAGCTGTTAACTGTTGGCGCTGTTGCTGTTGTTGTTGCTCCTTTTATCTTTTGGTGCTGGCGCATGGCGTATATGTGTGTGTGTGTTTTAGTAGTACGTAATTGTATTAGTCGAGAAGTAACCAGCACTAAGGCAGCTTCCTGTGCGTTATAGCCATTGTTGTTGTTGCTGTTGCTGTTGCTGTTGCCGCTCTTGCTGTTGCTCATTTGCTGTAAACGAGGGCAGAGCTTTGCTGTTTTTGCGGTTGCTGCTGCTGCTGTTGCTGCATTTAAGCGTTACGCACTTCCTGCACTGAATGTTATTACTTCCGTTGCCGTTTAATTGATTTTGAAGGTGCGTAGCAAACTGGCAAACTAGGAACAGACTTACACTGGCTTTGGTAAAATCTTGCGCCGTTGGCCATTAGCAAATTGTAGGTTAAGTGCTTTATATGCCCGGCAATGCCACGCCTCTACTAACACACACACACACACAAACACACAGTCTTGCCTGTCAGAAACTTCCTGAGCCACGATTCCATACGCATTTTGCAGTTTGGGCCATTGCACCTGTGATGCGGTTTACGAGCATAAACCGCACTTTCGCTTTGTGCGGTTTTTGGCCGCTTTTTCAATGTTATGGCGATGCTGTTATCCTAGCTGCCAACGTTAGCCGTGCGTAAAAGTTATTAGTGGAATGCACTTACTAAGCATGCGGAAAGAAGGATGGTGAGGAGAGGGGAGTGGGGAGGTGATGGGGGGGAGGGGAATGCCTGTTTGTTTGCTACCAAAAACCTCAAACTGCACTTAAGTTGACTCTGTTGCCAACTGTAAGAGTTTGGTTTTGGTTTTCGAATGGGATTTACTTCAAGGTTCCTATTTTTGCCCACTCTCCAAGCACTTTTCCCCCCCTGCAGGTGGTTAAGTGGCACAGGTAAGCAGCTATCTGCAGACTCAGCTCAGTGGATTTTAATTATTTACCTTGATTGCAACTTTATTAAATGCTTATGAGTGCAACTTTTGCAAAATAGTTGCCAAGGATTCGAATTCAGAGGTTGAAAGTCAGAAATTTGTGATGGCAAATCGATAAGCTCGTAAGAGTTTACTCCGAATTTCAATTTCCACACACATTTCAGTAAATAATAGACGATTCAATGGCTACAAGATAAAGTGCTGCCACCTTTTTACAGTTGAACGATCTGGCAAACTTTATAATGCCATATTTAATCTTTCATTTCAAATTTTTTTTAAATTTTTAAACTTTTTCAACACGTTTGACGTACTTTTACTAAATTTCTAAAGACTTTTCATATTAATCCATGAACTACAACAACATCAACTGCACAAAGTTCCCTTATTTGCATCGAAACTAATGATGAACACTTTATTAGTCTTGCAACCCATCAACATTCTGGTAAATCAAAGCAGCCGGATAAGTAGCGAACTTGCCAGCCAATATTGCGACCTATTTGAGCATGCAACCGAAAACCAAATTTGAATTTCGCAACAATGCCACTGAAGCGGCATCGAAAACATTTTGAAAAACATTCGAGAATGAATCATGTTGCCTGCTAATTGACTTCGAGCCGCAGCATCCGCGATTGTTTTCACATTAGCCATGATTTTTCACACACACACTCCCACACACTCACACATACAGATGCATTTTAGCCTACAAATGATAAGTGAGCTGTTATTAGTGGGTCAATTAGCGGGGGAGCTGCATACGCTCCAATTCATTTGCTCGGATGCTCTGATGCTCTTTATGTGTTTGTTGGGTGTGAAAATGTGAATCTGACACAAGTGCGAAAGCGAAAGTGGCAGCTGCTAATTAGCCTGGCTAGTACTTACATAACCCATCAACTAGTAGCAACTACATACACATGTTTTTAAACAGACTATGATTATGCTCTTTTCAGGGAGATCTGGACGACGGTGTTGCCGCCGGAAACGAAGGATGTCTACACGGCCATTTTGGGCGTTACCAAAGCGAGTCGCATCGATGAGGGTGTCTACAGTTGTAAGGTGAGTTTAAGCCAAGTCAAGAAATTATAGCTGAACTAAATGTAAATATTTAAGTTTGGAATACAAAAAACCTGGTAATGGTATTAAAATTAAGTTTTTAACTTTTTAAGCTTTTTATTCTTAACTAGATATAAAAAATTTGGAAAACGTGAAATTGGAAAAAAGTAAAGTAGAATAAAGCAAATGTTCAATTTCCCTGCAACTAATTTGATTTATTGACAGAAAGACTGTAGCTAACCCTAATAAACGAATTACAAATTGATTTATAACTTATTTTCCTTCTTCATTCTTTCGGAAACTTAGACATTGGTTTACTGCGAGTCTTTCACTAAATTTCAATGGCATAAAGTAAAAGCCCACCTCAAGGTCATAAACATGTTGTTCATACTTTGCACTAGGAGCGCCGCTATAGAATGGGAACTTCCTGAATGTGATTCTTGTTGTTGTGGTATTATATGTCAATATTTTTTACAAGCCATTTGCGTAATTTGTTATTTGCCAAGCCATAAACAAAAATGGTTACCGGCCCGTCGGCGTTTAAGATTTAATGGCCTGGAACACTTTAAAGACTTAGTAAGTGCGACTAAGTCCCAAAAGGAGAGCCAAAATTCGGGCTGAAAATCCACAACTGAGTCAAGAGTTAGGCAAATGCTTAAATCCCATAGATTAACATTTTATTTGCACACTGAGGACGCACAAATCAAACCAACCCACATTCAACTGTCTTTACACTCTCCTTTTTTTAAGGGTTCTCGCATTTTTCTTGGTTTATTTTAATTTGGCTAATTAAAAGCCACGTTTTAAGAAAATATAGCTAGAAGTTAAAAGTAATTTTGTGGCATTTTAGGATGGTCTTGTATTTTATATTTTTACTGCCTGTGTTTGAGTTTTTTATTCCAAAAAAACGAGACTGAAGGTCTGTTGAAATGCCAGCTTAACGCATGGCAATTAAACTGATTAGTCAGTTGAAAGTTTCAATGAAATCCACAAATTACCAGCAAATCCAAACTGAATTAACAGCAACTGAGAGAGACAGAGAGATTTTAACTGGAAAAAAGCTGTTGGCAAAGACAATTAAAAAGACATTTTAATTGGATTTCGGGATATTAACTTGCACAGACAGAAACAAATTAATATTTATTAACAAAAGTGTTAATTTAATTTCAGTTTTGTTTGAGTCACACACATTTCTGGTCTAGAAATTTAAATTTTTAAGCAATTCTTATTCACTGATACTTATATTTCTAATCGAAAATACTTAGCATTTAGATTTATCTAGAAAATGAATTGTATTTCATCATTATTAAAATAAGAATGTTTTGGTAAATGAAAATAAATAAATATCGAAATCAGAGTTTCTGGTGAAGGGTGAAGCATTACAGCCCTGATTAATTTTAGTCTTAGATTCAATTGTTGAATTTTATCATTGTTTTATTATTATTGATTTACTAGTAAAAGTTTTCCCTTAATAAATTCTTTAAATTTCGAATGATTTTTGTTACCCATTGGGCTTATTCTATTATTAAATTTCACAAAGTGTTGTTGCACGTGCTGCAAGGCTTCAAGCTGTTTAAGCAGTTGCAACGTGCCCCACTCGGGTGTTGCAATCGTATTCCTTGAGCTGCCATCTCAAGTCAGTGCCATAAATTTCCTTACTTTAAGACCACAAAGAGCATCAAGAGCATCTGGAGGAGCAGCTGTTGCTTTGCAGACTCAACCGCACAGCTAACGAGCGAAGATTTCCTTAAAGCCCAGGACCAATTGTATTTAATGCCTTGTCCGAATACTCCGAGGGGATTTCCGCGTGCTTTTCAACCACTGTATGAGTCCCCTAGCACAGTTTCTCTTTTTTTTTAGGACTGTCGCTTTGTGCCTTTGGTGCGCCTAGTCTTCCGCTTCTCTCCATTCCATTCCACTTATTACAGTGTGGACCACGTAATGACGCCATCAGATCAAAGGCAAAACTGCTGGAATCGTTGTTGATTCTAGGACAAATGGAAGGGGAAGGGAAAGGGGCAGCTGCCTCCTGACAAACGTTTTGCAGTTGCTAAAAGAAATTTACGTTAATCAGCGGACTGTGTTCGCATTTTTATTTTTCTATACATTTTTCTCTTCTCTTTCTCAGCGGACTTTGCTTAATGCACAATCCCCAAAGGTTGATTTTTGCCATCTTGAAACTGTAAAGCATCAAATCCTTTTCAATATTACTCCCCCCCAAGGCTCCAACGTTGTGCGGCACGTCAACAATGTGTGTGGCAAGTCGTCGTGTGTCGTCCATTGTGCACTGGGGACCCCATCATCATATTCATACAATATACAAGCACTTGAGTTGCAACTCAAGAAAATAGCCATGGGCAATCATTATTTATTTATTGATATTAACTTGCAATTAGTTCATTACCTTGGGGAGTTGTCGCCCCGAAGCTTGACTGCAGTTTGCCCAATTAATCCCGTCGATTGTGCTTCCGTCACGTTCATTGATTTATGTCAGATTAAACTCCTTACAAACTAGACATTTGTTATATGTCAGATTAAACTCCATACAACAAAACATTTGACAGGGGTTTAGGGAAAGAGAGTATTATTGGTTTGGGCAATTGTAATAGATGGATAGCACCAATCTGAGAGATTACAATAGACAAAAAGAGCCAACTCCCTATTTCAACATTTTAATCAAGTTAAAAAATCAAAGAATAATTAAAGCAGGAGTGAATACAAAATTATAAAGTTTTTTTTTCTTGAATTGTAGAGGATTTGAAGGGTATATAATCTCCATTTGCCCTAAATATTTCAGCAAGATCCGTTAAAAAACAAACTGAAATGTTCAGAGTCTTAATGCTAGAGTTTATTTGTCAAGAGTTTTTTAAATTACATCATATCTTAAAATATTTTCCAAAGCATTTGAAAGCTTGGATTAGAAATTTGTATACATGAAGGGGCGTGTCCTTAGCCCATGCTTAGTGTCCTCCGTTTTGTCATGCACTTTTCAGTTCGTAAAGACGCTTTTATCTGGCCGCCTATAAAAGGGAACCGTTGTGGAGCAGCATCAGCATCATTAACATTGGAAATGTTGTTGTGGCATGAGTGTTGTGACTTGCCACCATTTACAGCCATTTTTATTGACTGCAGAGAGGAGCAAGGACTAAATGACATTAGCCATTCGCGTACAATGTGCTGTTTAACGACTTCGACTGTTAATGAGACGCAACTTTGAGCTTTAGTCTTCTGCGCGGCAATAAAATCACATTTGAGCCATAAAAAATTGCGGGCGCTGTTGTCACACTGCGATGTGGCTAAATGAGTTAATTGCCAATTGGATTTTGTGGCTGGCAAAGATTTGTTGACGTTGCACAGTCGTAAAAGCCAAGACGTTGTCTACTTTTCGATTCGTGTCCCAAATTTAAAACAGCAACTTCAAATGCCATAAAGCAGAATCAACTTGACAATTTCGTATTGCCTCTACCTCTCTAAAAAGAAGAAGAGAAGTTGCATCTATCAAATGCTTCCGGCCCGGTTGCAACAAAGTGCCAAATACAGACACTTGCAACACGAATGGCAGCGGCAAAGTCAATGCCTGCCACATGCCCCGAGGTGTAATCCTGACGTCGCTGCTCGTTAGTTTGTCTGCTTTTTTAAATTTGAAACGGAAATGCACCCCCACTCGACTGCATGCAGCAACATCATTATCAACATCATCATCAGCATTATACTAATGCCTGTCGAGCTCGTCAGTACTATGACTCCTTCCTCCTTTCAATCTCCATCCTCCAACTCCATCTCCATGCACACAAACATTGTATTCCCTTGGAGCAGCAGCAGTTTTGTTTTCTTCCCCTTTCATTCCTTGCAACATGTGTGTGCCACAGTGCACAGTGGAGCTTTAAGCAGCAACACACCGCAACTTACTCATGTTATCCCCCCTTTCCTTAAAGGCTTAGCAGTCCATTCGGCAAGAGACCGCGTGCAATCAGCCAAAAGTCATATCCAATCAGCAGACAATGTGTACGCTTTTTAGCCTGGCCAACAGCAGACAACCCACACAGAGTCTGTGTCTGAAAGTCAGACTACTAAATTCAAGCATCTGCTGCCACTAAACAGGCAACAATTGTTGACCTATTGAAAAGGAGCTTTGACATTCGCCTGCTGCTCCCTTGGCTGCTCTTGTTGTTCTGACTGATACTTATGAATACATGGAGAGCAACGGCTTTAAGGGACTACTGTGGCACAGTGGGACAGATTTTAGATGTGGGGAAATTTTATGTTTCTTAGAAGTTAAAGTAATTGACGGGGAGAGACAGATGCAGTTAGGATGATAACATCGTGCTGATATGTTTATGGAAGGAATTCAAATTCAAACATCAAAATGTAAAAATCAACAAAAAATAAATCTAGTTATCGATACACTTATATCCGAATAACGATAAATCGAGTTATCCCAATTAAAAAAAAATTAAAAATAAATACAAAATACTTTCGTAAGTTTTGACTTATAAATTTAATAGGCGCAAACTTCCAGGAAAAAAAAAATTGATCACTGATTTTCAATCAAAAAAAATAGAAAGGGTTAAACAAAAATTGGCTGATGGAAAGTTTAGTTGTTCATTAAGTTTTTTAGCAATATACTTTTAATTATAAATAATTGTTAATTATAATTAATGCCTAAAGCCTGCCGTTAGGCATTAGCGGGTTAATCGACATCCAACAATTATGCCCACATTTGTGTTACACCTGTCCCACTGTGCATCATCGACTGCGTAGGCCGTGAGCAGTATTTGGGTATGATTAATGAATCCTTTATCATGATGGAGACTTTCATTGCTGAAACATGAACCGATAGTCAGGCTAGACGGCAGAATGAGCTACACAAATAAATGAAAATAATGGGAGAGACAAAACTTCAACCAAATCTCTCTTGTTTTCTCCTTTTCTTACAGGTCACCGATTGGGGCGTGGAACAATGTCGTTCGTTACACATTCACATCAAGTCGCCGCCGCGCCTGCGTGTGGATCCCGCGAGCGTGACCTTGCAACGCGGCGACTCGTTGCGAGTTCGCTGCTTGTCGCCGGGCAACGATGACATCAAGCGCTATGCTCAACTGGGCTACAGTTGGACGAGGAACGGAGTGCTCTTTCAGTCGGATGCAGCGACCGCGATGTGGGAGGATCTCTATCCAGACGGCAGCATTCTGAAGATCAACAACATACAAAAGTCCGCCGAGTACGCGTGTCTCGTGTCCAACAGCGTGCGTCCAGTGTCGAGGAGTGTCTACATCAATGTCATCGAACGGAATGCGGTTCATGTCTGCCATGCCGAGTCGAGCTTTGGCGTCCACTGGCCCACAAGTGCCCCTGGCGCCCCCATTATCACCGACTGTCCGCGGGGCTACGAGGGACACTCGCGACGCATCTGCGAGCAACGCGACGCGGGCAACTCCAGCTGGTTACTGCCCGACTTCTCCAGCTGTGTGCGGGACGAGCTGCTGCTCATCTACAATCGATTCCGGGCACTGAGCGCTGGATTCCAGCAGACCAACTCGTCGAACATACTGAAGGCCTGCTTTGACTATACCCTGCAGCGACGACAGAGTTTCTTGCCGGGCGAGGCGAGTTTTCTCATCGATATGCTGCATGAGGTAAGCAACAAATTATTGAATAGGCTGCCTTTAAGATTATTGATAAATATTAAGTCTGCTTAAAATATGAAATTACCTAAAAACATGAACTCAAAGACTTTATCAGTGATTGTACAGTGAAAACTACCTATAGAAAACACGAAAGTGATAGAAGAAAATTAAAGAAACAATTTTTACTGTCATACAGTAATAGATGTAAAATCCGTTAGAGACAAAACTTAATTAACAGAATGCTTTGTGCCTTTCCCTGCGATTATACAGTCAAACCTGCCTTAAGAAATACTAAAAAGTAATACATAAAGCAGCGGTGGGCACGTAGTGGCTCCGGGAGCAGCGGCTGCTCCCAGCTTAGGTAGGCTCTAATAGGGATGTTATTCTTGATGTTGTTGTAGTGCTCCCGCGCTCGCCCACCCCTGCATTAAAGAACAGATCTGGTATATAAAACTCTTAAACCTTATAGTCTTTTTAAATCATATGATTCTACAGTCGAAAGTGCCCAAAGCGAAATTAAAAAGGTTAAATCCGATAGAAACAAAAACAAAGCCATGTAATTCCCAACAGCTGAAAGCGTTGCAAAAAGTTAACAGTTGCTATAAGGCAAAAAAAAACGAAGTGAAAAGCCTGAATGCTAACGAATAACTGAAATGCTTTCTCTGCGATTCTCGTGATTTCCACTTGAGTTCTTGAGCTACTTTGTCTTGTAAAATTGCATAATGTGATAAGGAAGGAAAAGTTGATGCTGCTTTCGCATTCACCAAATTCAATTTTAAACAAGTATCGTAACTTGGGACACACCGCAGAGATGAAACTCCAAGTTGAGCGCAATTTAAACAACGACTCAGGCGAAAAAAAACTCCAGCTCAAAGAGTTACAAACTATACTTACCTGGAAGCTGGACCTTAAGATTCCCCATTCTGCAAGCACTTGCCAAAAAACTATTTTTACACGCAAATGAATGAGAAAAAAAAATAAGACGAAAATAAGATGAAAAGTGGCAAGCGGCTTGCAATTTTTCACACAATTTTCAGAGAAAAAGTTTTCTCCTCTTTCGGCCGCACGGCAACAATTTTTCATTTTAATGCGCACACAAATTTTCCGCCTAACGAATGGCAGAGACTGAGAGAAGAGAAGAGACTCTTATGCCCTTTCCACTTACTATACTTGTACCTTTTTGGGCCACTTGTCTGATACTTCTGGCTCGTATTTCTTTGACTATTTCGCAGCTCGACACCTATTTGCAATTGAAAGGCACACAACTGGAGCGTGAGATGGCGGCGGAGATAATACTCCGTATTCTGGACAAAGTCATGCAAAATGCGCAATCCCTGAACAGTCAACAGGTAAGACCAGAAAAAGAACAGAAAAAATATAAGCACTACAAAACTATACTAAACTCTTTCTCTAGCTGATTCTCTATACTCATGTGCATGCACAGACATGCTCGCTTGTGTGTACTTCCCCTGGCATAAATTATGTGAGAAGCGGCAGTCGAGCGAGTTTCGGGTGCCATAATTTATAACCTACAGCCATATTCAATATTTGCCAGCCTGGTTTGCGGCTCTTGCCAGATTTATTACACACTCATACACATTTCAGCTGCTAAATTGGGAATTGGAATTGGGAAGGACGTGTAGTACATGCTAGTCGCATTTTTCACTGGGTTTCACTTTTATTTAGCTTGTAGTTGGGCTTGTCATTGGGCCGCAATTTACATTTGTCTGCCACAATTCGAGCTACATACGACTAAGCCAGCCACAAAATGGATGCCCATGTTTGCCCGGTAATGAATACCTCTGACTGTATCTACATACATATGTATGCTTGTATGTATTTGAGGTTTAAAAGGCCAATTTGTTGGCCAGCTGCATGCTTAATGGCTCAATATTTGGAAATCAATGTGGATAGCTGCGGTAGGAAATGTGAGAGTGAAATCAATAAGTTGTATGTCAGACAAGCAGCTCAAGTCTGAATCGAAGTAGGCCGAAAAGAAATGTTAAAGGGCTAACTTTGACTGGTCTTGACTCGAGCTGGCAGCAGCTTCTTACACTCGATCGAGCTCGATTATTTGTAGATTATCAACTCAAATCTATTAGACAGTAGCTTATTAAAATCAATCGAGATCGATTTGTAGATTATCAACTCGAAGCAATCTATCATTGCATAGTTAGCTTAAAGATTATGTAGTTGTGTGAGCTGATGCAGTAAAAACATCAAAGCGATCAAAATCACAAAAGAACGCTCTAGCAAAACTAAAAAATACCCTGGGCACTGGCATTTTGATAGCCATATACGTATTTGCACACATATACTGACATTTGAAACGCATTCAAATAATTACTTTCGAGTTTATTATCTGATCGTGATGAAACTGTCAGGAAACTTTGGGGCCATAACTGAAGGATACAGTTTTAAAAATTTTATTGTTATTGGAGTCTCTTCCGATTTAGGAATGTAGATAACAAATTTCAAGTGTCTAGCTCTTAAAATGTCTGAAATCAAAAAAAAAATGTTGAAAAATAAACAAAAAAAATTTTTAAATATTTTAATATGAAATTTTCACTGCCCTTCAAGCTGCTGGCAATATGAATTTTAGTTAAACTTTAGATTTAATTAAATTAATCTGGACCGAACCTTTCCTTTTTTAAGTTACAGACCACTTTTTAGCACCACAATAAACCACATAACAGCACCTCAACTTTGTCTCAGAGTTGTTGCTAATGAGAGGCAATTAAACAGGTCACTTATTATCCTGACACGATGCTACTCAGGACATCCACTTCCATTGACACTGTCAATGGATGACGGAGGCTACTGATGGCCGTGTGATGTTCGGTGGAAAGTGCGTATCCGGTTTGTCCTTAACGGTGCTGTCAATGTCCTTAGACCTTGAAGCTTCGTTGCCCATTCCACTCGCTCGACTTTCGTTGTTGTTGTTGTTGTTGTCGGCTTTCGTTCTCGCACTTAACTTGCTTAAGTTTTTAAGTGACTCGACCGGTAGAAGGAGAAGCTGTCGAGAGCAAGCGAGGATTTGGGTCTGGGCTCATGTTTTATTCCTTGAGCACACACTTTGTTTTCGCGAAGTGCGGCATAAAAGTAACAGCAACGGAGACTCTTGCCGCTTTTCACATGCATCAAGCTTCAGTTTTGGTATGCAAATTTATGTGAGTCTTGATTGCAGCTGCTTCCCTAAAAAGGAGAGGCAACATGATCCGCACTCGCTGCCGTGTTTCAATGTCAAGGACCTCGAGCGAGGAGGAAATAAGTTGATGAATGAACCAACTATACTGCATAATCTATTAGCTGTCGCCAGCTCATGTTTTAATATTCATCTTTTAGGATCGAGGCAGGCGCGGAAATTAAGCAAGTTTTTATTGCGAAGTCCGCTTAGCTGGGAGTTGACTTCAGAGTGAAAAGACAAGGAACGATGCCGAGTCCTCAAAGTTTTTAATGCGTTTAAATTAATTTTGTTTGCCTTGGAGTTCACTTGAGTTATGGCATTTCAATATTAAGTATGCGCCATGTGAACCTGAAACTTTACGGAACACTTTTATGTTTAATTCCCTTATTTTTAGTTATTTTTCTTAATTTTTTTTCAAATAGCTGACGAAGCAGAAAAAAGAAGTTGCCAGCATAATTGGGTCGATTAAATGCCAACATTTCAACTTTTCTCAACTTGCCAAATAGTTGGCATTCTTTTTATTGACTCGACCCAAACTATCGAAGCTACCGTCGAAGAAATCGTTTTAACGTACGGACTTTTAATTAGCGAAAATCGATGCAACTTCAGGAGAAAAGCTCTAAAAACTTTGCAGCTGAAATAAATATATACATATATAAATATAAAAACCTTAAATGTTTCAGCGAATAAGTATCCAAGATATGAATTCTATAAATTAATAATAATTTTCTTTAATGTAATAATATGACAAGAGAAACCATAATTTCACACCCACATCATATAAGTTTATTCCCCCACATGTTTTATCAATTTAAAAAAAATATATTTAAATGCACAAATGAATATACATTGTGGGCGAATGTGATTGCGTCGTGTTGAATGAAGATAATAATATTAAGTTTATTATGTTTTCAACTTCAGTTGTTCTGCATTTGACCTTACCAATTGGTTATTGATAATGCATAATTATGATTTTATTTCGCGTGTTTAAAGGAGATTTTCATTCTCTTGTGATTAACATTGATTTCGGTTTGGCTTTTTGTGAATATTGCTATTGAAAAAGTTGTTGGCATACAAGTTACAGATTTGAGTAGCATCTCAATACTTACAAATATATATATATAAGAAAAAAAAATTTGTTTAAATATAAGAGTAAAAGTTTCAATGCCTATTGACTCATTAGGAAGCTAGCAAAAACAAAATAGTAAACAAAAATCATTGACCTAGTTTAAAGCATATTTAAACGGATTCACAGGGACGAACTGACGAGCTGTTGAAATGGACCTTATCTGTTTTTCTGCTTTCAATTTAGACTTGCATTCCTTCAATTATTTATAGTAGTTTTCAACATTACTTTCATATTACTTTATTTTATATTCAATTAATATAAATATTTGTATATTTTTTCAATGCTCTTGCTCTGATTTCTGTGCCCCTCTTGGGCGCTTTTTTCTTGAAAATGCACTCCTGACACACCCTATGCAGTTTGACCGAAAGAAAAACTTTAGCTAAAACTTCACATTACGAGTATTTGGCTATTCAAAAATTAAATTCGTAAAGTTCACGACAAATCACTTAGTAAAAAGTAGTCGAAAAAAAGAGGATGTAAAAAACTCTGTTCTAAAGTCACAACGAAACTTTCAAATCAGCAGAAAAGTTTCACACACACTCACACACACACACACAAAAGCGGACACACATATGGACACATGTGTAGCGCTTTAAGCCACGCCCATACAGTGTTGGCCGCCCCAGTGATTTGCCGGTAAACTGTTAAACGTGGCCAGGTCGCAAAGTTGATGGCAATTTTCGCATTTCAAACTTTTTTTTAGAGAAAATGTTCATCGAGCGCTTTTTGCCAGCGACTTGTCTTTAAAAAGTAAATCATAGAAAATGCCGCAATTTGCATAGGCGCAAAGGGGGCGTGGCTGATGACTGATGTTTCTGAAGCTGAAGTATTTTTTATGCTGCTTCTCGATTTGTACTTATTTGCCAAGTTGCAATTGCAAACTTTTCCAATTGGATTTGTTTTCGTTCTCGTTTGCACATGAATGCGAGTCCTGCGACTCGCAAATTCATTTATTCTAAAGTATATCCTGTACAATAAGTGGACAAAAATTTAATTTTTGATTTGCACAGGAAATTGTGAAATCACAGCAGAAACTGTCATTCAAAAAAGCAACGGAAGAATCATGAAAAACAATCAAGGAAATTTTGCAGTGTAATGGAGTTTGCATTGGAAATTGTGGCAATCGATTGGGTTGTTGGCCGTTTGGTCAATTGGCTGCCTCTTAAGCTTTTGGCCAACTCTCGACTCGAGAATGCAACAATTTATAATTTTATATGGGTTCATTGACTTGCTTATATTGTTGTTCTCCCGGTTGTTTCCCCCAGTTGTTATTGCCAGCACGAAAATATGGCCAGCTTGAACGAGTTTGGCCAACTCCATTTGCCATTGATTTGTTGTTCGAAATGCTCATCGAAACAATCTGCTGACTGCAATACAATTGTTGGCAAGCCACCCAAAGGACTTGGCTATGAAAAAATATGAGAAAATAGTAGAGATTGTTGAGAAATCTAGACAATAAGCTAACAAATAAATGGGTTATGGCTTAAATACTTTTTTGCATGTTATTTTGTACAACTTTTTTGGCTTGTCAGTTTTAAATGCATTCATTTCGTTCATTTGCATATACATATATACTTTTTAAAGTATTTATATCATTAGGTTTACATTTCATTCAAATAAAAAAATATATTATAAAAATTATACGCTTCAAGCAAAAAGCTATTGAATGTCATGACAACCGTTTACACCCTGTTACATAGCACCAAGACAGGCTTGCAAAGTGATGGATATTGAAATTTGAGTAATTTTTGCGCTTACTTTAAATAGGAGTTAATCAAATCAATGAGAAAAAAATCACATTTAAAGTGCTAATTATTTGATAATTGGAATACTTATCAATTGTCTGACAACCTATTAAAAAAGTACAATAATAATAACAATTGAAAATTCAGTCCTAATCATTTGCTGTTGCCGAACAACAAAGGCAGGCGAAGCATTTGATTTCCATTGAATCAGCACAAATAACAAGAGTGCCAAGAAAAAATGTGTTGTCTCGGCAACTAAATTGTTTACGCACGGATTGACGACTTGACCTTTAACCTTGCGGCAGACTCGTAAATACTCGTACTTTAAAGTGACAATGTTGGTTTCTCTTTGCAGCAAATTAAAAAGTTACAACTTTTAACGCAATCTGCGGCATTGAACCGCGAGACAATTGCGGCTTCACAATTGGCCACGTCAACGGGGGGCAGCAGTGGAAGTGGCAGTGGCAGTGGCAGTGGCAGCAACAGTCTGGCAACGTCTGCCGACAGCGCAACAACTTTGACCGCACAGGGCGGAGGCAGCGGCGGCAGCGGAGGCAGCCGAGTTGGAAATGGCGATGCAGCAGGAGTTATCCTTGCTCCTGGCAGTGCTGCTGCTGGCAAATTGCAGGTCAGTGCTGGCGCCACGAGCATTTTGACAGTCGATGAGGACACATTGTCGCTGGATCGCCTGAATTCCCTGCGCATTTACATGACCTCAGTGAAAACGTTGCCGTTCAATTTACGTATTTACGGGTGAGTTGCTCGAGAACGAAAGCGAGTTAATAGCATTCATTTCAGCTCAATTTGATTCACACTACATCCAATCGCTGCTGACTTTCAATCACTTTATGCAAATGAGTTTCGTTTGTTATTTATTTGCTTAGAGAATAGACATAGATTTGTTTACACAAGGCCAATTATTATTTTAAATTGATTGATTCCAAAACATCATCTCGAAACTTATAAAAATTTTACTTGTAAAGCTAATTTGATCTTGATATGATATCTTAATTAATTGCATAGAACAAAAAAGATTGATTCTAAAAACAAATTCTAATTTTCTAAAGATAAACTACAGATTAAAATCTTGAGTATTGCTTTGGCATTTCAAACGAACTTAATGATTTTACTTAGAAGTTTCTTAAGCCTTTCATCGATTTAAAAATCCCCCTTTAAAACTGTCTTGCACACGTCAAGCGCGTGATTTGCATAATTTCATAATTAGAACGTAAAGAGAATGCAAATTTTTGCTGCCCAAGTAAACAGTAAACTTCACTTTATGGCCGCTTGATTAATATACCACTTTGGCAAATAGGGAGGGGGTAAGGATGAACAGTTTTTTTTCCTCATTCGCTTTTAATGGAAAAATTTTCTTTATGAACAAACATAAATAAAAATGAAAGAGAAAATGCATAAAACAACAAGAAGCACACGCGCTCGTGTTTACTATTAAGTAGTCCATAAAAATTCAACTTGACAGGCTTTCCTTGGTTGGCCTGGCCAGGCTCTACGATGTCCTCCAGGTAGTGGAGCCTGGCTTGCCTTGGCAGACAGTTTTGAGTTCCTTAAGTGTCTAATTAAGCTAATTAAGCGAGTTGGTTGCATCCCAGGCTCATGCCGAGATTTAATACTTTGCACTTTTCTTTTGCTGCACAGCGAGGACTTGTTTTCAGATCAACTTTATATGGATATTGGGCTGTCCCCGCGTCTGCTGCATATCATGGCCAACTCGACAATATTCGCTTCTGTGATCTCCTATAAGAATCTGAAAAGTTTTCTGCCCAAAACTTACTACACGCGCGGCAGGTGAGTGGTAAATTTAATACAATTAATAACAAGTTTTTTATTTGTCATAATTAGGTAGATATGTAATGATAGTCTTACTATCAATTTTAGTATGTTTGAGAAAGCATTGTGTATTGTAAAACTAAGAATAACAATGCTCATAAATACTCATATACTAATACTTACTTAAGAAAAACAAATTTAAATGTTAATATTTGAATTTTGTGCTGATAATATTTGCGCATTTCTAAAGAATCCCATGTTAGAAATCCCTTGCAATGTCTTTTGCTAATCTCCCGGCTCTGTCTAAAACAAATTTACGCCTGAGAGTCCTTAAAAGTCCTTGTGTAATGCCAACTGTTGTCAATGTTCTCAATGTTGGGAGTCGCAGTGACAAGAAATTGCAGCTTTCATAAGCGCATTAAGGCAACTGCAGAAGTGGCAACAACACAATAACATAGTAAACAAAATGCAAATATGCAACATGCAACAATAAACATAAATTTTATATATACTATTTGAATGTACGAGATTGTGTGCATGGGTGGAAGCCACAAATGAAATCTGTTTGGGATTGACATGAAATGCTAGCAGAATAGTTGCCAATATGCCGACAAATGTTGATTTAATTATATAGAGAGTGTGTGTGCACTTGTGTGCATTGATGAGATTAGCAAGAGTGCAAGTGGAGCATGAACAGCAACAGCTGTTTGGCAGTTTATTGATAATAGCACAGCTAATGATGTAATACAAGTTCCAAGAGATGCCACAATGTAGGTTGTTGTAAGGGACTTTCAATAGATCTAATTAGTGTATGCTATGCGTCATTAAATCGTCTCTATTCCACAATTCACAGCGATCCCAAGGACTCGGACTATGTGCTCGCCTCCCGCATTATACAGACCTGGCTGTTTCAATCCAATCGCTCGAACGACAACTTTCGGGAGCCCCTCGATCTGTCCTTTGAGGCTGGACATGTGGAAATTATCTTTCAGCATGAAAGTGTGCCCAAGTCCGGTGACTGGGTGGCTGTCTGCGGGTAAGTTGGCCAACAAGCATACAGTTTTAGTTATTAACCTTGATCTGCATTGACAGACACGACCATAAGGCCTCCTTTGACTCGACTTGGCGCTCGGATCTGTGCATTACCAAGCATTTGATGGAGAACATCACCCGCTGCGTCTGCCCGCTCTCTGGAACCTATGTCGTTATGCTGACCAAAAAGCAGCCCAATGTGAGTCCACAAATTTGCACTAATTTTACGGGTAGCAAAGTGGAAAATGCTTTCAATTTATGCTTTCACTTTTCCCGTGCTGGCCTTGCCCTGCAAGCTTTATGATTTTCAGTTTTATTATTTAGTTAAGTAGAAAGTAAATTTTTGTTGCTTTCATTAAAGAATTTGGCATTGACATAAGTTGCAGCACTCAAAAAATATTTGTTTATTTGCCCTTGGCCACAGTTTTTATAAGTATTAAGCTAATTTACGACAAATTTTAACAGTTTTTTTCGGTCGTTTCTCTTTCTTGCATCCTGTTGCAGTCCTCACAGTCGCATGCCCCGCAGCGACCCATTTTCGTGATTGTTAGCTGTGCCTGCTGCCTGCTCCAGTGCTGCTCCGCGTTCCTCATCCTCCTGCCCATCTGGTGCAACCGCAAGTGTGCCGTGACCTTCCTCAAGATGCAGTTCTGCATTTCAACATCGAGGTGTCATGCTAATCTACTTGTTGGGCTTCATGAAAATGCTGCCGGTGGTGAGTATAAAGTTAACTATAGCATTTCAAAAATAAAATATTTATAATTTTAAATTTATTAAAACCAAACAACAAAAAAGTTTACTAGATTTAAAATTTGTTAATTGAATTACAAATCATTTAAATAATCTTAATTTATCATATTAAATATACAGTCGAACTTCCCTAACTCGAATCACCATTATCCAAGAAAAAGTTCGAGTTAGGGAGACTTCGAGTTAGGGAATTTTTGTTTTTTTTTTTGTTTTTTAAAAGAAACTACAATTGCATTCAATCATAAATACATTTCAAATTGCAAACTTTTCTTGTTATTTTCAACAACAAAAATTTCAGTTTGTTCAAGTCCTGTCGATATTCTCAAAAATAGGTTTTATCGTTCTTTTGCTGTATCCAGAAGATATTCCCGAATCAAATGACATAGTTAATTTTCCATTTTTTAATATAATTTAAACTGGACCACTTTTCAATTTCTTAACAAATAAGTTTAAAAATTTCTCAAAGAGATAAAAATTTTAATACACGTGCTGGTGCCATGATAAATATTATTGAGTGGTGCGCTGACAAAGAAGTACATTTCGAACATCTTTCCTATAGCAATTTCACAAGTCTAAAAAATTGTTGATGCAATATTCTATCGAATTACATTACAATATGTTAATGTACATCAATATTACGTATCAAAACGAGCCGGTAACAAAAGCATAAAATATAAACGAAAAAAAATTCGAACTTTATTGGGAATTTACCCGAAAAATTCGACTTACAGAAGTACGGGCCAATATTTTTGTTCGAGTTAGGGAGAAATTCGAGTTAGGGAAGTTCGAGTTAGGGAAGTAGAATTCTATGAAATTTGCTCAGTAAACGCTATTGCCACTCGGTTTTGTTCGAGTTAGAGAAAATTCGAGTTAGGGAAGTTCGAGTTAGGGAAGTTCGACTGTAGCAATAATTTTTAATTTGTTTAAAAAAATATTTTTTTTTGGTTTTGTTTCCTATAAATCTATAATGTTTGACATTTTATTACCACGAACCTTTCGATCGGTTGTAATTTAATTCATCAATTCAATATTGTCATTAAAATCTCTACAAATTTGTGAAACACACCTTATAATTAGGTGGAATTGGATAAAAATCGTAGCATACTTTCGAGAGATGCTCTTTAATTTCAAAGTTGTGCACTTCTCCATAAAACTGAAGCATACTTTCTGGCTGCATTCTGTTAATTCTAAAAACTATTAGATATTAAATATTACTTGGACTCTCCTTAAAAATACATTCACGATAACATAATAAATGATCAAAAAATGTCTATATTAAAAATATCTTTGAGTGAAATCGCCAAAAACTTTTGTCGAGGGGTGTTTCTACACTTTCAGCCAGCCCTTTTTGAAACAAAAGCTGAAATAACGCGTGCGGCTCACCATCTCGTCACTTTGCCCTCAAACGCATACTCCCAAGCACACGACCGCCTGCAAAGTGAAACCAACCAAAGCGTAAAATTTAATTACTGCAAAATAAATATACAAATAAATTGAGGCAAAGCCAACAACAAAAGAAACTGAGAACCAAAAACCGAAAAAACCATGCGAGAGGCAAACAACAACGTCAAAATTAAGAACAAAAAAGTACAAAGAACAATAATAACAAGAAATAACGATTCGAATTTCAATTGAAAGAAGTTTTGCAGCAAAAATAACACAGCAAAATGAGAACTGAAAAGAAGAGCTGTGAATACACATAATTCAGAATCAGTTTTAGTGTAACCCTTTGGAATTAATAACATTCCTGGCTGAGAATCAGAAAATAACAATCAGGAAATTATAATTACTAATTTTGGAAAGCATTCGGGTGTGAAACTAACTCATTGTTTGCGTAGAGAGAAAGAAGGACAAACCTCACAGCTTAAATAAAAACAATCATAATAATAACCATTATCCTCATCATCATGAAAATAAATTTACTTGTCGTCTGCCAAGTAATGAGCAAATAAAAGCATTAGCTTTGCCTGGATTTGTGTAAATATTATAATTTACAGTTTGTTATGGCAAATGCAAGACACACAAAATTCATGAAACACAATTCCCAATGGCACTTGCCCAACCTGCTCAATGCCCACCTGTTGCAGGTAAAGCAAATTAAAAGTCAACAACGCGAAGCACAGTTCTCTAGAGAAAATGAGAAAGAAATCGCTTAAGTCGAAATTAATATTAATAAATGCCAGCATTTTCAATTTGCCGTACAACATGCCCGGAAAATATTCCTCATAGCTTATGGAATATAAAATGCGTGAGATCGGTTCAAACAACTCTCTTCAAATCCCCCAAAGAATCTCAGAATCTTTTAAATTATAAAGTGAAACAGCGAAAAACAAAACCGAAAAAAAGAAAATAAAACGTATAAATAAGAATATAAAATTTGCGCTGTTTAATCTTTTGGGATCCCTCGAAGCTGCCGCGAAAACCAACTTTACCTCGCTATAAAAAAAAATGAAGTAAGCAGAGAGTAAAAGGAAATCTGTATACTCCTAACAAGATGTAACATTTTTGAATTAGTAATAAACTGGGCCGTTGCCGTTGAAACAACGGAGCGAAATAAATGAATGAAAAACAAATAAAACGCGACAAGGCCAAAAACAACAACAGGGAGATGAAAAAAAAGGTTTATGCAATTGAAAATGTAAAGACAACACACGCAGGGGGAATTGAACACAAGTTGACAAAGGCAAATAACTTCAGAGAGCGAAACAAAAGGGAGAGACATTTATTAGAGCCGAAATCTATGCATAAGAAGTATTAAGGAAGATTGAAAGAGGGGACTCTACTTGACTCAAAGGTAATTCAGTTAGTCCGCCGATAGCCCCACACACCATACAATGTGTGGCGTGCAACACAACTGTGGAGATTTCAGGCATACACATATTTTAATGAGCAACTTACGTAAAGGCGTTTGTCAGCTGTCAACCACGCTGCGTGTTGCACAATGCGGTGTGGCATGGCGCCGCAGGGCTGAACATTGACTAAATAATGCAACACGCACGTAAATATTGCTATTGTACATTAATTGCATGCAAATGTGAGGGCAACTTTATTAAAATATCTGAAATAAAAGGCGATACGACGACACATAAAGACATATGCAAATTGTATGGTTGAAAACACGTGTCACACTCGTTTGTAGCAGACCACGCCCACCGCAGCAGCAGCAGCGGCAGTTACGCCCACACAATAAGCCACAATAAATAAAGTTTAAAATATTCATTTTACTTATGGCACACTCACATGCGTCGGCGTATGCATATTTGTGCATAAATAAATACAATTTCAGCGCCAGTTAAAAAATACATGATAAATAATATAAGAATAAAATAAATAAATAACGCATACGCCATGTGGTACACCCGCTGGCCAAAAGTTCCGACTGCCAGCGACGGCCTGTGAAAGGAGAAAGCTTTTAAGCGCACTTAACTCATAATTTCGCAAAAATGAAAGAAACAAAATCAAGAAAGAGAAAACATACACACAAAATGAAACAAAAAACATATTCTCGCTGAGAATTGAAAATTAAAAAGTTCGCAAAATTGTTTTATTTTTTTTACCTCCGCAACAAACAAATACAAAAATGATGATGAGGATGATAATGTTGCACGCTGTGGCTGACCTCCAGCTTGTGGCAGGCTGATTCCAAGAAGCCGAGAAGCATTTCCATATGTGAAAGAAGACTGCTGATAATGTAATGAAGTGGGTCTGGCATATTAAAGCCACAATCTTCTGAGTTTACAGCTAATACTCTTCTCGCATAGCTCCTGGAAATCCCACAAAGCTCGCATATTTAATCAGTTGGTATGCGAGGAGTATTAGTCTGCAATTTTGGTTAATGGTCATGGTTCAGTTATACCACAAGCAAAAGCCAATCACGTTTGCGGTTTTCATTAATGAGTCGACATCGCGACAAAACACAACAACCACAACATCAATATATGTTAAACATCAACATCAACTACGACAGCATGCAGAGATGTCATTTTTCAATCAGTTTTACCATAATTTCATTCATCTAATGGTTATCTGTGCCTTTGAATGGAAATATATTGAATTCTTTGATTCAACTTCTCACTTCTTGATTCAATGCTCGCTTTTCAATTTTGCCCTTTACTTCAGTAAATGATTTAAAGAGATAGATTTTGTATACATTAAATAACAGGCAGTGACATAACACTTTCAAGTAGTTGAGAGAAAGAAATCCTTGACATTCTTAATGATTTAAATAGTCAAGTAAATAAATAGTAAAAATTTGTACTCTAAATTCAATGCAATATATAAGTACACTAGCCAGAAAAACTATGCGTACACCCTTTTTTTTGCTTTAACAGCTATGTTAGTGAAGTTATCACAGTAAAAAAAATATATTTGGAAAAGTCGTTCAAATTCCGTTTAAATGATGCAAAAATTTCCTTAACCCATTAAGTACCCATTGAATATTTTGAGTTAAAAAAAAAGTCAATTTTTCAACTTTTTTCCTCGGTTTTTCCAAAAAATGTTGGGATGCAAAAAATTCTTGAAACAATTCTAGGAATGATTGCAAAAAAAATTTTCAAAAATATTTTTGTTAGTATTTTTTAAAATTGTTTGAAAACTTGCACGAAAATGAGGAAAAATGGGTTAAAATGGTCATTTTTAGGATTTTCAAACCATTTTAAAAAATACTAACAAAAATATTTTTGAAAATTTTTTTGCAATCATTCCTAGAATTGTTTCAAGAATTTTTTTGCATCCCAACATTTTTTGGAAAAAATCGAGGAAAAAAGTTGAAAAATTGACTTTTTTTAACTCAAAATATTCAATGGGTACTTAATGGGTTAAGAATATTTTTGCATCATTTAAACGGGATTTGAACGACCTTTCCAAATTTATTTTTTTTACTGTGATAACATCACTAACATAGCAAAAATAAGGGTGTACGCATAGTTTTTCTGGCTAGTGTATATCTTTTGCTATTGAATGCCCAAGATTTTATATTTTATTCCCTCTACAAGTTAAACTGCATGTTGATATTAACAAGAACATGACAAATTTATTGTGCCTAAATTTGATAACTGAAACAAACATTTGGTACATAAAAAACCTAAAATATCATGGACAAAATTAAATAAAAAGCGATTTGGTCGCCTGATGCCTGTGCAAGTATCTTTGAGATACTTTCAGACTGCCAATTAAACATTATCCCATTTGGCCGCACATAAAAAAGTGTGCCTAATACTTGGTAGGAGTAGTTGAGATGAGAGTTTTATAACTTTTTAATAAGCAATGTCCAGTCATGGACAGTAAACAGTAGTCAGAGGGCGTGCCCGTGGGCGTAGGGGCAGGCGTTGGCTGTGGGCGTGGCAATGAATGCCCGAGGCACGTGTCAAATTTTGATGTCATCTTTATGGTCTGAAGAGCATGAAAATCCAAAGTAAATAGCTGTGAAATAAGTAGATACTCGTACATACATACATACATATATATGTATGTATGCATACTCGTAAATGTGGTTGCTGTAATGCGATGACAACTTTTTATATTTAATTAAAAATAATGATGTTGCAACGAACTGGAGTAGCAGGCAATGTGGCATTTATTGGAGCGTTATTAATGCGACTCATAATTTCCTCTCTCTTTTTCTCTGCTTTTTTTATCTGTTATTTTTCAGAACTGGCATGCGATTATCAGCAGCACATTGGCATCGCTGCTGCTGCTGGGCATCTCCACGTTGATTGCCATTGAGCTGGTCATACACACAGAGCTCGTGCCGAAGAAGTATCTGCATATCGGCAGCAAGCCGACGACACCCACAAAGCAGACCAAACGCCGCGAGAGTCTCGGCAACATGACGCAAATCAGCGTCCAGTCGCCGGCGGAGTTGACGGTCGCTCGTCGCACCAGGAATCGCCAGACACCGAACTCCGGTTCCGGCACCGGCTCCGGCTCCGGTTCCACTTCCAGTTCCGGCCCCTTGGCATTGGATGGCGGCTCGGCGGGCATTCGCGGCGCCATTGGCATTAGTTGGTTGCTGCCGCTGCTGTTTGCCATCGCTGCGCCTCTAATCTGCAGCATCATTGGCAAATGGCCGCGGAACTGGTGGCTCGAGTTGTTTTGGACCAGGCCAACAGCAGAAGAAGCCGGCAGTGGCAGCGAGGAGAGCCAAGAGTACGATGGCAGTGGCAGCATCTATTATGCCACACATACGCTACTCAATGGCGATAATTTACTGCTCGAATCGGAGGCGCTGCTCGGCAATGGCACAGCCAGGCATTCCGCGGAACGACCCAAGTCTCCGTCAACGATAGACGAAGGCGTTGATGTGTCCACGTCCACGTCAACGTCAACGTCATCAATCACAGGCAGCCAAGACTCAAGTGCTGTCACAGCCGCGGCCTTAACTTGGCCACAACAGCAAGAGCGACATGGCCATGAACAGGCAGCGGCATTCACTTCCGGTCTGGGTGTGGCAGCCACAACGTCATCGTCATCGGCATCCACGTCGCCATCGCTGAGCTTCATTCTATTCATTTGCATCGATTTGCTTTTCATTCTACTCTTCTTTGCGCTGTTTGTCATTTTAATGAAGAAACTTTTGTGGTTGTGGCACAAGAATCGCAATGTGCACACGCATCCGCTGGATAAATTCAATATGGCGCTGCGCAGGCGGTAAGTCTTCTCCGATAATTGACAATCGCTTAGAGATGGACGCGTGAGTTGAAAAGAAAATATTGGCACCCATGTAAAGATTTAAAAGATTTTAAAAATAATATCCGAAATTAAAAAATTTGGATTTACATTACATACTAAGAAATTATTTTTATTTTACTATCTGTGATTACATTTTTATTATTTATTTTTGGAGCTTGATATGGAAACAATGGTAGAATATATTTAAATCAGGGACCGAAACTGTTATGAGGAATATAAAAAAAAATTACTTTTAATTATTACTTAAAGACTTTTACTTTATAAATCATACTTAATAATTATTATTAATATTATTATTTTTGATTAAAAAAAAAAAAGTTATAAATACTTAAATATTAATATTGTTTATTATTATATAAGTCAAAAAAAAAGATTAAATTGGCTTTTTTGTTTCTTTTGATTTTTTTATGTAAATTAGGTTATCATCTTCCTGATAACCAAATTTAAATATGTTGAAAATTTGGAATGTTTATCTTGAGTATTAACAAAGATATTCTAAAAAGACTTTTATAAACACTTCAATTCAAAAATAATAGTTATTTGACTTTTTTTCTTTTTTCCTCGCAAATTAAAGTTTTTTGAGACTTTTATTTTTTTTAATCTCAAATATAAGTTTATTGGCTGTTTGCAGAGATACTGTTTTTACAAACAATTTGATGTATTTTAAACAAAAATTGCATTAGTCCTTATATGTGATTTTTTGAGTTGAAATTTTGATCAATAACATTTATTTTCCGTCCCTGATTTAAATCATTATCTTAAAATAGATTACTTAAAAAGTTGGGAAATAAATTATTTTATATGCTTTAAACTCATATTCTAAATATTTTAATATTTATAATTAAAATTATATTATTTAATTGATTTTCAAACAGCGGAAAAAGTTAAAAACACTTAATTAAAAAAAAATTTTTTTAAGGGTTTGGAATTAAATAATTTTAATGACTTGAATAAATTAATGAATAATTCATTAATTGACATACTTTTTACATATAAGTATTTCTCTTTATTCGATATTTTGTACAATTCGTTTTGCGACACGCGTCCATCTCTAGCATGAATAATTTAAAATGGCGACCAAAGCGACACATCACCAGAGATTGAACAAAAGATAACAAATGACGCTGCGGCTCAAAGGCAATTCAAATGCAATCGACAAGGAGTTTGATTTCAACTGATTATAGCAAATAGAAATTGACAACTTAATGCTGGCTTATATAAGCATACTTGCATCAACGTCTAGACTTGACTTAGAGTTGTTTTTGGAGCACGTCAAAAACTAATTTCCCTTTTTGCTGTCGTCAGCTGAAATAGAAATAAATTTGACCAGACGAGCATAAGCCATAAAATCGGCATCTCTCTCAATGGAAGCGCTTTTAATTTCCTTTCTCTGTCTTTCTGCCTCTCTTTCTCTTCCTCTCTCGCTTTCTTTAGACTTGGCCTACTTTATCGGGCTGGAGGATTGCTGCTCATAAAACTCTGCACCGATGGATGTTTCATGGTCTATGTGAATTCATCGCCGGATACTTTATGGTCATATCCGTTTGGCATATCGTGTATAATGCTGGTAAGTCGCCCAAGTCAATTGATATGTAATTAAGCTTATATATTTTCATATATTGTATAATATATCAAGCAATGAGATTGGACAACAGGACGTATGCTTGATTTGTTGTGCAAGTTTTATGGCAATTTTTATGCTTTTTATGCTGATTGAGTTACGAGTCGAAAGTTGTCAACAAAACTATTAAGCAACGGCTCCCGTTTGGTTTTCTCTTTTATGCAAATCTGTTTTCTTTCATTTCATTTTCCTTTCGGTGTATTTTTCCGTCGTATTTTCTTCACTTTCATTTTACGTTAGCATTTGGCGTACATATTTCATCAAAGTGCAAAGTCTGCATATTTTTACGCCTGCCACACAAATTATGCATGCAAAATCAACAGAGACTCTCCTCTAAGAGTATCAAGCTGTATTCTGCCACGCCCACCCTTTAACCACTTTCACTTGGTGCATTAACTTTTACCTGGTGTCTCTGATCAAAGTGCCTGAAAAGAAGCCTTTTCTGCTGTGTACTTAGCACTTGACTTTCTCTTTTCCTTACTTTTTTTTCCAACTCATTGCTTGTGCAAATTAAATAAGTGCACTTGACTTCTTCGTCTTCAATTGTGGCAGCATATTTTGGAAGACATACTATCTTAAATTTAAATCATATCTTTTTCTTAGAATTTTATTTGACATTCTTTCACCAAAATGTAACTTACATAACTTGTAAATAAACATAATAATCAGCCCAATTCTAAGTTATAATATCAACTCAAATAAATATAACATACTTAACGGAGCTAAAAAAGATTAAAAAAACTGAATTACTGTTACTGTTGTAGATTTATTAGGAATTAAATTCATCTGTTTCGATTTCACCATAATGCAAATTGTTCCTTCCGCAAATTCTAAAATTCGATTGCTGCAAATTGAATCCATTTAGTGTCCTGTGCACGCACACGAGGATCTTGAACAAAATAAGTAGAGGAAGTATAGCTAATCACATAATTAGGAGAACCAAGAAATAATTGAGATAGCTCGAGCAGATGATACCCCTTGAAAAGAACATAAAACGACCTGCCGTTATATGCAGCATTTGATTCATTTATATATTTATTTTAGTAATTAATCGGGGGTGCCACAGAAATTGGTTTTGCTTGAATTTCACTTAAATTAAATACAAATTTATTACTAAAATTATTTATTTAATTACTAAAATAAATATATAAATGAATCAAATGCTGCATATATTGTCGATAATCATAAAAAGTTATTGTGAAAGATATTTAACTTAATTTGTATATTTTTAAGCAAGTGTAATACTTGCATATGCTGCCTGCCTTTGACTTTTACAGGGTATATTTGTGAGGGAAAAACATGCAAATCCCAACAAATTGCGGCGTGTTTTTGCAACCAAGTGACCGCACGTGTTGTTACTGCCGTTCAGTCATTTGTATTTGTGGATGTCCAGGTCGAGGCTATTAATATATGGCCAATCGATTGGCATTTGGAATTGGCCAGGTCCCTGTGTTTATATTGTGCTGTGTTCTTGTTTAATTATTTACGTACAGCCAAGCACATTTAATTGGACAACATTTAAAGAGGAGGATTCACGCATGTCATTGCGATTTCGCTGTTTGCCTCTGAACGCAGATGTTTCTCGCACCCTGGGCGGTAATTATTATTAGACAATTGTTTCATTTGGTTAAAAGGAAGCTGGCTCAACGCTGAGAGGGTGCAAGAGAAGCTTTAGCTTTAATGGTGTAATTAATTTCACTGTAAATCGCAGCCCATAATTAAGTGAAAGTCCTGTCGGAGGACTAGCGACGTCCTTGAGCCCAAACCAAATTCTTTAGCATCGATTTGTGAGCTTGAATAAGTTAGTTTATTAGCGTGTTTGACATATTTGTTCAATTTAAGCAGGTGTAACAGAGAATACATTTTTAAGATAAATATTTTGTAAGTAAATGGCTTTTTGCCCTGACCTTTGTTCTTTTCTTTTAAAATTGTTATATAGTGATAATAGACAAATTACTTTAACTATTTAAAACAAATATTCTTTGTTTCTAAGATAACATTTGGATACGTATATTATTCGAAATTTCTTGATATTTTTTCCCATCGAAATTAGTGGATTCTGTTGAAATTCCTTTGGTCCTTTAAAAAATCTGGGATCTGATATTTTTACTGATACATTGTGCGTATCAAACAGAACAATCGATACGACATTTTAAGAAACTAAATAAAATTATTAAGTAAACCATTCAATAATAATATAATAATGGCAAAACTTACCATAGTCATGGTTTCCATTGAGATATCCAAGAATACGGTTGCCTTCAGGCAAACAGGTTTCTGAGCACGTAAAGTAATTAAAACGAGCATTTTTTTAAAGCGAGGTTTGGCCTCGAACCAGTTCATTCTATAAACAGCCGAAGCAACACCCTCACTCTGGAAAGAAGTCAAGGAAAAGTTTACCCCAAAGGATCAATTGGAGATCAACTCACCGCAACGATCAACAGTTCACTGAAATAGCAAATCAAATAGATTTCCGAAACAGCGGAGAACAGAAAGAGGGCCAACTTGACAGTGTGATCGGCACTCAGGCCGAGGGTCATCTGAAATCCCACAAAGCAGACCATTACAGAGGAGGTCAGAAAGTTTAAGAGCAGAGGCAGGCCAAACACGCTGTTCGTCACATCAGATAGACTGTAAAAGAAGTTAACTTTATAACCATATTCAGTGATCGCCAAGACGGACTTACCTTAACAGCTTATTGTGATAAGCGATCAAGTCCTGCAGTAATTTAAGATCCTTGGCAGAGCAGTTCTCGCCATTTTCTGTCTGTTTATTCAGTCGAAACTCCGACAATTCCTTTGATAGATAGTCAAAGTGCATGACAAGTTGCATGTTGACCGCATAGATCAGAATATCAGCTGAAATGTGACCAGTTGTTGCGGTGTAAGCACCCAAGACCTGAATCATATACATCACATAGTAGCTCCAATTGTCATGCCAGTCCCATGGCGATATTGAGAAGTACGGCATCGCTTTTTCCGCATCCACAGAGTGCAAGATCCAATGCTGAATGAGATACTTTACGTAGACATAGAAACTGTACGTCACGACAAGAAACAAGAAGAGTCCGCTGAAACCCCTCACATAGAACTGACAACGTCGCAGATAATAATCGACTTGATATTTCCGCTGTTCCTCACGAATCGGAGCTGGAAAGATTGATTCCATTTCACGTACCAAAGCACTTAACTTGGCTCTTTGTCGCCGCACGCTAAAGATCTTCAGTAGGCTGACTAAAACGTAACCCTCATAGCAGATGGTCATGCAGACATCCACAATACTCTCCACGTCATTAAAATAGAGCAGTATGAACGAACTTTCCATCACGAAATTGAACGCTATATTGGTCATATGCACCATAAAGTTGACATAGAGCCATCGACTTGGCACGGAATTCGAACCAGTCGATTCGTAGGGATCCACTCCAAGCGTGTGATAAAAGAAAATGGGCAGACTCATGAAGTCATTGAAAGTCACATACACTTCCTGTGATCTGTCTGCCAAAGCTATTTGATTTGCCAACATTCTCAGCGCAAGTTTCTAAACGATACTAACCAAGTTAATGAAAGCTCCATTATCTGTGGCCCAATTGAATCCATTTTTGCCAAAACCGCAAGCTATTTAATAGTACGCACTTTTCTAAGTATATAGAAACTACAGTTCAAGTTTAGTAGAATATTGATATACCCTCTCCGATAGATAGCTGTAGATAAAAGCTCCTCTTTAAGGCCTTTATATGCATTAATTATTAATCGACATAATTGCAGTATTTCGCTTAGAAATAAGTGTATTTAAATTTCTAAAATAGTAACCATCCAAAAAACTATGGCGAATCATCGCGAGACTATCTTTAAACTATCACCATAATATATTAGCTTATTCAACGATAATATTTAAAATATAATTTAAAAGCAAATTTACAAACAAATAAATAAATTTGAAACTGTAATTTTTAATTAAAAATGATGATAAGCAATATTCGTTTCAAATTATAGAAAAGTCGTTGTACTCTCCCAGCTAACATATGGAAATCATTTTTTCAGTAACCACAATGTTTGCTATTATTAATCAACAGAAGGGATGGGAACCTTTAACAGTCTGGGATGTTTTAGGCTCAGGGTTGTGGTTTAAATACATGCATATTTCAGACAGAAAATTGTAATTGACGTTAGTTTACGATTTGTTGTGCAAACCGTCAAACAAATATAGTCATCATGTTGAGACTTCCACCTTCCGCTCCAATGGCAACCCACTCAACTAAGATATCCCTCATGGCATATTAAAGACTCTCTATGTATATGATTCTTTATTGCATTTATAAATAACAGATTGTGAAGTGATCAAATCGATAAAGATAACACTAGTTTACAGCCAAAATGCAAAGTGAACCAAAGTATTTTTTTCTTATGGACATTGGCCTTCTAAACACGAAAATGGCACTTAAAATTTTTTTCATGGAAGCGTTTTCGAAATATTCGAAATTTTTCGAATTTTCAAGGTTACTCCAACACTTTTGAGTAAATTTCCATTTCTACAGATCCGATTTGGCCGAACAAGAACTTAAATTAAAGGTGAGTTATTTCTCTTCAACTTTTGTCCATAAAGTATTAAGATCGGCTCAGCAGTTCAGGTGCTAGCGATTCTAATAAGTTCGAAAATGGGCGTTTTTTGCGATTTTTTGAGTTCGAATGCTAACATATCGTCCTGGAAAAAATATAAATCATAAGGATAAAAATTTTTTTACTCGTTTATCGTAAAGCCGATACTGTTTCGAAGAAAATAAGGTATAGTTTATGCAAATCCATCGACAGATGGCGAACTAATGCAGCTTTAACTGGGCCAAAAGTTGTGGATAATGCTCGCCTTTGCCCTTGCACATATACAAGTGCGTTTGGTCGCTGCGTGTGAGTACCGCTACAATCGGTCTTTTACTGGTGCTAGGTGTTTCACGTAAATATGCCTTACTTCGCCATCCGTCGATGGATTTGCATAGACTATACCTTATTTCCTTCGAAACAGAATGGGCTTTACGATAAACGAGTAAAAAAATTTTTATCCTTATGATTTATATTTTTTCCAGGACGATATGTTAGCATTCGAACTCAAAAAATCGCAAAAAACACCCATTTTCGAACTTATTAGAATCGCTAGCACCTGAACTGCTGAGCCAATCTTAATACTTTATGGACAAAAGTTGAAGAGAAATAACTCACCTTTAATTTAAGTTCTTGTTCGGCCAAATCGGATCTGTAGAAATGGAAATATACTCAAAAGTGTTGGAGTAACCTTGAAAATTCGAAAAATTTCGAATATTTCGAAAACGCTTCCATGAAAAAAATTTTAAGTGCCATTTTCGTGTTTAGAAGGCCAATGTCAATAAGAAAAAAATACTTTGGTTCACTTTGCAAAAAAAAGTTTTAATTTTGTAAACTAGTGTAATATATATGTATGTATCTATGAAGTGCAAAGTGTTCTACAGTGAATTTTGTATACTAGTTAAGTTAAATTCCAGATACAATTGAAAACCTTTTAAGCATACATTGTGCGAATAACGCAGAAGAATCTGTAGCTCATTTGAAGAAACTGTTGAGAAAAAAAAAATATATTTTGAGTAATTTGAATTGATAAACCAATTTTGACTCACCATAGTCATTGTCGACATTGACATGTCCAGAAATACAGTGGCCTTTAGGAAAACTGGTTTCTGAGCCCGAATGGCAATGACGATGAGCATTTTCTTAAATCCTTGATCGGCTCCAAACCAATTCATTTCATAAACTGCCGAAAAAACACCCTCACTCTGTAACAGCAGAATAAACCAAGTGCAATTTAGGCATGATGTTCTGAAAGATAAACCTCAAAAATATTTGTGATCTCCACACGATCACTTACCGCGTCGATAAGCGACTCACTGAAGTAACAAAGAAGATAGATCTCCACGGTTGCCGCCACCAGATAAAGACCCAGTTTACAAATTAGAATAGGGGTCACTCCAATGCTTAGCAGAAATCCCAAAAAGCAAACCAGCACCGAAGATGACATGAAATTCAAAAGCAGCGATACTCCAAATACTTTGTTTATCACATCTGTAATTCTGCAATGGCTTAACTTGTAGATTATACTGGGATAAATGATTATAGTCAACTATCAATTTAAAATAAGTAACATTTAAAACAATTATTTAACATTTAAAATATAAAATTAAGTCAGAGATACAGAGAAAAACTCACCCTAGTAGCTTGTTGTGATAGATTATCAATTGCTGCAGGGTTTTTAGATTCTTGGTAGCGTCTTCTTGTTTTGAATTCAACTCTCGAAGAGTTCTTGACAAATGGTCAAAGTGCATGATATCCTGCATGACGACCCCATAGATGAGAATATCACTCGCCAACTGGCCCATGGTACAGGTATACCCTGCAATGGCCTGTATGGCATACATCGCACTGAAGCCGAGTTTGGTATCCAGACTCCAAGGGGCATATTGACAATAGGGCAGCGACATCTTTGCGTCAGGCAATTGCAAAATATAACGCTGTAGGATGAACTGAACGATGTCATACAGGTTGTATATGGCGACGAGAAGCAAAAATAAATAGGTTAAAAACTTCATGACTTTTCGGGATCTTCGCAAATAAAAATCCGCTTGATATTGATCTTGATCTTTGGCGGTGGCAGATGGAAATAGCGGCTCCATTTCACGAATCAACGCATCCAGTTGGTTCCTCTGCTTCCACACAGTGAGTATCTTTATTTCTCCGACTATGATGAACCCTATAAAGGCCACCACCATACAGGCCTCCGCGAAGTGCTCACTATTCTTATAGCACACATACAGAAAGGTCAGCACAGTTCCGAATCCAAAGTTCAGATTCACCAGCTGCATGACGAACTTGACATCAAGCCAACGACTTGCCGATGTTTCGGTGACTGTTTTATATGGATCCACCCCGAGCGTATGCCAGAAAAATAGGGGCATGCTCATAAAGTCTTCGAAGGTCACAAACTGATTGGACATGGCCCTGCGAAAATATTCTAGAAAATATAATGTTTGCATTATGTTCTTACATGCATTTTATTTTATTCTGTATTCCATTCTTAGTATTAAAAACCTTGATTATTATAATCATTTTGCTCTTTGTAACTGGTAGTAGGAGACATCTCAGACCTTAACAAATCTTATTTATTAACTCTTAATCAGAATTGATAGTTTTTCTTTATTTGTAGCTTAACAATTTAACATAAGTTTAATATTCTGATTTTCGAATTTAGAAAAATTATATTTTTTTTATATACAGTTTTGTATACTCTTTATTTGATGATTTTTATTTCTCTTGCTGCGATTTATTGAAATTACTGCATATCTCACAATTAAATTCACTCAATTTTAGCGCTCTTACGTTTATTAAAAATTTTAATATTCAATCTGATTCAAGCCTCTGACAAATGTCAACTGAAATCGAAACCAAAATCAAAATGAACATTTACAATTGTTCTTACGGTAAATTGTAATGGACTTTTAATTGTATCATTTGCTTACGTAACAATTAATGAATATTGTGAATTTATAACCTAACCTTGGCTGTATCCAGGAATAGAGACATTTAAGATTTCTAACCAACCCTTTGATTGCCATCTGAAAAGTGACAGCTGTCGAGGTCAATTGTGTAACTGAAATCCCCGTAGGTTGCGTAACCTTTCTTATTCTTTATAGATTAAAAATCATAAATTGTGTATATAATTACATACATGATTCAGAAGTTAAAAAATATAAATGCTCAAATGGGAGTCAAATAATTTAAGTTAGGTTTTTCAATTGGGTTATTGTGAATTATTATTATATTGACTTTGTGATTAGATTAAATTTGAATTGCATGAGATTGCAATTTACAATTTAGTAAATAAGATTAAAAATATATGTACCTATTATAGTTTTCATCTTATTAAGTTTCTTATGAAAAAGAAAATGAAGTGCGACTTACTTGTTTTGATTTTTTTAAGATTAAAGTAAATTTGCAATTTTTTTGTCAAAACAATTTCTTGTCAAACTATGTACTTAATTTTATTCAGCTAAAAAAATAAGAAGAATTTTAGAAGGTTTTGTTTTTGAAAGTATAAAATAATTTGGACAAACTTTTCTATTTCATTAACTATTTATCAGGGGTGCCACAGAAATCGCTTTCGCTTGAATTTCATTTAAATTTAACTTTAAGTGAAATTCAAGCGAAAGCGAATTCTGTGGCACCCACGTATAATTATTTAAAGCTTATCTCACAAAAATATGGCCACATTGCTTACAATTTTGAATAATTTTCGTGGTGAGCTCAACATTTATTCCAAATATATTTTGTAAATTCACTTCATTCATAAAACTTTAACTGTAGCATATGCATATAATGAGTAAACACTGAAACACTTGGTCGAAATGTTTATATAAGCACACAGACTAAAAAAATTCTGTGAGTTCATATGAAATATGATCATCCACTTTATGTAGCTCCCTTGTCGTGAGAAGCGCAGAGTCAGCATATTTGGCATAAGTCGGCGGCGCAATTGACCAAAGTCGCACTATGTGCACAAACAACTCTCTTTCTCTCTCTCTCTCTCGACCGCTGTATTGAGCGACCGAGTATATAAGTAAATACATGGGACATAGGACTGCGACTTTAGGCTAATGCTCAGTTGTAAGAGAAATCATGATTCATTCTGATTCAAACATTCAAACGAGCAAGAAGTTTAGACAAACAACACAAGCTGAACAACAACACAACACAGCAGCAGCAGCGGCATCAACAACGGCAACAGGGGCAGTAACAACAACAACACCATCGAGATTCAACAGTTGCCCAAAGTGACCGAAATCTTCAGCAGCAGCTCCAACTATCCGCAACTATATCCAACGCCTCGACGCCCAGTGCCAGTTAAATAATCTCAAATTGGATTAGCTTAAGAGTTTCACACCTGTCGCAGCCAATTGCATAAGTTCGGGCAGCGGTTAATCAAAGAAAAGGTTTCCAATTAAATTATAATTGAGTGCTGATAAAATCTGATTCCTCAGACACCAAACCATTCGATACTATAAACTTAGACAATATCAACATGAGCCAAACACCATTCGATTTTTTAATGCTAGCCTCTTCTATCATACCAGAATATGATGGAAAGCCAGAAGATCTACAAGGCTTCATAGATGCATTGAATCTTGTAAATTCCATAAAAGGCGACCATGAAGAAATAGCAGTAATTCTAATATTGACAAAGTTAAAAGGATATGCCAGAGATTTGATACGTAATGAGCTGGAGGTTACTGGTTTCATTGATAGACTATCATATAAAGTAAAAGGAGAATCAGCGGAGCTAATATGCGCTCAAATCCTAAATCTTCAACAGGAATCCAATGTATATTATCAAACCGCCCGAGAGGTGGCGATAGTGATGAAATCTCTAGATGGAGATATAAATGATGACCTAACCCCCGATCTGGCCAGAAAATACAGCGAGCTCCTTAAGACCATAAAAATAATTAATGAAAATAAATTAACAATTCAGAAAAATAAAAATATAAATTAATATATAGAATATACATGCATACATAATTTAAAAGAACTTTTCTACTTCAATAACTACTTATTTAAAATTTTTTTCATCAAAAAATATCCACATTGTTTTATTTTGAATAATTTCCCTGACTATAATAAGGTAGATGAATATTATTTTGAAAAGGAAAATAAACTTCAAATGCTTCGTGCTGAAAAATATATCGAAATTGTTTTTAATTTTGAATAATTTCCGTGATAGACTCAACATTTATTCAAAATATGTTTTATAAATTCACAAAAAACTTTAATTGTATCATATGCATACAATGAGTAAACACTGAAGCACTTGATAGAAATGTTTATGCAAGAAACCTATAGTAAACACAAACATCCAAAACATTCTTCAAGCTCATATAAAATATGATCGTCCATTTATATATGTGTAGCTTCCTCGACGTGAGAAGCGCAGAGTCAGCAGCGCAGAGTCAGCGACCAAAGTCGCATTATGTGCACATACAACTCTCTCTCTCTCTCTCTCTCTCTCTCTTTTCCTCGACCGCTGTATCTAGCGACCGAGTATATAAGTAAATGCATAGGACAGCTTTGACTTTAGGCCAATGCTCAATTGTAAGAGAAATCAAGATTCATTCTGATTCAAACATTCAAACGAGCAAGAAGTTTAGACAAACAACACAAGCTGAACAACAACACAACACAGCAGCGGCATCAACAACGGCAACAGGGGCAGTAACAACAACAACACCATCGAGATTCAACAGTTGCCCAAAGGGACCGAAATCTTCAGCAGCAGCTCCAACTATCCGCAACTATCTCCAACGCCTCGACGCCCAGTGCCAGTTAAATAATCTCAAATTGGATTAGCTTTAGAGTTTCGCACCTGTCGAAGCCAATAGCATAAGTTCGGGCAGCAGTTAATCAAAGAAAAGGTTTCCAATTAAATTATAATTGAGTGCTGATAAAATCTGATTCCTCAGACACCAAACCATTCGATACTATAAACTTAGACAATATCAACATGAGCCAAACACCATTCGATTTTATAAAGCTAGCCTCTTCTCTCATACCAGAGTTTGATGGAGAGGCAGAAAATCTACAAGGCTTCATCGATGCATTGAATCTTGTAGATTCCTTTAAAGGCAGCCATGAAGAAATAGCTGTATGTCTAATAAAGACAAAGTTAAAAGGATATGCCAGAAGTTTGATAAGTAATGAGCGGAATATTCCTGCTGTCATTAATACACTTTATAAAATACAAAAAGAATCAGTGGAACTAGTTACCAATAAGCTCCTAAATCTCATGGAGGAAACTTATACAGACGACCAATACACCCGAGAGGTGCACATATTGACCAAATCTCTAGAAAGAGCTTATATTAATGATGGCCTATCCCTTGATCTGGCCAGAAAATACAGCGAAACCCTTGCCAAACACACCTAAAAAAATATTAAACTAATAAGTCAGAAAAATATAAATAGAAATAGATAAATAAAATAAATAAATAAAATATTCATGCATGCAAAATTTGGAAAACTTTTCTATTTCATTTACTACTTATTTAAAATTTTTAAAAATGTATTTCATCAAAAAATATCCACATTGTTTTTAATTTTGAATGATTTCCCTGACTATAATAATTAAGATTAATATTGTTTTAAAAGGAAAATAAACTTCAAATGCTTCATGCTGAAAAATATATCCACATTGTTTTTAATTTTAAATAATTTTCTTGATAGAATCAACATTAACTTAAAATATATTTAATAAGTTCACAAAAAAAAGTTGTTTTATTAAAAAACAAATTGTAAAAATTGGATGAATATTGCTATTAAAAGGGAAATAAACTTCAATTGCAGGGCTTTGGCATCCTGTTTTGCTTCGTGCTGAAGGCGGAGAGTCAGCTGCGGGGTCCTCCCTTCCTGAGCAGCAACGGGAGCAGTCAGAGCAGTTCCCTGAAGCAGACCAAGTTCAGCACGAGCAAGACGAGTCTGGACGATAACTACTGTACGACGACGACGGCGAGCATCAATAGTCCGCTGAGCTGTAAGTAGCCAGGATGAGAGTAGAGTGGGCTTAAGTAATCCCAACCCGTTTAATCAATCGCTTGCAGTCTACACGAATCACGACAAGGAGAAGGAGAGCGAGTGCATGGCAACATCAGGAGCAGCAGCAGCTGTGGGAAGCTCATCAGGAGCGCTGCAGGCGAAGCAAGGACTCGAGCTGTCAACGGCAACAGGACCTGCAACTGGACCAGGAGCAGGCGGAGGAGGAGGAGTGCAACTGCCGTTGACAATTATTTCGTCGGCACCGCGCTGCCAGGCGGCAACTGCTGTCAGCAACACGGAGACGCTGCTCGGCGGCCATCAGCAGCTGCCACTGACGGTGGCTGCCTCGCCGGCCACCCGCTGCTGTGCCCTCCTTGGCGGCGGCAGCGCGGAGGCAGCCACAGCCCTGGGCTATGCCTACGACGCCTACACGATGGGCGGACTCACGGGCAGCCTCGGCCGACGGATGTTGCATCCACAGCAGACGCCGCACACACACTACGCAACGGCGGCGTGTGATGAGTTCGTGGGCGTGGAAACACTGGACATTCTACAAGGGCTGGCAGCTGGTGAGTTTATATTGTAATTACCATAAAAATTGCATAGCAAAAGATGCCACTAACAGAGGGAATCCATCTCTGATCAGAGAGAGATGAGAGCATAAAAAACCAGACTGTCCTAAAACCCTTTCCCATTGGATTCGATATTTAACGGAAATTATTAATTATTTGTAATATTAAAAATATTAAAAGCAAAAATAAAAGACACATTTCAATCGATTGCCCATTCTTACCTATTTTTAAATAAATATAACAATAATGTATTTATGAATTTCTTATTATGTCAAAACAGTTACTTGTATATTTAGAACTCTTTAAGTAAGACTACAAAGGATGCATAATATTTCAATCTATCTATCAGGGGTGCCACAGAAATCACTTTCGCTTGAATTTCACTTAAAAATGTATGAAATTTAAGTGAAATTCAAGTGAAAGCGATTTCTGTGGCACCCCGTATAATTTGTTTTCTATCCCTTAATTGTTAAAATTTAGAAAACATTTTTATACTTAAACATTCTCATTTTTTCACATAAAATTAACGTCATTAGATAAAATTGTAGTTAAAACTTTAATTTTTAAATACCTAATCAAATCCCCAATTTAAAATTGTTGCTTTCAAAATTAATGTGCAAACTTCTCCCATCGATTTGCAGACAGCATCATTGGCATCCATGCGCCCCATTACGTGCCGCTGCAACACAATCCGTACGTGGACTTTGTGCCCAGCTCGTTGATGCTGAGCATGCCACCGGCAGCATCGCTGCCACCACCGACCATCAGCGGCAATCTGAGTGGCGGCATCTGCAGTGCCACGCTGCCGACACCCAAGACCCAGAAGAGGGTGACCATACTGGAGCCAACGTCGCGCACCACCTTCGATCCGCTGCTGCCCACAATGGTGGCCGCCGTGGTGTCCACCACCACCACCACGGCCACCACAACAGTTTCCATGACACCGTCCACGCAGACAGCGGGCGTAGACACGGGCAAAACTTCATCGGGTCACGATGCGACGCTCGATCGGATTACACATGATCTGGACTATTTGCTGAATCGTGGCAGCCTGGATGTGGATACGACAACGCCGCCGCCACCACCACCGCCCTCGGTGGTGCACAAGAAATGCGAAGAGTCACAGCAGCAAACACAACAACAACAGAGCAGCAAGTTGTAAGAGAGAGTGAGAAAGAAAGAGAAATCTATGGATATATCCATGTTATAAAATTTGTAAATATTTAAAAAAAAAAACTAATTTAATTCTGTAAATAACTAATAGAATTTATCTAAATTATTAATATCACATTGTACAAAATTTATTTAGTTGTGAAATATATTTAAGTATTTCTTTGAAATTTGTTTGCCCTCAACTAGTAAATGTACTTAATGTTCCATGACGATTCCTGTGAATAAGCCCTACTTACTATATACAAAAGATCATAAAATCAAATGTAGAAACTCTGTAAAGTGATTTTAAACATCATTCATTCCAAAATCAAACTTCAAAACTGCATCAAAATGAAAGAATTTACAACTAAACGCAATTTTTTAGCTAGATTTACCAAAAGAAAAAGAAAAGAATATGAAATAAATGACAAACTAATTAAATTAACCATAGGTTAATTAAATGTTGAGTATACACACTCGACAACAAATAGGTTTAGAGTGTGCTAAACTTTTTGATTCCATTTAACAATTTTCCTAGACCTAAAAAGTAAATTAAAGCATAATAATGTTTAAGTCGAATGATGGAAAACTCTACAAAAAAAATACAATAATTGTAAAACTAACAGAACATAAAAGTCAGAACTATTTCTGCAAAAGCAAAAACAAATTATACATAAACATATATCTTTGAATAAACTCAAGACTCTTGTTATAAAAAATCTACAACCATTTATTTATTTATTCAACGAGCACAATTTAGAAAAATATTAATTAGTGTTATCATTATAATTGTTACAATATCTAGGGTTAATTTATGTCCCTTTAAAACTAACCACATGCCCCATAAAGTGGGTCACATTCAAGCCGCGAATGGCAAAGAAAAAGGGGTGATCCGCACGGAAGAATTTCTGACGCGAGGAATTGCTAATCACAATCGGTTTGTAGCCTGGAAAGATACAAGGAAAGAGATAAGAAATGGAACTGAGTTGGTAAGTGACTTGGTTTGTGACTCACCTGCCGCCGGCTGCGGCAACTCTGAGCCAGAGCCCGATTCATTCAAGTCAATGCGCAGCTTTTGCAGCACATCAGCAATGGGCAGATTGGCGGGAGCGGTGTGCAAATGCTTAAAGTTAGCCGAGGAACCAAAGATCTCTGCGAAGCCCAGCTGTAAAATTAAATATAATTTATGTAAATATCAGGGATCGTAACGATTATAATTTTAAAAAAATATATTATTAAATAAAAGTTATTTAAGGAAATTCTTATTTTTCGATCTAAATAAAAAAAATTTTAAAATAATAATTAATTTAAATTTTTATTTAAAAATTATAATATAACTCTTATTTTCAATTTTTATTTTAGAAATAGAAAATAAAAATTATTTACAAATTTTTATTATAAAATTTGAAAATAAGAATTATTCTTCAATTTTTATTATAAAAGTTGAAAAATAAAAAACTGTATTTTGAATTGGAAGGCGTATTTCCAAAAGTGACATACATACATATATGTATATACAAAGGCACAGCCAAAAAAAATTAAGAATAATTCTTATTTTCAATTTTTATAATAAAATTGAAAAATAATTTTTATTTTAAATTTTTATAATAAAAATTAAAAAATGACTTTTATTTTCAATTGCTTAAATAAAAATTGAAATATAACTTTTATTTTGTATTTTTATAATAAAAATTGAAAAACACCTTTTATTTTGTATTTTTATAATAAAAATTTAAAACACCTTTTATTCTATAATTTTAAAATAAAAATTGAAAATAAAAGACTATCCAGTTTCTCATAACTCTTAATTGCGGTCCCTGACAAATGTGTAAATAAATCCAAAATCTGATCCTCACCTGTTTCAACGCCTGCCGCAGACTGCACTCGAAATCGATGCTGAACTTGGGCAACAACACTTGAACACTCTCCATCTGCATCCGCTGCTGCAGTGCACCCAGATCGAGGGTACGCAATTGAGACTCCAGCTGCGATAGCGCTGCGGCGTCTCTCTGATTGGGCAGGATTAGGAGCATGGCCAACTCCTCGGCATGTTCGTATGGCAACTCAATGGCCCGGGCGTTGAGTTCCCGCAACTCGGCGTACTTGACACACATGTCGTCATCGAAGAGCATGGGCACAGATTGGGCGGGACTGTTGCTGGAGGCGTTGCTGTGGAACTCGTAGAGACCCGTCCGGTAAGAGCTGAATGGCAGGAACCATTTGCTTTCCAGTCGAGCCGCAACCAGGAGCAACAGCTGTGCCACCTGGCTGCCGATCACCTGCAGCTGTTGCTGCCAGCTTCCGCCTCCAAGGCTGGCCAGGATGTGGTCGTCTATGTGGCGACGCAGCTTCTCCGCCTGCTCCAAGTCGACACACTCAGCCGTCGCATGGAAATACGTCTGGGCAATCTTCTGAAAGTCATCCGCAATGCTCTCCCCCGACGTGGATTGGACCAGCAGGCGATTCTCCAGTTGGATTCGCGTATCCGGATCACTCCTCACTGCGTTCAATTCAGCGGCATAAAAGTTGGCCATCTTGGCATTGCTGGCGAAGCGATCCTTCAGCTTCAGCAGCTCCTGCAGCTCCTCGGCCGTGGCACCATCCGATCCGAGGTAGAGCAGCGCCAGCGTCGCCTCCAGCAACAGCGGCGACACGATCACATTCTGATCTCCAGCTGTCGTTGCAATGCTGTGGAATATCTCCGCTCCAAGGCTGATCTCTTGCGGCATTCCCTGTGGCATACTGGAACTGGGCGCAGCACTCATTCTGGCTGGGCTTCTGGCGACGCGAATTATCGGGATCTGCAGGGGAATACGGGAAAGGATTAATACCAGGAATTAAATATAAAACTCAGGCATGATAAGCCCTACATATCTATTAAAGTCTCAATATAGCACAGAGAGTAAGTGTTATCAGAAAGAATATCATGACGATATGTGTGAGATTCTTTTAAATAGAGGAATTCTCTATAAAATACATTGAGACATGACTGGACTATTGACGACTTACTATAAGCAATCGAACGATTATTACAATGATTGTTGTATAGAATAAAATATAATATATATTCTTCCAATTTTGTTTTTTTTTTTTCCCCGACTCAAGAGAATTACTAAAACACAAAGAATATTAAACGATACATCGAGTGAGCAAGGTTCTTATTATTTTTAATAATCATCTTAGTATTATAAATGTATAAATATATATGTTTATATTTATGCAAATTCCATTTTTTTGCTATATTTGGTTAGAACATTCCAAAATTCATTAGCGAGACCTTTATAAAAATGCCTCTTACGAGCATAATTAATTTTTTTTATAGTTTACAACTCAATTTCGCTCTAGTTACTCCAAATTCGTAATATGTAGTTTTAGATAAACATTCTAAATTTACGATATTGCAAGCATGTGTGCATTATTTGATTTTTAATATCCCTAGCATTAAAATGCCCTTGTAGCATAATGCGAAACACATGTGCTCGAATTAAGATTTCAGTTCGAACTTTGAAATCTGCATATATACATACATATATGCGAGTACTACAATATACTTATACTTAGTATAAAAGTACAGAGGCACATTGTCTACCGTAATAAACTGTTTCAGTCTTGTCTTATTTGGTATATTGCTTTTATGTTTAGTAAGGGCTTAGTGCTTTAAATTTAAGAATTTCCCTTCAAGTAAATTGTCCTCAAAGAGGCTACAAGTTTGACCATGACCTCGAAACTGCAGTCTCTAGTGTGCATCAAATTTGAATTGCTTCCGTTTTCATTGAAAAACATATAAAAATGAGATGAGTGTAGCAGTTTACACTACAAAATTTGCTGTAATTTTTCAAAATCACACAAAAATTAGAAGAGTTAAGCAAAAACAAGTATATGAGAATCTGAATAGACTTAAAATAAGCAACCAATAAGTTAGAGTAGGCATATCAGAATACACTTATCAAATGTAAGGCATCCTAAAGGGTCAGCTCATAATACAATTATCCGTTTAAGGTCAAAGTTGTTGCTTATTTTATTACACAATTACAATTACAGAGTATTCCTATAGGTCCAAACAAACTATTAAGCAATGGGGCCAGACAAACTTGACACTATTCTCGGTTAGACAATATAGTACACAATAGAAAAACCCAAAAAGAAAAACTTATTGACATTGCGCCGCTAAAGAAAAAACACACATACGTTTGTACATATAGTAAGTAAGTATGTTTAAGTATTTTCGGCAACTTTTAATCTCATGCGAATTTCTAGCGCTGCTGCTGTTCTTGTTTTAGCGGATGCCCTTTAAAAAACTTATGAAAAACAATCCGTAGAACTGATCTACGAAATACTCCGTAGATAAATTTAAAAGAATTTTGGAAACTCCAGTTTGATTATTAAAATGAACTAAAAAGCAATAAGAAAGGTTATTAATACTCCAGATAACTTATACTGAATTATAATTAAAAATTTTGAAACTGAAATATGTTGGCTAAAATTTGAAATGAATTCTGCCAAACTTTAAAGGGTACCTGCACACTTCAGAATTTAAATTAAAAGCGCACGTTAGTTCTATAACAATTTTAAAAATACAATTTTTTAAAAAACTTAATAAATCGTACTATACTTTTAAATTTTGTCTAACAGGGTATTTCATTGGTTTACCATAAAGAAGATGCCACTCGTGCCAGCTGTCGAATAGGTAGCATTACTCTGCGTGCTCTTAAATGTTTATTGTTTAGTTTCGGTGTGCCAATTTTTGTGTTTTCTTTAGAAAATTAATTACATCATGAATTTGTCAAAAGTGTGCTCGATTTTCCTATTATTCCAAATTTGTTGTTAAACTTTTACTTATTTTTGCAAAATATAGAGCACGTCTATAGATATGTATATCCGTACAGAAGTGATGCTCGACAGATGGTAAACGATCACTATATTTTCAATGGCTGAGCATGAGGTCACACAATCATTTTCGTAGTGAACAACAACAACAAGAACAACAACAAGAACAACTATAATACAAATTGAGAGGTATTTAGAGCAATATGCGCCAGAGAGTTTTACTATAGACAAATTTAACGATTCGTAGAATCTTAAGTAATGTTGTTTCATTTATGATTGCATCTACATATATTTTAAACTAGAAATACTGTAGGCGTCATAATTATTAAATTCAAAAATTTTAAGATATATTAAATTTAATATAAAATTTCTTGCATTGTTTTTTTTTTCTAATCAGTAATGTCTCAAAGTTTTAGTTATTTATTTCTGTCACTCACAATTTCCAAGATAAAGCTATGAAATTTTCTTATATTATTCTTTAGCTAATATTACATTTATTTAAGAATTGTTTAGGGAACACAAATGATACTCAAGTAGTATTAAAAGATCCGATGAAAATATGTGTTTATGATTCTAGGGTATCTTAAGGCCCAGCACTTTCAACTTGCACTGATCACTTGGGCTCACTTTTAATTACCTCTTATTTTTCCGGTACACTTCGTAGTGCAGCGAAATGAAGAAGTAAATCCAAATGGAATACGAAATACGAAAACAACAACAACAACAAAAATTACATAAAACGCGATGGCGAAAAACAAAAAAAAATAAATAAAGAATGGAAAGGAACGGAGAGAAAGAGAATAGAATTCACGCCCGCACAGAGCTTCGCACTGAATTGAACTGAATGCTCGTTTTCATTAGATGAGGGAAAATCTATGAAAGAAGCTAATTAAATTTGGCTGGCGCTGTGATCATTGATGACGACACTTGGAGCACGGAGCACGCCGAAAAGCTCTGGCCAAGTTTGAATTTTCTGCAACTAAAAATTTAATCTATTTTTATAATTTCTCTGGCCGCTTGAACAGACACTAAACGACGCCAAAGACGAACTGAGTCCATTGGGGCATGGGTAGGTGGTGAATATGCCCATCTCCGTTCTCACACCCATTCCCATTCCGATTCCGATTCCATGCGATGCTGTGTTTTGTTTGTTGGTGAACCACTAGAATTGTCGCTGATTGGGATGCGACGCTTGATTGAATTGAGTCATGCAGCTTCTGCTTTTGTTTCCACAGCTCTATTGTTTAATCAGCTTATCTAATCTGTCGCAATGGAGTCGTTATACTTATTCAGTATTATGAGGAATTAGAGAAAACAAAAAAACATTGCTTAAAACTTGTTGGGCAATAGAGAATAACTAATAATTAGTACATATACACTAGTCGGCATATTTATTTTTACAACATTTAAAGTTAAATCTACTCATAATTTGAACCTACTTCACGAACATTTTGAGATCAATGGAAAGGTCATTTCAATTCCGTTTAAATGATACAAAACTTTTCTTAACCCATTAAGCATCCATTGAAAATTTTTGAATTCTTGTAAAGGTCTATTTTGAAACTTTTTTCCTCGATTTTTTAAAAAAAATATTTTGATGCAAAAAAATTCAATCAATTCTAATAGTGACTGCAAAAATTTGTTTTCAAAAAATTCTTTGCTAGTATTTTTTATAATTTTTAGAAAACTGCCAAAAATTACTATACAAAAAGTGGGTTTTTTGCAAAATAAATATGCCGACTAGTACATGATGTACGGTGGCTTTAACTGCTGTCAGTCAAGTTATTACAGTAAAAAATATATTTGGAAAGGTCGCTTAAATTCCGTTTGAATGACACAAAACTTTCTTTAACCCATTGAGTACCCTTGGAAAATTTCGAATTTATGTAACTTCACTTTTCAAAACTTGTTTCCTCGATATTTTACAAAATATATTGAGATGGAAAAAATTCTTGGAACAATTCTAAGAGTAACTGCACAAGAAAATTTTTAAAAATATTTTTGCTGGTATTTTTTAAAATGTTTGATAAATGCAGAAAATAACAAATTATTCAGGAAAATATTTTTAAAATATTGTATTTTCATTGCGCCTTATTACTTGTTTCTCTGACAAGCATTAATATTCATATTAATACTAATAATCTTCTTTTTTTAAATTGAATTTTTTCTGTGTTGCTTGCACATTAAAAATAGACACAGGTTTAATTTTCTTCATTAACAATTTATTTTATTCCTAATTAGTTTTTCATCCAGCAATATTTAATTATTCGAAAGATTTTAAGACCGCTTTGGAATTCATGCGCATCCCTTACAATTTACTTGAGCTTCAATGCATTTCATTTAATTGATGTTTTAACGTATTTATTGATAGTGTATTATTACAAGGATGAGGACACATTGATAAATTGCTTTGCGTTTTGTAATGTTGTGAGCATGAAATAATGTTGATGTTGTAAACGGGGGGGTTTGTGGGGTGGTGGGTGTTGAAAATCACAAGAGTACATTGTACATTACATATACATATTCAATAAATATACTAACAGCCTAAATATACAATAATAATATCCGAAAAATATGGCGATTTAAAATTGGAATAAAGCACACTCCAAAACAGCACATGCGGCCATGCAAACGCAACAGGCTGCGTTCTGAATACACAGTGTCTATCTTCGATTGCCTAAATAGGGACACCTGTCAGCGCAGCTGGCCAGGTGCAAGATGAAATCACATGGTAATTTGTGTATATATGAGAATGGAAATGGAAATTTTGAAGCGAACGGAGAAGAACGCGCCTAAGATGCGTTTTCATGGCCGTATGCGTTACAATATGGAAATGCACAAGGATTTTCCTTCCGTGCACGATGTGAATTTGAATACAATGTGGAGTGACAAACTCGTATAGGATGTGTGCGAGTGTGAGAGTGTGTTTGGGTGTATTGGTTGTGTAGGCGCGGTCGCATAATAGAAAAAAAAACAAAAACATGTTTGTTGTTCGTTTGTTGTGTGTGTGTTTGTATGTGATGGTGTTGATGATACTTAGAAGGAATATCCGCCCTCGGGCGCCTTGGGCTGTGTGCTATTAAACTCCAGTGCGCCATTAACCTCCTGGGGCGCCAGCTTCTGCTCGGCCTCGTCGTCGCCAGTGTTGAAGTACGTATCAATGATGGCATAGGCCTTCTTGTAGACCTCCTCGTTCTCGTGCTGCTGCAATGCTTCCAGCTTGTCGAGGCCGCCCAACTCCTCGACCATCAGGCACAGATTCTCGGTGCCGCCCAGCTTCTCGGCGAGGGCAAACAGATTGGATAAACCAGTCTGCACCACTTTGATGGTGCGGGGATCTTTGGCGTCCAGTAAATCGATGAATGGCTTCAGTATCTTGTTCTTCTCAATCAGATCGACAATCTGCTCGGGTGTACCCGACGTGGTCGTGTTTGTCACCGCCCAGGCGGCCTCCTTCTGCGCCTTGAAGTCGCCCTTCTCCAGCACATGGCGTATCTGGTGGAAGATGCCCGCATCGATGACCGCCTGAATCTGTTTCTGATTGCCGGCCGTAATGTTGCTCACGGTCCACGCCGCCTCCTTGACAATGTTGCCCTTGGAGTGCTGCAGCAGCATGCCCAGCTTGGGCAAGCCACCCGAAGCTATCACCACATCAGTCTGCGAAGAGAAGGGTCACGGTCACCAGGGACATCAACAATTGGACATTTGCGAGGTTGACTCACCTGCAAATCCGTGCCGGTCACAATGTTGCCAACGCTACGCAAAGCGGGCACAATGATGCTGGGCTCATCCGTCTGCAGGAGATTCACCAGTCGGGGCACTGCGTCCGTATCGACGACCGCTTGAATCTTGTTGTTGTCGTCGTCCGTCACATAGGACAATGCCCAGCAGGCATCGGCCAGGACCTGGATGTCCTGGCTCTCCAGCAGTTGCGACAGCACCGGGAGGAGTCGCTTCACCTGCTCGAACGGCGGCGATGGATTCTTGTTGCGGCACAAATTCGACATCAGCCAGACAATGTTGCGTAGGAACGAGATGGGCGTGTCCCGATTGATCAGTGGCAGGATGCCATCGATGACATTGTTCTGGATGACTATGTCACGGGCCGCGGCGCCGTCGCCGGCAATGTTGCCCAGTGCCCACACGGCCTGCTCGGCCAGATTAATGGACTTGGACTGCAGCAGGGCAATGAAATGCGGCACTGCATCCTGCTCGATGACGCAGCGCGTCTGCTCCGCCGTGCCCGAGGCGATGTTGGTCAGCGCCCAAGCGGCCTCAAACTGCAGCATGGTGCTGTCCAAAGACTCTTGTGAATTGGAGTCCCCTTTCAGATTAGGATCTCTACTTACTTGCCAGTGTTCTGGAGGAAGCGTATGCAGATGGGCACAATGCCGTGTCCGATCATCATGTCAATGGGCGGATTGCGCTCGCGACTGAGCATCTTGCGCGCCTGCTGCATGCCCAGGAACTGGCGCTCCTGATCCTCGCTGTTCATCGCGGTCACGATCTCGTCGACGGACAGCTGGACAGGCGACTGGCCGTTGACCTCCTTGAGGGGCGAGGTCAGATCCTCGTCGTTGATGTTGCGCCGCTTGAACATCTGATCCTCCTTCTTCGACTTGCGCAGCTCGATGGTCACCTCATGGCGGCGCATGCGCGAATCCTAAACCGGTAAAAAAACCAACCCCGATCAGCCAAAAGTGAGGTTAAACATGAACGATGGATGGATTTTGAAAAAGGCGCGCGCGCAACTTACCTGCGAGTTGAGAGTGTTGGCCTTGTAGTGGCCCTGGTGTGCGCTTCCTTCCGATTTACTCATGTTTAAAATATCTTCTTAATTTATTTCTTTTTTTTCGGATAGTTAAAAATTAGTTGTTTCTGCTACGATTTACAAGTGTACAGCTGAAAAGAAAAATGTGCGCTGAGAAATGAGCGTGTGCAAAGGAATTGATGAAACTGACACTGAGAGTGAGAATGGGACTGACACTGAGACTGAGGGCAAGGGCTGCTTCGATTCCCTCACACACACACACACATGCAAACACGATCTCTGTGGTGCGTTTGTGTGCGTACTTTGAGCATTTCCTTCTTTCTTACTTCTCACTCTTTGTCTACCTTTTTTCGCGCTACGCAGAGCCGGCTTTACAAGGCCAGCAGCAGTCGCAGTCGCAGCAACAACAACTAAATCAACAGCTGCGTCTGCGTTTAACTGTGCAAAAGATGACGAGAGAAGGGAGACCGCCATTGGTCTCTGCACCAGCAGCAGTAAAAATTTGATTCTTTGTTACTTGCCGACAGTTTATCGCATCCGAATATCGATTGCCAGCTAGCTCACTGCATTTCCAGGGATGGATAAGACCCTCGATAGACGGATAGTCGGGTAACATCAATTTATTTATTTCCTGAATTCCATCGGTCATCTGTTCTGGCGTTCCTGTTTGGAAAAGAAGGGAATTTTGGCACTGACGAATTGCCAGTACCTGCGTCGCCCACCCTACCAATAGTTAATCCTGATGAAATGAGATCAACTCCCTACTCCGGCCACTCCAGCCGGGCGTCAGCCCATTTCACCCCATATTAAGGTATTTACTCCACTTTTTGCATGATCACTTATTACAAGACATTTATTTAATTAATCCTAACATTTCGTTTTGTATTTCTACTTTCAGTTCATTTGAATTTAAAGGACAACCGAACTGAGACACCCTAAACACCACCTAACGCTCGAGCAGTCAGAGAAGAGCTATAAGGGACCCAGGGGCTGCTGACAACAAAGAATTAAATTAACAAATATAAATTAAGAGAAATAAATAATAAGTTTAACAATTAAACAAAAACATAAATTAACAGTTAGATAAATAAATAAATATATAAGTTATGAAATAATAAATTAATTAAATGATAAATAATTAATTAATGTTCCATTCAAATGGCATGTTAGAAGACGATTCGTGTTGGAGATGTGAATTGGTCGTTAAATAAGCGTATCGATATTGCAGCAATTGTATATTAAATATGCTGTGCTTATTTACACATACGTTTGTGTGTCGTGATTCGGTTATTTTGTTTTCATTAATTTCATTTCTGGTTTTAGCGAATTCTGTTCGGTAGTGCCAAAAGCCACGGTGAGCGTACCGCAGGGGTGTTAAATATAATGCTTCTTCTTCTAGCTTCAATGTTGAATTGAATGATTGAAAAATGCTATAAAAACCTGGTGGCCACCCAGAGGCGGTGGCCAATCGCTCCTCTGGTGGCGCCCTCCTGCGTATTTGCCTGTCCAAAATCGTGCTCTGCCGGCAGTTGGTTGCTGCACAATTTGCTGTCTGTTGCTTGCTGCTGTTAAATAAAAACAGTATTCTTAACTCCCCACGCACAAATTACCACTAATTCAAATATACAAAATACTGACCCAACTGCGGTGAGTTCCAATTCAAACTTGTTTGGGCTTTCCCTCCAAATTGTCCACTAAAATAGTATGTCTTCTGTTGCTTTTTATTTTTTTCCTTGCCGATCCACGTTTTTAGAGAAAAAACACTTCTTCTTCCTCGCAAAATTGTGTAATTCAAAGGAAAACAGGAGAAAACCAAAAAATACTAAGAAAGGGAAATTTCCCTGCAGCGAACCGCCCTCAGCCCTGGAAACAACATTAACAGCTCTGCTCCTCACAATGTTGTGCTCCTCACGTAAAACAGCTGTGCTTGTCAGATGCAAATCGACATTGCGCATTTTTTGTTTATTTTGTTTCGTGTGTGAATAAATGTGCGAAATAATAATCATTTCGTAACACCACACCGCCGCCGGGGGGAGGGGAGTTGGGAAGTTGTTGGTGAGCTTGCAGGAATCTGTCGGCGCCAACGTAGGCCATCGCCCACGCCCTGAGATGTCTGGTGAGTTTATTGTTGTTGTTGTTTTGGCTTTGCTAGCCGGGCACTAAACTTGTGTTATTGTTTCAGATCTTTGGCGTGGAAAATGCCCAACGGATCTCCTTGCAACGTCTCCAATTCGTACAGGCTGTTCCCTATGGCCCGCACGACGCGGCATTTTGTGAATTTTCGGCAGAACTTCGCATTGATGTTGCGTCGGAAATCGCTGAGAACAAAGTTGCGTTTGTACAGCTCTTGTCCAGGTGAGTACTGTACGCATCTGGTCTTCAGATTGTAACGTTTCTCGGCTGTTTCGTAGGCTTTGTGCAGTGTCTCCTGGATTCGTGCACGATAAATCTGCTGCTTTTCGGAACGAGCCAAGGGTGCGATTTCGGCATCTTCGAGTGCTCCTAGCTTTCTGGCCACCGCATAGTCGCTGCCGTGCAGG
>JBAMBJ010000534.1:0-33024 GCA_037043495.1 Drosophila recens | reverse complement strand
TATTTAATGCTATTTCTATCTACCTTTTACGAGTTTTTCTGAGTTCTTAAAAGTTTTAAAATTTTTTTTGGAGCTATTACTGCATAGGATATCTAACTAGAAAACAGCTTTGAATGTGAATGTTTCTTAAGGAAATTTATGAGCTGTACTTGTCGATTTTAGTACACGTATCACTTGTAGCTCCCTCCCCACCTTTCAGCCCCTTCGCACTCATACGAACTGAACATTTTCGCAGTTTAACGCTCTATTTTACGCTGCATATTTTATGTGAGTAGAGTGTGTGTGTGTTTGTATTTGTTGCAAGCCAATTCATGCTGCTTTTTGCTCATTTCATGCACACTTTGTAGCACGCACATTGCTCCAGGCCGGCTCTGACCCCCGCCATCCGTTCCATCCATCCCCTGACCCATGGCCGACGTACCCTTAACCCATGTTTAACCAGCGCATAAAAAATCCCCGGCACATAACAAATTGAAATGCAAGTGCACAAAGTAATTTTTACAAAGTTATGAAACGCTTTGCTGTGTCGACACACGAGAACTCTACGCTATATGCGATAAATGTGGTTTATATGCCAATTTGTATACATGTTTGCACATTTTTTTTAATAGCAAAATATTAATAAAAGATATACTTTATATTTGCATGTATTTACAGACGAATATTTGACTGTTTGTGCCAAACGTCAGCCAAATTGTTTAACAGCCTTCAACAATTTCACAATATTTCTGCAGACAGTTTTTTTTCCTCTCAATATTAATATTTATAACCATGAATTTTCAATTCAAATAAGTTTATTCACTGTAGTTTGGGGTGCCAAAACCGCAGCTTTCAATATCCGCAAGAGATGAAAAAGTCGGAAAAATAAAACCTATATATATATTCATACAATGCAAAAATTGAATAAATTTGTGTGACTTTTGCAATAGTTTTTCCGCATACCCATTGGAATTTGGATGGACAAGGTGATATGACAAGATAGTTGGCTAATATGACAGAAGAGCTAATATGATCCTCCACTTATCATTATTCAATACATAGGAAACAAAATTTTAGATAAATCCTTAAATGAATGAAGCTTATCTTTAGAATACTTTTTTTTAGGGTTTTCCTTAACTATTCTTAAAATTTTATATAAATCGTATCGTGCAAATAAAAGTAAGGTTTATTTTACTTGCTATAGGGTATCTTGTAGTTCAGCTGTCTTTTTTTATCCCACTTAATAGTTATAAAGAATCGGAAATGACGGACAAATCGGAATCGCTGAATTGTTTAAATTTATTTAAAAAATTTTATATCGTCGGTGAAACATGTTTTAAATTTATTTAAAAAATTGTATATCGTATGTGAAACATTGACATGTCACTTACACCTTAAAGTTGTTCATAATGGCGCTTCACGCCGCATTGCATATTTTGTATGGTCATTTATTAATTTCGCGTTGATTTATGGAGTAACAAAAAAAAAATGGTTTTTTTTTAAAACGTGAAATGGCGACATGCAAAATGCTCGAAAGTCGCGTGCTCGTCGATTTCGATACAATAAATTCTCATAAATATTGCACGGTTGCATAGAGCCACGCCTACCAGAAGGCAGAAGCAACACGCCCAAGACAAGGATTTATGCGCATGCCGCACATGACTTTTAATATAAATTAATTTTTATTATGGCTAAAAGTAATTAATGGACTTGAAAAACCGCATATATGATGCATGTACCGTTAAATTGTTGCAACAACTGTGTGGCACGATGTGTGGAATAAAGCACATTTATAACGCAACTGTTAACGAACGTCTGGCAACCCTGGTCGACTGACAGTAACAAATTGCCACATCTAATATAACAAATTAACTGAATTACGAGTACATACATATAATATAGTAACTATATGAAAATGCAAAGAAAATAGAGTGCAATTATCTAACCAATTAACTGAATTTTCTATAGAAGCGTAAAGCTTTGTAAGCCTATAAAAGCTATATGTAGAATTAATTTCAAGTAAAAGCAAAGCCAGCTCATTAAAACTTGGTTTAACTTAACTTCATTGTCGGAAAAATATCTCAAATTATTTTATAAATATTTTTCTACATTAAATCATATTTTTCAGACATAAAAACCCATCTATTGGTGGCTTGTGAAATTGTTCAATTATAATGTTGAACGGTTCGAAAGCCATTCAATTATGCAATTATCTATGTTTATTTTATAGCACAGACAGTAATTGCTATAGTTAGAAGCCGCAATAGTTCCTTATCCAACCGATTATCTTTTTTTTGGGAGGGGGGGTTTATAATGGAAAAATAATTTGTTTTTATATTTTCCGTTGACACGTAATAAAATGTATAATTTATTTGCATTATTAATTTAGACGCAATCGAGTCAATCCAGAGGCAAATAGAAATACATTAAAAAACATTACAATTCACACTAATCTATTAAATAAATATGCATATTACAATGTTGTACAGAACCAGCAACATCATATGAAATGAATTGAAAAGAAATCTAATTGGGGAAATAAACATTTTGTCGTGTTAATAAAATATTTATGATTGCGGTGGCCGAAGGTTTATTGGCCTGGCCAGGCAAATAAACAAAACCTAATTATGTTAAAAAAAAAAAGCGAAACAATTGAAAATTAGCTACTAAAAAGCTACTTGACTAGGAGATTCCCTGCAAAGAAGCCCGACTAATACATTTCTAAATTCTTCTACGACTTCTATTGTGTAATGATAGCTCGATTTTTGGGAAAATTTTAATTTAAATCTTTTTTGAACAGTTTTCCGTTGATAAATTACATACCCACTGCATAATAAATACATTAAACTTATCTAATATGCACACGGTCCATTATTAAAGTTATAGCTTGAATAAAAACAGAAAATTAGAAAAAGAAAAATATCGCTATAAATTATATAATTAAACCAGAGCCGGAGTCATACCAATCACCAACCACACCAGTTGACTTATAATTAACTAAATCATAATTACAATTAGTTGAGCAAATAAAAAAGCAGGCAAAAAAGTATATACAAGTAAGTATTTAACTTTAGTTTTAATGCAAAACTTTATTTGGAAAAAATAATAAAAAATATTAGAATTTTTCATATATTACAAGTTGACATGTATGTATGTATGTATTCATAGGCGGCTCAATATACAGATTGTTCAGTTATATATGTATATAGTATATTTAGACGGTTAGTAGAGCTCTACGAAGAATTCGATTATATTTATTGGCAAGGCATTTTGTAAGCATTTCCTGGTTAGGTTTTATCTTTTTAGTTGCTTTGGAAATGCTGGTAAAAGCTGTCAAAGTTGGTTGTTTTGTTTTTTGTGGCTTTTATACCTGAGGTCCATCGATGTCGCGGACTTCGTTGTCCCTGGTCTGTTTCTCGAGGGGCTCACGACGATCATCCTCATCTGAGTCATCGAGTTCGCTGCGTTTCGGAGGCGCCGAAGTCGAGGGCGAACTTTCCGGCTTTATTTCGCCATTATTGTTGATGACGCCCTCGACAACCTCCTCGCCGCTTTCCAAGGGCCGCACATTAACCAAACGCACCTTGAACACATTGTTAGAGTCCCCATAGACGGTCTCATTGATCTCGAGTCTGTGACCATCCACAACCTAAACGAATTTGCACAAGTTTGCACTGAGTTTCCATTTAATGCCTGACTTTGATGTTGGGGCTCACCTTAACCGTTGATGTGGTATTGCCATTCTTGGTATCCAAGGGGGTCAGAGCTCTCAGACCGAAGCCAAGTGGAAAGCCAGTTTCAGACGACGAATCCCCGGATCCAGCATCAGACTCATCCGAGCCGACAGTCACGGGCCAAAGACGAGCGCGCAGACGACGGAAAATGTCTGCAAAGCGTTAAAAATAAATGCATAAAAAATTTTGTTGTCTGTGGGATAATTTCACGCCAAAACAAACTAGAATGATAATAGAAGAGCCACAAATTGAAAATAAGGTAGGAGTGTAAAGGAGAGCGCAGGGAATGTGGTAACTACAAAGGTACAAAGCTCGAGGTACTCTGGGAATTGAGGCAGCTGTTGCAAAGTGGCAAGTCTGACTCCGGATGTCGTTCTTGTCATCTCTATCTATCTCACTCTCCCCATTTTATATCTGTGCCCCCTTTTTATCGTCTCTTTGTTGACTGACGCCAGACTCTAGACGCCTTTTGCCTTGCTAATGCGTTTTTCTGTTACAAATCCTTAATCCGTAAACGCACTAAAAAGCGTTTTCTGTGTCGCCAACGTCTGCTTGCAACACCTAATCCTCTTGCTCCCTCTACCATACCCCTTTGCCACATGCTATACAATACATTTGCTGCACTCATTTCGCACTCTTTCTCATTGGTTTCTTCTTTCATCATTCGTCTGTTTCTCACTAACTCAACCTTGTCATAAATATACTTGACCGCATTGTTTTTCAGCCCTCGTTGCAATTCATTTGCTTGTTGCATTCTAATGAGTTTACGAGTGCCACAAATACTTGACATCATTGTGTCACATTTTGCTGCCCTTTGAACTTACTTCAAGGTGCCTTTAAGTTCTTATACTTCAAGTGGTTTTTCCTAGATCTTCTTTGGGCCAACTTTAATGCATCATTTGGAATGCCAATTTGGCATAGAACAGAAGTCAACAACTTTTTCGTATACCCTATAAATTTAAGTGTGGTCAACTGTTGCAATTCTGTGGCAATTATAGTAATTCTACCTAATTGCATTTTCATAAGAAATTATTATAAAAATTTAATTTAAAAAAAAATAATAATATTGAATTCGTTTTTGGAAGAATATTTATTAGATTTCAAAAATAATGCTTTTGGGTTTTCAATTCCATTTTCTTTATTTCATTAGCTTGCAAAAATATTATTCAATCAATTCTTTTTTTTTTATCTAATTGTGTTTAAATTTCTCCTAACTATAAAGAAAATCATAGGGTATTCGCATTCCATCATACTTTTACAAGCAATGTATGGAATCAGCAAACATAATGAAAGTTTTTCCGTTGATTCTGTTGTTGTTTTTGAGTTGTTATCTTTGTGAAGAAGCTGAAGCTGAAGCTAAATAAAAGTTTTCATGCATATAAAACGAGGCATTGGCTTAAGAACTTTTACAGCGTATTAGTTAGCAAAAGATTTATGAAGTTTGAGGAGCACATCTTCATCTTCATCTCTATCTTCATCGCCATCGCCATCGTAGCTAAGAAGCATTTTAGAAATGTTTTTTGCACAGCTAACCAAGGCTCAAACTTTTCACTTTTAATGGTCATCAGAGTTTGACCCTCCCTACACATGCATATATCAATATAAATCTCCAGAAGTCTGCCCACAACATTTTTGACATAATATTTTGATAAATTGTTTACATTTTTTTCCATGGCTTGGCAAACTCTTAACTTTATCTCACTCTCTGGCAAAAGTTGTTAAAAACTCAAACAATGTACATGTTCTGAATACACACATATTACACACACATACTCTGTAAATAATGTTGACTAATTGGCTTGGCATCTGAAGGCGTTGTATGTCATGTAATAACCATAATAAATGAAAAATGCATTAAATGCATTCATACTTTGTACATTCTACTCGTACGTTGTAATTACTCGTAATGCAACGTTACATTTGCAATTAAATGCAGTTGCACATGCGTCACGTGGCAGCCACAGTGGACGAGTATACACTTACCATCAAAAGAGTCGAAGAAGCCAATGTTAAAGGCTGATGGATTCGGTTGCAGGAATGGATATCCCGCGCCCGTATCGATGACGCCCTTAAAGTCATCGAAGTCCGAATCGCTCGATTCGCTCACGGGTCGACGCTGTGGCACGGAAATCACCTCGGCATCATCCTGCGGGCTGTTACGTGCTGCAAGCAAAAAAAAAAGAAGAAAAATCAGAAATTATAAAAATATATTTTACGCATAATTATAATTAAGAGCACAGTTTAAATTGTATCCGACCATAAATTAGCTGCGAAAAGTGCGTGAAATAAGCCAAATCAGCAAACGGTTAACTGTAAACCGTAAACTGAAATCTGAAACCACAAACTGCTGACGTCTTTTTGGCTCTGCTTTTGGTCCTCTTTTAATTCCCCCCCCTAACCGTTGGCCATCATTTGTGCTAATCATTTGGTAGCGTCATTAGCGCTTATTAGAGTTTTCATTTTGCATAATTTTGTGCGTTAAAAATATCTATGTATACGTGGGGGAAAATGTGTTGGCCTTTTGAGCTGACCTTCTTAACGAAATGCTGAGACTGAAATACAGAAACTCCTTTTATGTTAAATGTTGCTATGACTTCATTATTAAAATTTATTTTATAATTATCCAAGCAACAGTTTGATAATCTCCTACAGATCCTATTAAATTCAGACTTTTCTACTTACAATATAATTTGTAATTTATATGTCTACTCTTATACAACTTTATTCACGATTTTATCCTATCACAATTATGTATATTCATTTAATCATTAAAAAATTAAACTTAAATAGCTGGAAAATCACGACTAACAGCTGTAGATTGAAAACCACTTCAACAAACTGGGCCAAGGCTCTATTAAGACCCATTTTTATCATGTCTCCACTACTACGACGACAAGAAGTACAACTTCAGTGCACAAATAAACAACACAACTTGTGTGTGTAACTTGGAGACTCCACTACATTTGCGAGGGGGGAGGGGGCAGAGAACTGGCTGGTTGCCTAGATGGATGAATGTGTCCCCCTCGGCCAAGTTGCAGTTCATAAATCTCAGCAGCTGAGACTGACAGCATACAACAAGTGGCAGGACAGGACAGCAAATAAAAAAGGCAAGTTCAACTAACGATGTTAAAAATAAGTCAAGCCAAGTCGGGACTTGACTTGGAATGAAATGTGAAATGCGAAATGGGGAATGTGAAAAGTGTGTGAGTTTTTCATGCTGCGTAAAAATGCGTGCATAAAAATGCAAAATGTAACATGACACCTGGGGTGTATGCAACACCCCCTATTCCATTTCCCCTCAACATAGGGTATGTCAAAGCCCCTTGAACATTCGCTTTTTAAGCCGATTTATGAGAAATACACACGGCACTCGCAATATGTTTGGTTTAAAAAAGTCTCCGCTACATATATTCTATATGTATGAGGTCCCCTGCAAACGATCAAACATAAAGTGGAGCAGTGCAACAGCAGCAGCAGAGACAGAAACAGAAGCAGAAGCAACCACAGCAACAAAATCGAGAATCGAGACAAAAACAAAGTGGACGGGGTCGCGTATGAATGTCATTTACAAGTGCAAATATTTACCTTTTGTGGCACATACGAAAGTGGGCTACAAGCTGGCAAATATGCAGCGTGGATATTTATATTTATATGCAAGCATACAGCAAATATTCATATGATAAATCTACAGGAGTATACGACTGTCAAATGAGCTGCAATTTCAACTGACTGCAACTTTAACATTTTGCTCAGTTTGTAGCCTTAGAAATTTGCTTTTTAACTCTAATCCTACATACAATTGTGCTGAAACTTGTAATATTTAAAGTTCGTATGCCCAACAACATAATTGTTAAATTTTAAAGCCACCCCTATTTGGATATTTATTATAACAAGATATAAGGCATTTATAACTATAATAACTCAGTTGTTAACCAACTAGCAAGTTAACTCTTCTAACTTGTACTTCGCTTATCGAATTTGCCAAATTTGGCAACTAAAGCTGATTAAAATGTCAGCTAGACTGTTCTTTATAATACTTCATGGTTTTTGTATAACATACTTCGAGGGGGCGGAAAATTCACGTTGTTGCTGTTGTTGGTATCGTGGCAGATTGTGCAAAACCAAATTGAAACGTGTTTGAGAGTGCCAAGAATATTATGAAAATGAAAATGTGCAACTACGGAAAATCAGACACATACACATACCTAAAGAGAAAATGCTGTAGGGTTTAAACCCCAAACTGGAGTCCCTTCCGAAACCATTCGAAAAATAAAGCAGGCGTTATTAATCATGCGAATGCCGTAGAAAAAACAGCAGTAGCCCGTAATGAAAACATCTACGTGGCATATTCATTAATTTTCCAATAATTAAGCCCACTGCGGGAGGGGTTAAGGGGTGGTAGGCAGTTTGTTCATTGTTCCGCTGGCTGAATTATGAAATTAATAAAAGCAGTTGGCAGTTTGGCTTTTGTGTAACAAAATTTTCCGCAACGCGCTGCGCTTTTGTTCTAAACACAACGAATTTGTTGCTAATTATGTAAGGTTAACTGTATGTTGGGGCGGTTTTGGGCCAGTCAGGATAATGGGGGCGTGGCTTTTGGCTGTTGGCCTGTTGCTGCCTTTCTCCTTTTTATGCTGAAACGCCACAAATAAAATCACTTGGTCTGCGTTTTATGGTGCTAATTGCCAACAGGCAAAGGGACGTCTGGCTAAGATTGGAGCCCAATTCAGAGAGGGCACAGACTGCGTCAATTAATTAACATAATTGTACAATTTTGCATAATTTAGTATGATGCGATTGCTTTCATTTTTTCCTGTCTTGACTTGCGAGTGAAATTTTCGTTGCTTAAATTTTAATTGCGCTTAGGACGGGAAAATACTTTTTAATAACCTTGCATTAAAAATTTTTTATATTTTAGAGCTTTTGTTTTAAATTGTTACCATACATTTTACAAAAAAAGATTTCTATCGAAACAAAGAATAGATTTAAATTTTCCAAATTAATACAATTTTGACGTAGAAAAGAACTAAAAGTTAAAAACTCAGCAAGGAAATCGTATAAGTTTTGACAAAATTATGAGTTGTCCAAATTAATTAAAAAATACTCTTTGCCAGAATCTGAAGACAATAATCTTCTCTTAACAGTGATCACTAGTTTTTCTTCTTCCACTTTCAAGCAAGGATTTAAGCTTAAAACTTTTAAACTTAAAAAAATTCGAATCCTGTTTATAAAAAGATTGCGCTAAAACATTCAGCAACAGGGATTTGAGAGATTTAGATATCCCACTGACTAACTAAATGTAGCTGCAGCTGCAGCGCTTCACTCAACTCCAATCATAATTACTTGGCAACTTGTGGCAGCCTAAGTCCCTCGGGGGGGAGGAGAAAGGTTCCCACCTCGTGCTGCCGGTGCAACTATTGTGGCAACTTTTTACATTAACCAAAGTGCCGGCTATTAAAAATTCATTAATCGCACGCAACTGAAAAGCAAAACACCTCATAAAAACACGAGCTTTCCTGCTTCAACTCGACTATAAGATACCTTGTAGAAGAAAGATTGTTCACAAAACATTATATCTAACATGCCAATATTTCCTGTCGTAACATTTGTCAACTTTAAGTAAAGTAAGAGATGCTTTAATTTGCCTATGACATAAACTTCCACAAAATTATAACATCCTTTTTTATCAATTTTTCACGAACACAGGGTATAGGAACAGAACTGCAAAAAACTCGCAGGAAAAGTTTAATTGATTTGAGCGGAAAATGGCAAAATAATTGATAGATAGAAGCGCACCAGCATTTAATGAGAGTTTTGCCCGCAGAGAAAGTTGCCAATATTTACAATTTGAAATAATTTTGGGCAAAGATTTTATGTTTTATAGTTATTAATTAGAAAAGTTTCCACAAGCAGATGAAATTGGAGATGTAGCAAAATCAAAATTGATTTTCATTTTGATGAAATTCAAAATTAAAATTTCGTTTTGCGGATTGAATTGCAATTTTGCAGTTGCCCGAAAAACGAAAATACAAAATAGAAAAATGTCCAGACAGTTGACGAGTTGATGCGCGGTGCATGTATTACACATACATATTTCAGGAAATTTTTAGCAATTGCTTTGTACTTTGTTGTAATTGGAAAACACTTGCTGCATCAAATGATATTGCGTTTTGGGCATTAGAGATGGAAGTCGACTTTTCGAATTAAACGAAACAATATTTATTATATATTTTTTCTTTTATGAAGAGAAATTTAAGTTTTTGTTTAAATAGTATATTTTATCAAGCTCCATAGAATTCGACTTTTTAAGTTTTTAAAACTTTCAATATTTATTGATTTTTGCATTTTAAAAATGTTGTGTTTCAAATCATGCGTCGTGTCACGAGTTTAAGCTCATCACGAATTCGTTTCTAGTTTCGAATTGGCAAGCATATTGAATTTGTTGGCCAGGCGTGCACATTGATAATTTTAGACGGTTGGCCAAAACATAAATTCAAATGGATCTCGGCCCGAAGAGCCACCGAGGCGAGCAACCGACACTTTGGCCAACATTTTAATTACCATTTTGGACAGAAATTGGTAAGGGCGCAAAAACGAATTTCAAATTTCGCATCAATTTGCCAACAAAACGGTACGAGATTGAGCGCACAAAGCAGACACGACAGACAGATTGACAGACATGCTTGCAGACAGACAAACAGACAGACACACACATAGAAACACACACTCACACAAACGCGAATTTATCGAATAGTATAACGAATTATGGCTATGACGTGTAACCATAGCAGTTTGTAATTATCGGGACGTATATTTATTTGGCCAACGACTATGGTCCAAACAAATACCAAATTATTTGCACTACACACATATTCGCTATCTTTGCATACGTATGTGTGTGTGTGTGTTTTTGTATCTGTATTATGTTTCATTAGAATTTTGTTGCTGCCATTTGAATGATTTGTGGCCTAGTATTGAGAAAAGCTGACAACCTTTGTAGATAGTTCAATGTTGAGTGTGCATGACTAAAACATACTCTGCAAAAAACCCTTGGCTGACTCTTTGTTAACTGATTTTAATGCAATTTTCAGAAAAATAGACGTGATATTTATGATAACACAAACAAATCCCAAAAAGTTAGAAATAAATTATTTATCAATTTAATAACTAATAGCAGAAAATATTTTAATAAAAAATAGTTTTTATTTTCAAATTATGAAAAAATACTACTAAAAATAATGAATTCGTTTAAAAGTAAATAATAATTAGTATGTTTATCTCTCAATATCCCTCATCCACTTAAAGGGTATTAACATATTGTATTTATTTATGCCTACGATTGTGAATTTATAGTTACGGAAAATACAAAATGATTTACCAGCATTGAAAATTCTCGTATTTATAAAATAATATCACTTTCTTGTCAGAGAGAAAAAAAATATGAGAACTTTGAAACTGAAAATCAAAATTAGTATTAAATTAATAAAATTACAATTATTTTCTTAATTGTTTTCTATTACTAAAATCTTGTCTTAAATTAACATTAAAAGTATATTATTTAATTTGTATTTAATTGAAATAATATTTATACATTGTGTGCTTTAACTATCCAAATCGTAGCTTCAATTAATGTGTATTCTCGATTATCATGGACATCATCTCATGCTTCATTACTCCCTATCGAATTGTGGAGTCTCTGTCTGTCTATCAGCAACGATTCTGTTTCATACTTATCACACACAGTGTCATGGTCTCTTTCACGCCGCTGCCAATCAGTCGCCGGTCAACTGACTAAAGTCCTCCTCCACTCCCCATTCCCTTTTCTACCATGGCATGTCATCAATACCTACAATAGCAGAGGCGAGAGGGGGTTAAAAGGGTGTATTACCCCCTGTTTCATAGAGTCGCGTAGATAACTAGAACTACGCCGCAACCTCTAATAGGCAACGCATCCGCCACAGAAACCCGGACACTGACCAGACCCAGATGCTGTTGTTATTGTATTGCCTCTGCTGCGCGTGACATTAATCAAGCCTAGGCCAAAGTCCCACATGCCATTGCCACCTGCAACATCATCATTCCCACCCCTATCATCATCATCATCATCATCATCATCATGTGCAGCACACACAATGTTCGACCCGTAGGGTGGCCGAAAAATCATTGTAGACATTTGTAATTAGAATTGATAGCAAAGCAGTCACTGTATGAGAAGTAAAGGGGAGACTGCAGGGTATGAGTCGATCAAGTAACCCCATAAAAGCACACACACACAATGACAATGAGGCTCCACTGTGGCTGCTGTCGTTAAACAAATTTCGTTTTCGTTTTCAGTCTCTAGAATTTGGTATACCATGGCTACATATGTGTACTCAAAGCCAGAGTTGGACCACGTCCATCATTTGTTAAAAGTTCGATTTTTTTGTTGTTGTTTGCTCCGCCCCAAAAAGAGGGTCACTTAAAGAGGGGAGAGGGAAATGGCGAACTAACAAAATATCAGCTGACGTCAATTGAATGGCATTTCACTTGGAGAATGACAGCTAACTGAGCTCTGGGCACTTTCACTAGTTGAATCGCAGTGAAAGGGGGTTGAAGGGGAATTTTGGGGCTGGATTTTAGGGGGAGAATTGGGCTTGAGTTTCACTTTCGGCTCAAAATGCTGTTGACATTTGCCAGGGCCCAAAATGACACATGCCGAGTGCAACTTGTGTTGGGGCATCAAACTAATTTTCCCCCTGTTTAGGAGTTCTTGAACGTGACACAAGTCCGCACTTGCCGGCTATCTAGCTGAACTGAGCTGGCATCTCTATCTGACATCCCTTACCCTTTGCCCTTGCATTCCCCTTCTAGTTTACCCCTTGGACATCATTCGGTTTTAGCTGCGTGCTTTATCCACAGATTCAGACATTGCTTTTCAACTGATTTGAAATCATTTTAACCCAAATTGCATACAATTGAGTTTGTCAGCCTGTCAGTTGGTTGCCATCTCTATCTCTCTCTCATTCCCTATCTTCTTCTCTCTCTTTCGACCAACAAATGTATGTATGTAATTGAAATGTTAGTGTGCGATAGAGAAAAGGAATGATTTAGTAGTTGTGGTCTATGAAAAGGAGATTTAACTAAAAGAGATGAAAGAAATGAAAGAAATAGATATAGATATCTGTTTTTAAAAAAATAATTAGAATACACAATTATAAAATGAGTGCATTAATGTAGGTACTTCCCGACAACTCCGCATTTCCTGAAAGTTGCCCAGTAAAATGTAAAATAAATTTCCCAATTAATAAAAATTGCAGCTGCAATAAAAATCTCAACTCTATTAAGCTTAATTCATAAGCCAGCTTCATTAACCGCATAATTATTAACCACGGCCAACAGATTTCCTTTCCCCAAATCAGCAAGGCTTAACTACGTGCCGGCAATAAGGAAAATGTGGCAAAATTTACCGCTAAGCCAGAAAAAAAATGTGAAAAAATTGCGATATTCGCAAATAATAAAATTTAATTCAATTAATTTTGTGGGTCGCTGGGTCGGGTAGCTTTTACTCTGAGCACTTAGCGCAGACACTCCTTAGGTAAGTCAGGAGCTGCCTTCATTTTTCACTTGCCATACACTCATTCATTCATTCATTTATTCATTCATTCATTCATTTGCCCAGCCACTTCATTTGCATTTTGGCAAAACAGCGCGAAATCAACAAAATAAAACAAAATGCCTAAATAAAAACCTTGCCCCGTTGTAACCCCCATTTAGGAATGGTTATTGTTGTTGTTGTTTTTGGTATTGTTGTTGTTGTTGCTGTTGGCAGTTTGTTGCCAAATGTGACAATCGTGTCACGTACGCAATGTTCTGGAAGATTGAACGTTACGTTTGTCGCGTTTAAAATGAGTTTTTTTCCTCTGAATTTGATTTTGATTGTTTGGTCCCGGACATGGGTCCCTGTTCCCTTTCCCATCCTTCCCCTCCTCCTTTAGCTCTCCTTCAGTCTGCAGTATCCCTCCTTCCCCTTGCAATTGGCTGCTGTGATTTGTCGTCATCGTCAATCGCCACATGCTGCAAATTATTTGGCAACAGCAAAAAGTAAAATTTTTTAATTTTAGGCTGAATGGCTCGCAGGGATTTACCAACCAACCAGCCAATATTCCCGACTCCGGCCTTCATTACGCCCCCTAAGTTGCTCTGCTTCTTTTACTTCTTTTTTTTTCAGTGTCGGTGCGTGCAGAGATTTTTAAAATATATTTTGTGTTCTGAATGTGTTTGCTGATTTCTGTTGTTTGCCACAGGTGCAACGTTGAAATGTATTGAATCACAGCTTTCACTTTACATTTTTAGGTACACGAATTGGCTTCATAGTTGTTGTACAGATTTTTTAACAGTAAATTTAAAAAGTTTTAATTTAAATTCAGTTTTGTTTTAAGGAATATATTTAAGTAAAAAGTGATTATAGCTAGAAAAATATTGATAAGTTTCGTCAGATTTTATATTATTAAAAAAGAAAGTTGAAAATATATTTTTAAGCAATCAAAATTAAATGTGAGTTCCATGCCTGTTCCTATTACCAATTACATACAGCTGCGGTCAAAAAAATAGTAGTGCCTGCAATGAACTTACAACAGCTCAAAATTTAAAGGCTTTTAATTTATCCAAATTTTTTATTTCATTTTTTTAAGATACGTTATTATATTGTAAATCCATCTGAGAAATCAAAGATAGTGAACGGTTATAATTTTTCGACTTAGCAATTTTTTTCTTGTAATAGTCTGAAAAATGGGCGGTCAAAATAATAGTAGTGAATGCATTAAAAGTGGAAAAAAAGGATATTAAGCAGGAAAGGTACTTGATTTGATATTTATAATTGTAATTTGATAATTTGCTATAAATTTTATAAACAATTTTTTGCTTAGAGTTGTTACAATGGGGCGTGGCAAGCATTGCACTCCAGAAAAGCGTGCTCCTATTCAAAAATTTATTTCTAAAGGATAACGTTTAAGGAAGTGGAAAAATTTGATTAGATGATTGCCAACCATAATCAGAAACGCCATTAAGTAGTCGCCAAAATAAGATAAAGGAGGAAGAACTCGATCCATGTCCAAAAGTCTAGTGACAAAAGTAATGAGGTATTTGAAACGCGACCCTTTTGTTCCTGCAGCACTTATAATAAAGAACATTGGTATGGACCAAAGTGTGTAAAACATTCTTAGATGTTTGCGGAATAATAATCTGGCAGAAAGAATCCCGGGAAAAATTCCGTTATTAAAAAAAAATACCTGCCCAAAAGTTATTTCGGTTTGCTAAGGAACATCTGAATTGGCCCTTGAGAAATGAGGAAACTTCTAATGGTTGGATGTGTCCAAAATTATTTTTTTTGCTGGTCGAGGATCTCGATAACATATAAGGTATCCATAAAAATCCGAATATCAACCCATATTCCCCTGCAGGACCGTCAAACATGGTGGTTCGAGAATAATGATCTGGGCGCATTTTCACTTTACGGGGTCCAACCCATATAATGGATCATAACCATAATGGAAAGGCACGAACAAGTGAAAATTCTGCAGGACACTATGCTACCGTATTTTTCAGATGATATGCCGATAATTTGGAGGTTCCAACAGGACATAGACCCAAAGCATATCAGCAAATCTTCGAAAGAATGGTTCGCATAGAAAAAAGTTAATGTAGTGGAGTGGTCACCACAGTCCCCCGATCTGAATCACATTGAAAATTTGTGGTCCGATATGAAGAAGGATATTGCCAAGCATCAACCAACAAATAATATTCATCTTTGGAAGATCGCTAGGAGCGCCTGCAGCTCAATACAAACAGAACGATGTAAAAGCCATGATCCGTCGTTGTAAGGCGGTAATTCGAGATAAAGGCTTCACAACAAATTATTAAATTTGTCAATTATTAAGTGCATTTCACATATCTAACCTTTTAAATAAAAAAAAAGGGGTTTTGGATCGTTTTCATCATTAAAATATTTGAATATGTTCATCACTACTATTATTTTGACCGCCCATTTTTCAGGCTATTGCAAGAAAAAAATTCCTAAGTCGAAAAATAATAACTATTCACTATCTTTGATTTCTCAGATAGATTAACAATATATTAACGTATCTTAAAAAAATTATATAAAAAATTTGGATAAATGAAAAGTCACTAAATTTTGAGTTTATGTAAATTCATTGCACGCACTACTATTTTTTTGACCGCAACTGTAAATAGCTTTTAAATTCATATTACAGAATCCGATAACGTTAAAGTATAGAAAATATAGCTAAAAAATAATATGTAATTTAAATTTTATACATTATCTGTATCAAATACTTTATTTTCTTTATATCATTAGGTTAATTTTTTTAAAACCATGTAAATGTGAATTGTTGCAAGTCGAAATGTCTTCAATTAGTAAACAATATGCCAATAAAAGCAGACAATCCAATCCTTTAATATGCCAAATTTCAAGTTGCCAACGTAGGATTCTCAATCGAAACAGACACACATCAAAATTGCATCTTAGAAATTGCAAGCATATGCAGAATTCATAAATGCCAGACGGGGATTATGGAGGGGGTTTTTGAGGTGGTTTTTGGGTGGTTTTTGCGGCATGATTTATGACTACTAAGCTGAGTGTTTAATTTTAATCAATGTGAGTGTAAAGGATGTCAGGATATCAAATGAGACGATGTGCAATTGGATGACGACTGCATGATAATTGCAGGCACACGTTTTGTAAAATGCAAATGTATTGTGACATATAAATATATGTAAATGGATAGATATAGCTAGAGATTGAGAGAGTTTTGCATTCATATATATAAATATATATATACAGTTGCGGTCAAAAAAATAGTAGTGCCTGCAATGAATTTACAAAAACTCAAAATTTAATGACTTTTCATTTATCCAAATTTTTTATATAATTTTTTTAAGATACCTTAATATATTGTTAATCTATCTGAGAAATCAAAGATAGTAAACAGTTATTATTTTTCGACTTAGGAATTTTTTTCTTGCAATAGCCTGTAAAATGGGCGGTCAAAATAATAGTAGTGATGAACATATTCAAATATTTTAATGACGAAAACGATCCAAAACCCCCTTTTTTTTATTTAAAAGGTTAGATATGTGAAATGCACTTAATAATTAACAAATTTAATAATTTGTTGTGAAGCCTTTATCTTGAATTACCGCCTTACAACGACGGATCATGGCTTTTACATCGTTCTGTTTGTATTGAGCTCCAGGCGCTCCTAGCGATCTTCCAAAGATGAATATTATTTGTTGGTTGATGCTTGGCAATATCCTTCTTCATATCGGACCACAAATTTTCACTGGGATTCAGATCGGGGGACCGTGGTGACCACTCCACTACATTAACTTTTTTCTATGCAAACCATTCTTTCGAAGATTTGCTGATATGCTTTGGGTCTATGTCCTGTTGGAACCTCCAAATTATCGGCATATCATCTGAAAAATACGGTAGCATAGTGTCCTGCAGAATTTTCACTTGTTCGTGCCTTTCCATTATGGTTATGATCCATTATATGGGTTGGACCCAATAATGTGAAAATGCGCCCAGGTTATTATTCTCATACCACAATGTTTGATGGTCCTGCAGGTGAATCTGGGCTGATATTCGGACTTTAACGGATACCTTACTTGTTGTCGAGATCCTCGACCAGCAATAAAAATAATTTTGGACACATCCGACCACTAGAGGTTTCTTTATTTCTCTAAGGTCAATTCAGATGATCCTTAGCAAATCGAAATCGCTTTTGTGCAGGTATTTTTTTAATAACGGACTTTTTCACGGGCTTCTTTCTGCCAGATTATTATTTCGCAAACATCTAAGAATGTTTTACACACTTTGGTCCATACCAAAGTCCTTTTATTTAAGTGCTGCAGGAGCAAAAGGGTCGCGTTTCAAAAACCTAACTACTTTTGTCACTAATCTTTTGGACATGGATCGAGGTCTTTCACATTTATCCTATTTTGGCGACTACTTAATGGCGTTTCTGATTATGGTTGGCAATCATCTAATTAAATTTTTCCACTTCCTTAAACGTTATCCTTTTTGAAATAAATTTTTTATAGGAGCAGGCTTATCTGGAGTGCAATGCTTGCCACGCCCCATTGTAACAACTCTAAGCAAAATATTTTTTATACAATTTATAGAAAATTATCAAATTACAATTATAAATATCAAATCAAGTGCCGTTCCTGCTTAATATCCTTTTTTTCCACTTTTAATGCATTCACTACTATTATTTTGACCGCCCAAGTTTCAGACTATTACAAGAAAAAAATTGCTAAGTCGAAAAATAATAACTGTTCACTATCTTTGATTTCTCAGATGGATTTACAATATAATAACGTATCTTAAAAAAATTAAATAAAAAATTTGGATAAATTAAAAGACTTTAAATTTTGAGCTTTTGTAAATTCATTGCAGGCACTACTATTTTTTTGACCGCAGCTGTATGTATTTTTGGTTGGCAGCAAAAACCGCAAATTGCCATTAACGTAAATCTAATCATAACCGGAAATTAATTTGACAGGAATCTCATTAAATTTACAGCTTCGTAATGCAAGGTGCGGGTGGCTGAGGGGTAAAATGGAAAGTAAACAGCTGCAGTTAGCCATCTCTCTCTTTAGGATTGCCCTGATCCCTCTTCTCTCTCTCTCTTCCCCGTTGCCCCTCATCGGCCCTTTGGCAATCGTTTAAATCTGCACGCGTTGACATTGCAATGACTATTTGAGTAATACTCGGGATTTTCATTATAATACACAATTATTTCCATATATATTTATGCACATATGTGTGCAACAGTATTTATATATGTGCGTGTGTGTGTGTGTGTACAGTGTGTGCTGACTATGAGCAACTGCAGCTGCCTCTGTGCCTTCTCGTAATTTATATGTGATTTTGGGTTTTGCGCCATGCGTGGCTGAGCATTAGGCGCTTGCACATTTTGCCAGCACATAAATTAACATAAAGAGCAGGTCCGAGAGCAGTGCAGAGAGAGAGAGAGAGGCAGAGAGGAAGAGAGAGAGGTGATATGTTGGGTACACTCTCAGGGGATGCCTTGCAGCGATTACGTGACATTGAAACGGGCTAAGTGGCTTCTGCAGCATTCAATCACAGACAGCAAGGTAAAGGGGAGTGTGGAGAGAGAGAAGGTGTGTGTATGAGAGAGAGAGCGAGAGATCAGTGAGCTAGACCATTTTGTAATTTACAATAATTCAGCTTTAAAGCTTGCACCCTTTGCCCCCTGTGTGACTCATCAATCGACTCCAGGGGAAGAGGGAAACTAAAGCTTTTCGTGACAGCTGACAATTGTTATAAGCGAGTGTGTGTGTGTTTATGGGTTATAATAGCCGGAAATTGCAGCTGATAAGGCAATCAGCTAACGAAATTGTTTATTAATTTAACATTGCGTTTGGAAAATGACACCAAAATGACAACAGAGCGCAGAAATTGATGCAATAAGCCTAAGTTTATTGTTTTATAAATGATGTCAAAGGTTGAGGAACAAATGACATGTTGGTAGAAAAAAGTCAATATTTATCTATAAACTGATAAAGGTCTTAGAAATAATACGACTAGTATGAAGTGAGAACAAAAAATATTTCATGAAATATTTTTTAAGCATTTAATAACAAATATATTTCAGAAAACAATCTAATATTTCTAGAAATTATTATTAATGTTCGTAAATAGATAAAGTTATTAGGATTATAAGACAATATATAGCATTGATATCATTCAACTATCTAAGCCAATAAATATTTACATATTTCCAATCATTAAAGAATAATCTCTCAATTATCGCAACGATAACTAGAAATGTGAATGTCATGATATCTAAACAACATTTTTTATCGACTATTATTTTGCAATTCAAGCAAAAAATCAACACTCGGCACTCACGAAAAACATTTGTACTTATATATTTACTGTATATAATTAATCACTCGAATGCCGGGCCAAAACAGTTGTAACAATAGTAAATAACAACAGCGCAATTCTTATGGAATTTATTGGTATTGAGCTTGAATAAAATTTTTCCTTTCGTTTGAATAATGTTTATAAGTATCGTATAATTTTAATAAAAGGCTTTTAAGAAATTTTTTTTTAATGTTAATTTCAGTTCTATTCATTTGCATAATATTTATAAGTATCGTATATTGCAATAAAAGGCTTTAATGAGTATTATTTTTTAATTGTTAACTTTAATGCTAAGCACCTTAAGTTATTTTCCACAGTATAGATTCAGTTAATAGAATTAGAATATTTATAATTAACTATATATTTGTTATATTGTAATCAATTTTAGATACTAATTCTTAACAACCTTTTTTTTCGACAGCTGTAGTCAGCTTGCTCTGTACCTCAATCAAGCGTCAACCAGCACAATGTCAGCCCAGGCAACAAAAACAATCAATTTTAATTGAACAAAAAAAAATGAAAATTAAAGTGACTATAAAAATAATAGTAATAATAATTAAAAACACAAGTGTAAGTTTTAGTACCAGAAAACGCATTCAGCTACAGATTTATATTCCAACTGCATTGTTGTTAAATTTTGTTAATGTTCATTAATTCCGTTTCAGCTTTGATTTCTCGGGTAGATTGTAGCTGAGCCTATTTAATTGGCCGTCAGTGTAAGCAATTTGTTTAACTGAATCACTCGCAATGACAGTGGATAATCCCCAGCTGAGTTTATATTAAAAATTTAAGCCTTTAAACAATTGTTTCCAGCCGAGAGTTAAGAGCTCTACAGATATTTAAAATAGCTTGTTGAGATTGTAAATTAAATGATAATTAAATGCAGACTTTTCATTTTTAAAAGTAATCTTACAAAGAGAATAATATTATAGCCTTAGTTATAGTATGTCAATCCGTGAAACTTTTACATAAAATAGTCACAGTAGTTATCCAACTTTTCCAACAATATGCCAGAGTACTTTATCATTTTCTGCTATTCATTTAATTTCTCTCACTTTAAACCCACTTAAAGTGGTTGTTATAAATCTCTGATGCAATTACTTTAAATAATTGTTGCATATAATAAGTCAAAGCAGCAACAATAGAAAATATATATTCATATACTCGCATTAATATTTTGAAACCCACACAAATTGCAGTTCTACGTGTATGTCTATTCAAAACTAAGCCCTAAGCTAATTATCCGCAATTCAGAAAAATCTTTTCGGTTATATAAATAAATACGATGAACACTAAACAAATTGCGTCACATTTAAATAAATAAAATGTCAAGTTTTATGCAAATAATGGGAATAATATTTTCATAATACTATTATAAACCGATTTATTATTAGATTTCAACCGGCAGTCAACTTATTAGTTAAAAAATAAGATGATTTATTTGAATTTCACTGCAACAATTTGTCCAACATGCAGTTGCAATTTGTACGTGTCCCTCGCCATTCCCCTTTTCTCTATATATTTAAATGTATATTTGCGCTTATTCCATGAAAAAGGCCTTAAACACGAATTATGGCCACAATTAACCCAATTGCATTGGCCCTGGCTGGCTGTGGACGTTGCTCATAAAATAAAATGCCATAAATGTTGTCAAAAACAGGGAAGAAAAAATAAATTACTTAAGAAAGAATTTCTCTGGCACTTGAAAACAATTGCAGTCGACAAATTGCAACAACACCGAAAGAACCAGGCCAAAAAAAAGGCAGAGTATATAAAAAAAAAAAGAAATTGCATTTCGCCAGAAATGAGTTCATTAACTGACGAATGTTTGGGCAAACAAGAAAAAAATGAATCAAGCTGACCATTAAACTAGATGATCTTAATCTAAGATCAAGAAAAAAAACTTAAGCTTTGCTTCTCTCACAGAAATGTTTACTAATTAACTTGGAATAGTTTTATTTTAAGAAATTGAAAAATTATTGAGAAATTTATTTTTAAAATTTCCTTTCATATTTTCATTTGACACATTTGATTTTTTTTATATTTTGACTCAAGAATAATTAGCAGAAATTTTAAACGATGCTGAACAATTGGGTCAAGTTGTAGGTAGTGCAGTTAAGCGTCGAAATAAATTCCAAAAATAGATTATTATAATAAGAGATTATTATAAATATTAATCAAACCAAAAACCCCTCTTTGCGAACGCCTCTGCCTTGTAAAGAATTTTTTTATATTAATTAGTCTTTGTAGCTGACAAATCAAAAGGTTATCAGCAATTGTTTTTGGTTAATCCCCTTAAAGTGTATAAGCAATAATATATAACTTTTTTTTATTGTCTGTCATTACTGAGAATTATGTTTGCTCTCCCGTCAGCTCTATCAATTTAGCTGACCCAACTCGAAATGTTAAAGCAGCGTTTAAATAACAAACTAAAAAAATCATAATAATAATAAAAAGCAGGGAAAAAAGACTCGTTTGTCCAACGGAATTATGCATAAAATTTGCATATTTCTCTGGTAAATGATTTGACTGCTGCAAATTTGACAACTTCAAGTGGCAGTGGCAGCTGCTGTGATCCCTCCCCTCCACTTCCCATCCACCTTTGTGCCCCTCGCTATCTGTTGACTACACCCAATTCAGATTCTTCAACTTTAGCTGCTGCAATTTATGCATTCAAGTGGCAGCAACGTCGACGATGATGAGGCAAACTGCGTCTGTCGTTGTTGTATCTTGTATCTGGCATCTTGTATCTGCAGGATGCATTTTGCAGTTTGCTGATTGTCAAGTGCGTGCGCTCCAGAATCACTCTCTGCCCTGTTGTTATCAAAAGCGGGCATCATTATGCCGCACAAATTACGCAAATACAATGTGAAATTTCCTAGAAATGGCGCTTTATCAATTTGACATTATCAATTTAAACTTCCAATGATCACTGAATACAAGGAAATATTTGTATACTATTTTTACACTTTTATTTCATTCGATTTCTGATTAAACCACATGAAACTTGTTTTTAATATAATCTGTAGGCATTAAGAAACCAGTATTTTATGTATAGTCCATTTTATTATACACTTTTTAATGTCTATTTAATTTTAGAGTATCTCCTAGTCGTTCACTCAATCTTCTGACTTTTAGAGAACTTTTGAATTTTTCTAAATCTTCTAAATATTTATTAGTAACTTTAACTTACCAGGCAAAGTTAAAACGCCGCTTGAAGCCAACGCGATCAGTAGAACAGCAAACAACAGCTTCATCTTCGTATTTCACACACTTATTTTTATTCTTCTTTATTTAAGGTTAACAAATTTTCAAATATTTATTAAGAATACACACACTTGCGGCAATTCGTTTGATTTGTTATGGGATCTTTTGTTCTGGGCACCGGTTTCCGATTCTGTTCTGTTTCGAAAGGCAAACAATAGTCAAATGCGCTTAAATGCGTTGAGGAAGCGGCAAATAAACAGCGAACGGTATACGTAAAAAGCAAAAAACAAACACACAAAGCAAAATCACTGAGTAAAATGAGCAACAGATTGAGCGATAATATTTAGTTGCTGGGAGAATGTGGGGAGAATCACGCTCATCACTCAATTAGTTGAGCTTTGAGTGAGATTGTTATAAATAAATGACAAAACAAGCTGAAATCTGAATTGAATTGAGTAGGGAGGAGAGATCGAGATTCTAAATTTAAGTGCTCGCAGTTGAGTTGTATAAATAAATGTACTAGAATTAGTGGTAAATGTTCTCTAAACTAAACTGAGCTTAGAAAGTTGTATTTATTGGCAGTATAAATTTTAATTTAAATTTTTCTCACTCACATTACACATTTTCATAATTTAGAAATAGGTGCAAACATTATTTCAAATCTATACATGGTAAAAATTTAACTTTCTTAGAGTCACAGAATCTTTAAAATGATATACCCTTCAAGTTCTTGACTACAGAACATAGCCTCTATAAATATAGACTTTAATGTTCAGTAATTGCTGTGGGAATTGTGTTGGACATGTTTTTATTGCCGCCAGTGTAAGGCAATGAACGACGGCATATGCGGCGAATGCGCAATTTTTTTTGCTGCTGTTCGTATAAGGCGAGTTTTTGTTGTTAGTGTAGTGTTGTGCCCCTTTTTGCCTTGCTCATTTGCGGGTTAATCAATTGTCATTTATGCTTCGTTAGCTGCACGTTTTATTCGCTGTTTTGTTATTGTTTTTTTGTTGTTTTTTTCTCGCTTTTTCGTTTTGCTTTATTTTGTTTGCGCTTTGGTTTTGAGTGTTAGCCTCAATTGTCTCAGCAAGGAATTATGTCAATTTGTTGATGGCTAAATAATAGCTTGCCGCTGTTGTTGTTATTGTTGCTTGAGTGACTTGTGAGTTCAAGGTCAACGTTTTTACTTTTTGTTGTTTATTTTTAGAATTTGTAAACAAACTGATTTGATTATAGAATTTGTTTGCAACATTTCAATTGATGGAAACCGTTTCATTTCACTACAAAAATAAAGAGATTCCTCTGCTTTTTTATACATTTTGCATCTCTATAAGAAATTTAGATTTTCTAAAAGAGCTCAAAGTTAACTATTTTGAAGTAAATACACAAAGCTTCATATTATTTTTTTAGGTATTGTACAGTAAATTGCACACTTGAGCTTGAGCAATTTCCAGTTAAATTAAAGATCAATATCGTAATTGCGACTTTTAATTAATCTGTACTCTCTACTTGCTGTTATAAGAGCTTAAACAAACTGATTTGATTTGTAAACAAACTACAGTCGAACTTCCCTAACTCGAATCACCATTATCCACAAAAAAAGTTCGAGTTAGGGAGACTTCGAGTTAGGGAATTTTTTTTTTTAATTTTTTAAATGAAACTAAAATTTCATTCATTCATGAATACATTTCAAATTGCAAACTTTTCTTGTTATTTTCAAGAAAAAAATTTTAGTTTGTTCAAGTCCTGTCGATATTCTCAAAAATAGGTTTTATCGTTCTTTTGCTGTATCCAGAAGATGTTCCCGAATCAAATGACATAATTAATTTTCAATTTTTTAATATAATTTAAACTGGTCCACTTTTCAATTTCTTAACAAATAAGTTTAAAAATTTCTTAAAGAGATAAAAATTTGAATACACGTGCTGGTGTCATGATAAATATTATTGAGCTAGTGCGCTGACAAAGAAGTACATTTCGAACATCTTTCCTATAGCAATTTCACAAGCCTAAAAAATTGTTGATGCAATATTTTAACATATTACATCACCATATGTTAATGTACATCAATATTACATATCCAAACGATCCGTTAACAAAAGCATAAAGCAGAAAAGAAAAAAAATTCAAACTTTATTGGAGATTTTCCCGAAAAATTCGACTTACAGAAGTACGGGCCAATATTTTTGTTCGAGTTAGGGAGAAATTCGAGTTAGGGAAGTAAAGTTGTATGGAATTTGCCTAGTAAACGCTATTGCCACTCGATTTTGTTCGAGTTAGAGAAACTTCGAGTTAGGGAAGTTCGAGTTAGGGAAGTTCGACTGTAATTTGATTTTAGAATTTGTTTGCAACATTTCAATTGTTGGAATCCGTTTCTTTTCACTACAAAAATAAAGAGATTCCTCTGCTTTTTTATACATTTTGCATCTCTATAAGAAATTTAGATTTTCTTAAAGAGCTCAAAGCTAACTATTTTAAAGTAAATACACAAAACTTTATATTATTTTTTAAGTATTATACAGTAAATTGCACACTTGAGCTTTAGCAATTTCTAGTTAAATTGACAATCAATATCGCAATTGCGACTTTTAATTATTCTGTACTCTCTACTTGCTTTTATAAGAGCTTTAAACGAGTGTCATGAACTTTAAGATCATTTCAATTAAACATATTATAGCCATTTCATAAGTAGTTCCTACTATAAATCTTATATAATTAATTTTCTATAAGATTGAATAATTCTAGGTAATTTGCCAGGTCACGTTTGATTAAAGCACATCATGATTTTCTAAGTACTTTGCTGGAATTGTTTTATGATCACTATTTACATTATTATAACACCTTTTATCAGAATTTTGTTTGGCTTCAAACAAAATATCGTTGATTTCTTTAGAAAAATTCTTTGTTTTATAATTTTGCCAACATAAATATGAAATTTGATCACTTGATTATGTTTATAGCCACACACTCACTCTTGCCTATTATTATAAAAATTGTTTATATTTATATGAGTTTGTAATTTGCACGAAAAAACTCAAGAAATTCATTGCAATAATCAATTTTTGTATAAACTAAACTAATGTTTAATTATTGTTTACAGAAGCTCAAGAGGAAATGGCATATAAACATAAACAATAAAAATAAATTTGCAAAACACTTTTTACGGTTATTTTCGCAGCAGCAGTTGTTGCTGTCGTTGTTGTTGTTATTGTTGCTACACGCGCGATCGTTTCGTTTGTGGATCTCGCGTCGTCTGTCGGCTTTAGTGTTCAATTTCGGACTAACCGTTGCGTCCAAAATTTGGCGTAATTTATACCAAGGCACGCAGCTCCTCACACAAACACTCACACACATACATACGCACACAAAGAATGAACGTCAAGCGGCAGCAACAAGTGAGTGAGAGCGAGCGAGAGAGAACACGACGAAGAGAGAGTTTAAGAATGTTTAAAGAATAGTGACGAATGCAACAGCACGACAAATGTGTAGGAGAAGTGGAAAAGAGGAGAATTGGGCTTTAAAAGTGAACGTCGCCACTCCAGACGAAACTATCCCTTGACCAAGGCTTTTGAGCCATGTTCATTGCGAATTCAAAGCAGATCGACGCGCAACGCGCGCCAAGCAACGTTCTCTGTGTGCCAAATGAAGCAGGGCAACAACAACAACAACAATGACGGGAATCTAGTACAACATTTCATTTAAGTAGGTGTCGTGACTGGAAGATACCCTAAAAAAAACACATTGCAACTATTCTACAGGGCACAACAAAAGCTGAACATGTCCCCCTCCTCCACACCCCTCCCACTCCTTCCATTTCATTCTCTGTATTTTTATTGTTCTCTTGGATCACCATGACGGACTCTTTTTTACATTTAACATTCAGCTCTTGTCTATCTACACACATACACATATTAATGTAAATGTATTTGTGTACGAAATATCGCCGCCAACCGGATTCTCATTTAACTGCACTTTGCTGTGCTTTATTTTCTTATTGGATTTGTGTACCGGTTCAGTCACACATTGCCTTAAGTGTGAAAAGCATTTAACATTGTAAAATAAATTAACCATTTCTGTTAAGTCTGAGTTTTTTTTTTGGCGGGGAATTTAACAACATTCTTGCGGTTGCTTCGGCTGCAGATGATAAAAATTCAAATGAAACAGACAAGCAAGGTCAGCTTTAAAAATGTTACTGAATCAGATCAATTGGAAAAGTGGATGAATGAATCAATCCGCTGTAAATACATATTTGGATTCACTCTTCGCTCTCTTTCTTTCTGTCTCTCTCTTTATAATAAATTCTCTTGATACACGTTTCTTGTATTTTGTGTTTAAATATAGCCAAAATCTCATGTGTAATATATAGTCGCATACGTATAAGAACAACACCAAATCGTGCTCTTGACCCTGACACTGTTCAATTTGAAAAATACATGCTCGAAAAAATATTTCAGTTTAATTCTGTGCAAACGATTTCGTATATTTTCAACCGCCAAAAGTGTGGCGCCATCTGTTAGAGTTCAAGAGCATATAAAGTGGCGCTCTCTGTTGACTAAAAAACTGCTCTATCGCGCGACCGCCACAATCTGTCAGCCACTGACTTACTGTCAAAAGTAAGAACAGACATAACAACCCTGCGTTGTCCCTAGCAACAGTTTTGTTTTGATTATTGTGTTCACAATTTGTATTTTGAAAGGCGAAAAGTGAAATAAGAAAAATATGTTTCGTCGCGGTAAATTGTCGTTTTTGAATACCAAAGATGATCGCATTAAAATAATCAATGAACGCATTAATCTCACCGAACGACACTTGATGGAAATGTGCTCTGCATTCGCATTGTTGACACGGAAAATGGCAAAGTATGCGAAAATTTGTATGTGATAACTAAATTTGTAATCCCAAATCCTTGCTAGATATCGCGATGCACACGATGAGCTGGCAAAGAACATAAAAAACTATGCAGACGACGAGGAGATCAACGAGAGTTTGTGCAATGGATTGAAGAGTTTCACAAATGCGGTGACCATAACGGGAGATTACATGGACATCAATGTGCACCGCATGGAGCTGAAGGTGCGAGCGAGAGGGCGGGAGTATAAACAGCTAGTCAAGTAATTGTTTTGACAATGAACCACATTTCGCCAATATTATTTAAAAAAAAAAGAACTTATATTAAATTTGTTTAATGAAATAAGTAACCAAATTCAAAAACTACATAATCTCTTTTGTCCAAACATTAACTTGACCAACTGTATATTATTAAGTTATTAATTAATTATCTCTGCAGATTATCAATGAGCTGGCACACTTTGAGCAGCTCTGCAAGTCCACGCGGGACAATCTCCGCCTGGCCGTCATCGCCCGGGACAAGGAGGTGCTCAGCCAGCGTCAGATGCTCGAACTCAAGTCCAAGTTTGCGGCCAATAATGTAAGGATAATAAACTTATCTTCGGCATGTCGTAGATTTGATATCCTGGCAGAAAAATATCTTAAGATATTTTCAGATACAAAAAAGAATTGCCGCTCTAAAATTCAATATGATAGACTAGTCCGATTTAATCCAAAAGTGGTCTCAAGATAGAACAGATGGTCATTTTCTTATCGCTGCGGAAACTGTTAAAAAAAAAAAAAAAATTATTAAAAAGAGGGCATTTTATGATGAATTAAGGTGAAAGTGTTTTTAGGGAGTCTCTTCTATTAAAGGATTTCAACTAATTCTTTTTTGTCACAGAACAAAAATTACATATTTTTTTGCAAAAAACCTAAAGGTTTTTATTTTTTTTTTATATTTTTAATGCTTGTGGTTCCTAGAAAAAGTTAAAACTTAAAAGATAAGACTTAAAATCTTAAAAATATGATCTATTGGGCTATACAAATTAATAAAAAATTAAGAGTTTAAAATTTAATTAATTATAAAATTTCTTTCAAAATAATTAGGAGATCAATATTCAAGTTAAAACCTAAATTATTTTGAGAAACGAAAATGGTTGATTTATCCAAATCTCACCGCTTATTTTGAATCGGTTATAAAACGGTTTTAATTACGTTTACCAATTTTAATCGGTTAATATGGTTCCTGGTCAAAACAATTGTCAGACTGTACTTTTTGAGATCAGTCACGCCTCCTATTATACTTAAACATCTACTATACATCCACTCTAATCCTCCAGAGCGCCGCGGACTCGGAGCTGTTCAAGGCCAAGATGGAAGTGCAACGCACCAACAAGGAGATCGACGAGATCATCAGCAACTTTGAGCAACGCAAGCTGCGGGATGTCAAACAGATTCTCAGTGATTTCATCCTGATCTCCATGAAGCAGCATACCAAGGCACTGGAGGTGCTCAGCGCCAGCTACTACGATGTGTGCAGCATCGATGAACGCGACGATTTCCTGGAGTTTCAGAAACTGATGAAGAGCAAGGAGGATCCTGGCACGCGCAAGGCCTCACTCAAGAAGGGACTACGCTCTCAGTCCATGGACAGCTTGGAGCGTGAGCATTTGAAGAGTCCGCTGAAGCGGCATCAGAAGCTGTCCAGGAGCACCAAGAATCTGACGGGTGGCGGCATCGCACACTCCGGCAAACCCGAGCAGAGCGAGGAGGACGAAACCGAGGGCGACGAGGAAGAGGAGGAGGAGGAAGCGGTAAGTGGAAACTCATAATAAAATGTATTTTCTTTGGATCTGTTGGTGAAAGACTTTTTTTGTTAATATCTCAGTATCAAATTGCCAAAAATTATTTTTAATTTTAATCTTAATTTTTTGAATCGAAATTATTTTTAATTAAAGTAATAATAATTTATAGTTTAGTATTTTTTTCAATCATATTCATTTTTAAATATAATGAATTTTGAACTTGCTAAATTTTTTAATATTTCTTTAATTTTTGTACTAAAAAATTTAAAAATTTCTTACCAGTATTTTTTTTGTATTCAATCAAAATTCTGGGAAAAGATTAAAAATATATAAAAGATTTAAAAAAAATTGTTACGATAGATAAGTTGTTTTCTGGAAAAATTGGGAAAATTGGAAATTCTGGGAAAAAGATTAAAAAAAATTATTAATAATTTATAGTTTAGTATTCTTTTCATTCACATAGTACATTGTTAAATTTAATGAATGAAAACTTAAAAACTTGTTAATTTTGAATTTGTTGAATTTGTTAATGTTTCTTAGAATTTTTAAATTTTTTTATTTAAGAATTGGAAAATTTCTGTATTTTTCAGTATTTTTCAGTCATTTTCAGTATTTTTCAAATATTCATTCAAAATTCTGGGAAAAAAATTAAAAAAATTGTTACGATAGATAAGTTTTTAAAAGTTGTTTTCTGGATTAGTTTTGTTTTCAATTTGATAATCAGATACAATATACTGTTAACTACATTCTCTCAATCTTAGGAGTCTGAACAAAGCGGTGAGGAGGAGGAAGATGAGGCCACGGGCAGCGGGTCCGATGACGAGGCCGAACAGGAGACGCCACGCGAGAATGTCTTTGGCGCCAAGCTGCGGGGCAAGGAGTCGACCAGTGCCTCCTCGACGGGCACACCGCTGAAGCCCGTGCGGCAGAGTGTGAAGCATCCGTTTAAGGCCGTGGCAGCCACACATGTAAGATTGCAAAAGCAATTCCATGTGCCGCAAAACTAGAACTAGAAGTAGAACTAGAACAGCATATTCTATTCCACTCGTACATTTGCATAATTCGCCCGCTTGGTTACACACGCCTCCACCGCCACCTCCATTATTTATCCCAAATAAACAATAAATATTTATATATGCATAAACCAATCAGGTGGAAACAACGCAAAGGAAGCAGCGCGACGCGGGGGCAGCAACCAGAGGAGGGGCAGCGGCAACTGGAGGGCGTGGCATGGTAACCGTTGTTGAATCGAAGCGCAGGGAAATGTAACAAAAATGCAAATGTTTGAAACACAGTTTGACAAGCTCCGTTTTGTGTGTGTACAATTTCAGTTGTTTAATTACAATAAAAACTTAAAGGCAAAAATTCCAAATTTGTTGCCTTGCACAATCAAAAAACAATCGTTTTAAAAATGTACTTAAATTAATTTGGTTTTGTGTTTTTTGTTGACAAACTTAAAACTATGCAAAAAATGAGCAAAATGTGGTTGTGTTTACAGTTTGAGAGCAATTGCTTGTGGTGCATGGGGATTTTATGAACGTGATTCAAACAGTAGTCTAATAAGATGGATGTGTGTGTGTGTGTGTGTGTGTGAGGGGAGGTGTGTTCGATGTATATGCTTTATGTGGGATGCTTGCTGCCATCATCATTATGGGCGTGGCACTTGCACTGATATCCGATGCTCGCGCTTTACTTTGGCATTATCCCCATGGAGCGAGAGAGAGAGAGAGATGGAATCTCGATCGATTCTCATTTCTCAGGTCCTGGTCCCTCGACGCCCGCCTGATTCATAAGATCGGCAATGCTCTTCTCCAAATCATCGATACGGTTGCCCATGTCATCAATACGGGTGATTATTTGATCCGACATCGTTTGGAATTTGTCTTGCACGTTCTGCAAAAGATTTTGTACCTGATAACACACAGAAGGGAGGACATGGAGGTGGAGGTGGAGGGGGGCGAAGGAGTGGGTGTAAGGGAGGGGGCGTTGTTGTATTCAGTTCTCTTTACGTGGTTTTCTCGGCATACTCACGTAAATTGTCAACTCCTGCATATTCTTTGGATCCGCATTGCTGTTCAGCGAGTAGTTCTGATCCAGGTCGCTGTCCATTTCGTTGCGCAAATCAGTCATCTTCACTTTCCGGTCTCTGTTTTTGTGGCGTGGTATAAAAATAAAAAATCACCGTATTCTCTTTTGTTTGCCCTTTTTCTTCTTGCGTCTGTTTGCGTCGGCGGCTGCAGCTGGACTAAAGTATCGAATCGTTCAAAATAAGTTCCGTCGAAGTACTCAACAAAGTGAGCGACAAACGTTCGTTTCGTTCGCTCGCTGGATCTCCCTGTGCTGGTAAAATTGGACGATTTAAAAGAAATTTAAAAAAATAAGCAAAGAACGAGTTCATACAGTTCAGTTGTTTTGTTCGTTCTTTTCGTTCGTTTGTTCGGTCAGCTGTGACGTAACAATCTACTTTTAAAAGCAAATTACGAAAAGGTTTTGTAACAGATACCAGGGCTGCACAGCCGTTGCAATTGAATTTAAACTTGGTGCAGGTGCACGTAAGAAATACACATAAAATTTATTGTTAATAACATTCTAATAAACAAATGTTGGCAGATGCAAGTGTGACCGCCTTTAAGAAAGCGTTGAAAGCACGGTTGCCACAATTGGCGTTTTTGCGCCAAAACTGGCTCTTTTTTTCCTGTTGGCGCAATGGCACTTTATTTTTCGATTTGGCTCTTTTTGTCATCAGTTCAGAATCAGTTATTTTGTATAGTTTTAGGTTGAAGTACATATTTATTTTTATTTAATAACATAATCACTAAATTAAGATAAAAATGTGAATATGTGTTATTGCTTTAAGTGTTTGTGAACGAAATATTTTTTATTTAATTAAATGCAAAAATAAAATGAACTGCAATTTGGCTCATTTTTTGTCTGTTTTTGGCTCAATCAGATATTTGTAAGTGGCAACCGTGGTTGATAGCCACCTTGTTGTGCCAAGGCTGCCACATAGTGACAGTATCGAATATCTTCTCTCTCTCATAAAATATCGATAAAAATTTGGCCCTATGTCATTTCTCTTAAAAAAATTGATTTAAAATTTGTACTTATAAATTAAAAAAACCAACAAAATTTAAAATTTTTTAAAGTAGTCAAGTTCATTTTAAAATTGGCGTTGTGCATGTGATTCTTCGCGTGGTGAAGTTTAGTAAGAAAATCTAAAAAAAAATCGCCAAAATTCAACAAAAATGCGTGTGGAATCTTTAAAATTCTAGCTTCAAAATTAAGCAAATTCTCACTGTTTTTAAATTGAGTTTAAAGGGAATCGAGCTATCAATTTAACCTGATGGCTGCCACCCTTTTTTTTCAAGCTTAGCCAGGGCTGCCACATGATTTTTTACCGGCTTACGCGGGAAGTTCAAAACAATATATTAAATGATTTCATTAATGCATATTTGTGTGCAGATCTATTTATAAACGTGTTTACTTGTGCTTACTGTGAGAGAACAGCTGATTA